>JAJJHY010001290.1:4299776-4309811 GCA_021224005.1 Drosophila setifemur
TCCTGCCTCGCTCTTTTTTTTTTCTTCTCATTTTTCTTTTTGGGCAAATCATTTTTCTGCCACTGCTTCGAGAAACGGAGACACACTTTTCATCTTTTTCCCCTCGGCAGGCCATAAATAGTGGTAAGCTCCAGTCACACTGAGAGAAGATGGGGTGTTCTTAATAATACAAAAATATATTTTTCATGGAAATAAAGGAGTTATGAAATTTTGAATTATGGGAATATATTTTTAAGTATTTTTTTAGTGGTACAAAAAAATTGTGATATAAAAACCTTCAATTTGAGTTGATTGAATATACAAAACCCCTTTGATCAGTGGCTTTAATTTTAATAGTTAAATTTTTTCCAGTGCACTTGCAGCTTGCAAGAACAAGAAGCAAATCTGCCTGCTCTGCAGTGCGGAAATGATTTAATGCGCTCGGCAACTCTTCAGCTTTTAGCTTATTTTGTTAAGATTTTTATTTTCAATTTGTTTCGTTTCGTTTCGCTTTTTTCTGCTGCTGCTGTTGCTGCCGCTGCTGTTGCTGCCTCCTTTGACTGCCACTTGCCGCAAAGTAGCAGCGAATATTCCCTTTTTGTTTACGGCCGCTGAGGCAATTAGTTTTGTCAGTTTTCCACGACTAAAAAAAAAAAAAAAAACATAATAAAATAAAATAAAGAAAACAAGTAGAGAAAAAAGCGAATTTCACTATGGGTGTATATAGTAGATATATATATATATATATATTGTGGGGCAGAGAAAAATGTGGACTCTCTGTCATCGTGGGCTGCGGTTCCTTTGGCACACATGAATCATATTTTTCCTCTTCTCTACTCTCTGCGTTTTTTTTATTTTTTTTATATTTTTGATTAATTTTTTCTCGGTTTTTTGCTGTGCGGTTTGCGGTCGGCAATTGATTTAATTTCGAATGGAAAACAGTGACATTCGGCTGTCGAATCTTATTTACCGAAATTAAAAGCAAATTGTTCTTTGTCGGCTTAAGTTTACCTCTAATAAAAATATATAATTAAAAATTGTAATCCGATAAACTATTCAAAAAACCAAACCCCAAAGATTTATCCCCCTTTTCGAACTGAGTCTTGAACAATATTTATTGCTCAACCCAAAAAGCCTTCAATTTTATTTTCATTCTTTTGTATTTACTTAAATTGCCTGCCACAGCACTTGAATTGAATCATTATATATTTATATATATATATTTGGGGGGGAGCGGTCTGTGTGATTCATTTCCTAATTGCTCAACATTCGACATCGACGAAATGCAAACACAGTGCCAAGGATTCGGTATTTTGGTGCTCCAAATCTCCGGTCTTCTGTCTTCGGAGCCTCCTCAAAGCAGCTCCGAGTCCCTCGAATCCCTCGAATCCCTCGAATCCTTCGAATCCTCCGATGTCCCGGAGTAGTGAAGTGAAGTGAAGTGCTGGCCCAGCTGCTTAGAATATTCATTTCAATTGTCATTGCCAGCACGTTCGCCATGGCAACTGGGAACTGTTAACTGCTAAACTCTAACTGCGAAGCTGGGCAACTGGGAAGCTGGGAAACTGGGAGCTGGGAGCTGGGAAACTGCTAACTGCGAGCTGAGAATTGCACAGGAAAAAATTAAGGCTAAAGTCTTACTTATTATGAAATTATTTCACCAAAAAAAAAGGCTTGATATAGTATACAAAATAAAATATAAATGGGTCTTTACTTCTACATACTTAACTTTATTTTCTAATTTGTCGAAATGCAAGCTGAAAATTTGCACAGAAAAATCAAGACTAAATTTTACTTATTATAAAATATTAAAAAAAAAAAAACATTAAGATGATATAGTAAACAAAATATTAATAGATTTATTTGTTCATATATTTGTATATTTTATTCCTTTATTATTCCTTTAACTACGACATGAAAAATTGGGAACCAAGAATTGCACAGATAAAATCATGATTATATGTCTTATATAGTATGAAAGTATTTCACAAAACAAAATTCAGTGAAATAATATACAAAATATAATATAAATTTATGTATAATTATATTTTTTTAATTTAATTTTCCTTTATTTTCGAATTTGTCTAACTAAGAGCTGAGAATTGAACAGAATAAATCAAAATACATCTTATACAAATTTCTCCCACAAAAAAAGCATCTCTATTTCCATAAATTTTGTTTTTAAATTACTTAATTTCGCATTTTTCATGCCTAATTTTTCTTTATCATTTAAAGAATACTATTTTGTTTTTATGTATTATATTTAATTTATTTTTGTCCAATAACACTTTTTGTGCATTCAAACTTGAACTGCATTAGTGGGGCATTTCCTGCAAAGTTTTTCTCACAGTGTTGGCCAACTGGCTTAGCGTTTGCCGACGGTTTTAGGGGAGTGAGCTGCTAGCTGCTAGCTGTTTGCTATTTATACGCCAAAATGTCACTGATAACGAACTTTCTTGCCATTCAATGCTGCTCCTTCGGCTGCTGCGGCTAAGAAAACAATCAGACAATTGCCACAGGACTCTTGCACACTTTTCCCGACTGCAGGCTACGCACACACACACACAGATACTCACACACACATAGACACACACACGGCGGCCAAGACAATACTTGTTCATTTGTATTTAGCTTTGGCAAACTGCAAAAACCAGGGGAAAAAATTAAGAACAATGTTGAAGGAAACTTTTTGCGCAGCATTTTAATTGCACGCAAAAACTTTTAACTAACTAACAAGCCGAAAACTAGGCAACACCTCACTGAACACACCAACACATAGACAACGCAGACACTCACACACACACACACAGATGCACAAAAGAATAAATTTAGGAAGGTGGTGAGGGGATGGGTAGAGGGGCAGAGGGGAAAGGCCGTAGCCAACTTAACAAAAGCGACTTTGGGGCCGAAATCTAATTTTCAAACATTTACGTTTTAATTTTCCTTGTTAACAATACTCAAAGAGAAATTCTGTGCACGGAGAGAAAAATATGTAGGGGGGGGAAAAAAGGTTAATAACAGAATTAAATATATATATTTAAATTGATTCATCATTAAATGTAATTTCTAAACTAATTTTATTATAATTAAATATTTTTATTATTTTTAAAATAATATTTCTGATCTTATACATACAAATTTAGATACAAAATAATTTAATATAAATTGCTTAATAAATTTAATAACACAAATATAATCAAATATTTTTGATATTACTAAAGATATATTCCTGATCTTATACATACAAAATAAAGATACAAAATTCGAAAAGTCTGTCATTATAATCAAATTAAAAATTATTAAATTAGTTAAATAGCGAAAATATATTCAAATTTCAATATATTTCCAAGAGAATATTCCTGATCTTAAACATCAAAAATATAGATACAAAATCCCGAAAAAACATGATTTTCAACATCCCCAAAAAGTATCTCATTAGCTTGCATTGTGTGTGGCAAAAGGGTTGTGGCATGAACTCCATGGACAGAGGCGAGTATCTTTTACCCGCACAAAAACCAGAAGATTAAAATCGAGTCATACCTGACGGATAAACTTTCATTGCCCCACCCCCCCGCCCCCCCCCCAAAGGGGCGTGGCCACCTGGCCATCATCATCGCACTACCAACTTGCAGCTTGCAACTTGCAACACCAGTTTCAACTCCCCAGCATCAGCTGTTTTAACTATGTAATTATTTATTTTAAATCGTTCCTCGGCTCCTCTCATCCTTCTCCATCAACCTGAGAGAGGTGGTGAGAAATGGGCAAAGGAAAAACTTAGGGCGTGGCCATTAGTTGTAGTTAAACTCCGGGTACTTGGGAACGCACATTAAGATAGAGATACGACCTTTTAAATGCAGTGCTCAATGCATTGCAAATAAAAAAATAAGTATAGCCATGAAAATGAAGTAATTAAAAAACATAATTAATACTGACTGATTTGGGGTTATTTTTCATTAGCTAGCTGACCTTTTAACGGGCGAGTGAAGCAATCCATTAAGCTGTGGATCGAAATCCATTAACTGCAATGTGGATTACACTCAATCAAAAGCGTTTCCTTGCTGAATATTTAATGCCGGCATATGCCTAATCCCGATTTGCCGTCTGCCACATATCGATTAGGTTGCAACAACCACAAGGCCAAAATTTGTGAAGACATTGTCCCACATTTACGATGCACACACACACACACACACACACAAGGAGCTCCTTAAAGCAAGTTTTGCACACTCCAAAAAAATAATATTTTCATATTTAAATAGTATTTAAAAGAAATTTTGAAAGTATTCTATATTGGGTTTTTAAATTTACAAAGTTTTTATTATGTCAAAATAAGTATAAGAAATTCTCAAGAATATTAATTAAAAATTTAAGAGTAAATATTCCTGAGAATTTTCAATTTATATGTGCAAGGAAATCAATTTTAAAGCATTCTATATTCGGTTTTTTAGTTTTATAACGCCAAAATAAATATGAGAAATTCTCAAAAATATTATTTATTTTAGGGGTATATATTACTAAATATTTTCCAATATTTTTCCGTGTGCATCATTTATATTTACATTTTTTCACAGTATTTAAAATACATTTTAAAGCATTCTAAATTCGATTTTATAATAACAAAATAAATATCAGAAATTCTAAAATATATATTATTTTAAAAATTTTGGAATATATATTACCTGAATATTCCCGAGTATTTTGTACCGTGTACCTCAATTTATTTGTGCAAGGACAAGTCTGAGTGGTTGCGTTCTATGATATTGTATTTCAGAATGTATGCATACGTTCAGATACATATATATTGACAGAACGGGCCGCCAGGCAATTACCGAAGATGAACTTTGACACGGACAATCAACACCTTTAAATTTTGCAGTCGTCGCAAAACGAAAACCAAATCTGTTTGAGCTAAGCAATTTTGATGTCCTGGCTTACCAACACACATTAAATAATACAAAAAAAAAACACACACAAAAAAGTCAACTTGCTGCGGGCACAACACACGCCTCCCTGCACACACACACACAAACACACACACACAGATACAAACACACAAACACACACACCCATACACTTGCACTTGAGAGGGGGGGAAAAGTTGGCTTTTCATTTTCATTCCGGTCCCGTTTCAGCGACTTAATATTAATAACGTCAAGCAGCTAACCAGCCAGCCAAGCTGCCACGCCCACTTAGACCAAACACCGCCCCCGGTGTCACAATATGGTCAGAAGAGTGCTTCAAGAATGACAGTGGGTGTTGTTTTTTTTTTTGTTATTAAAAATATAATGTTTATAATAGAGGTATTAATTATATTTAGAAAAATATATATGAGCTTAGCCAACGAACAATTTAAACTAGTAAGGCAGCATTTTTCATTTTTAATAATTATAAACCTTTTACAAAAATATATTAAATCAGTTAAAAAAAATATATAGAATTAATTTTACTTTAAAAACTGAATTTTTTGTTTAAATTTTAAATAAAATTTGTTTTTTTGTATTGCTAAAATGTTTTGTATTAATACTTATAATTCTTTATTTTCCTTTTACATTTTCCATAACATCAAACAATTTACAAAATCATATAAAATTTGTTTGTAAAAATCATAGAATATATTTTCCTTTAAAAATAGAACTTTGTGTTAAATTTATAAATAAAATGGGATTTTTTATATTGCTACAACAATATGTATTAATATTTATAGTTTCTTCTTTGCCTTAAAGCAGCCTTTTTCATTTCCCAAATTCTAAACCTTTTTAAAAATATATACTGAACCTGTTCAAAAACATGCATAGCATTTATTTTCCTTTAAAAATTTAACTTTTTTTTTTAAATTGTAAATAAAATCGGATATTTTATATTACTACAATTGTTTGAATGAATATTTTTAATTCCTTTTTTTTCATTTCCAAACCTCTTCACAAAATTATTTGAAATCAGTTTGAGAAAATTCATGGAATTAATTTTCCTTTAAAAACAACATAAATTATAAATAAAATCGGTTCCATTATTTAATACAATAATTTAATATTAATATTTATAATTCCTTCTAGAATCGAATTTAATTTATGACTAAAAATTATTTCAAATTCTTTAATTTCGAGATGTATTTTAATAATTTGTTTTTTTTTGATTGAGTTTTATTTATGATTACAAATTTATTTCTCCACATTTTGATCTATATTTTAATAATCCCCTCCATGGTGCAGAACTTTCGCTTTTTTCTTATATATTTGTTCTATTTTTTGTATTTTTTTTTTGTATTTTGTTGTTGTTGTTTTTGTTGTTGTGTCGTAAGTTGTACCTTGAGTTGGTGGTCCAGCTGCTGGGTAAATTTTCTATGCCTAGGGGCGAAGGCTGCGTCGCGGTCGCTCCTGATTTTGATGCTAATGTTGACGGCCTGGCCATGCCCCCAAAAGCCAACAGCAAAGGCAACAAACAGGGGGCAGAACCAAGGGGCAGGACCAAGGGGCAGGGGCAGAAGAGCCAACAGCCAACAGCCAAC
This sequence comes from Drosophila setifemur, assembly GCA_021224005.1. Taxonomy (NCBI): domain Eukaryota; kingdom Metazoa; phylum Arthropoda; class Insecta; order Diptera; family Drosophilidae; genus Drosophila; species Drosophila setifemur. The sequence goes on from JAJJHY010001290.1 coordinate 4,306,261, forward strand.
AGCCGACAACAGGATGAACAACAAGCCGACATCTTTAGCTTTAAACTTTCTAAATGACCTGAACAACTTTTGAGCAGCTGTCTGGCTGGGTTTCCTTTTCGGCCAAGTTTTAAGTTGCCATCAAAATGGCAAGACACAGCGGCAGCAGCAGCAGCCAAGAGAATAACTTTCATGTATGCAAATTTCACTTTAATTTGCTTCAACTGCCCGCGACTCAGAGAGTATATTCCTTCTTTCTTTGTCTGGGGCTCACATTGCGTATACGCAACGTTGCCAGTTCAAAGAGAACAGGTCTGTTTTGTGTTTCACAATTTAACGCCAGCTCAATGCAACTGCCTCATTAGATGGCATCAGTTTTTCTGGTTTTGGAAATTGGGCCAGGGAAGGTCCTGCAACAGGAGTTTGAAGGAGGAGTGTGCTCCTGGATTTCCCCCAAAAATTACGACGGAGATTGCGAGTCTCTGTTCTGGTTCGGGCTACAACTTTCTTACAATGGCTTGGATTTCAATGGAATTTATGGTAGTTGCGGGAACATCAATTTCGATGTTTATGGGAATTTTATTAGTTTATTAAATTGTTAAATTATATTAATTTAGTTTTTTAGAAGAAGGTTACTAAATAATTTATTTAGTGTGTGATATTTTGGAAATTATATTCTTCTACATTTGTTTTATTGTATCTTTTGTATAATTTATTACTATTTTCTGATGTGATTTTAAATCATATTTTTTAGGTATAAAATATAAAATTTAATTTCAACTTAAGTTCATATTTTTTAATATTATTTATTATTTATTTTTGGTTGTTTTTTAGTTTCACCCATTTCCATCGATGTTTCCTAATGTATCTCGGCAGGTTCACCGAAATGTGGCCATCCCCGAAAAGAGTTCGCCTCCATTTTCAATCTTTGTCCTGCGTCCTCCAGGACTCTCCCCCTTCCCCCCTTTCCCCTCTTCCTCCTGGCTCCTGGCAATTGGTTTAGATCAGTGAGCTGTGCAACGTTCAGTTCTGTTCTGTGTTCGCTCTCCTTCGTGTTTGCAATTTGGTAGGAAAATATCCGTAACGTTAATATGTAGATGCTCTGTTCGCTGGCTAATGGTTTCGTGTATCTGTGTCTGTATCTGTGTGCTCGCATCCGTATCTGTTTGTGTGCTTGTGTGCAATGTGTCCGTTGCATGTGTGTGTGTGTGTGGGCGGGTTGCTCTCCTGTTTTGGTCGCTTTTCGTGTTTTTCTTATTGCAAATTGTTGATGAAGGCCGTAGCCCGTTGTTGTTGTTTCTGTAGTTGTTGTTGTTGTTCTGGTTGTTGTTGTTTCTGTTAGTTGTTGTTATTGCCTTGTTGTTTGTTGTCGACAATGATGATGAGACTTGGACTCCAGTTCCAGTCACGGATCCTTGTCCAGGACTGCGACTATCTCAGTCTCTCAGTGCTGTCAACACAAAAGATTAATTTAAAAAAAAATATATATTTCAAATGCATTTTGATTTGGTTAGATGAAATAAATAAATAACTCCAAAGAATAATCAAAAAAAATAGTTTTTCAAAATTGGAAAATAATAGCTGGTTATAGCCAGAAAATGTCTGGACTCTCTCTGTCTAGAATGCAGGCGAAAGGAGATTCCAACAAATGACGAGGAGGACTACGACGAGGACCAGGACGAGGACCAGGACTATGATGATGATGATGATGATGACAATGTCGTTGATGTGAAATAAAGATAACGACAACGTTGACAATGACTATGACAACAACCCAATGACACTTTAACAGCTCTTGCAGGTGCCCCAACAACTCTCCTGTCCATGTCCATGTCCATGTGTGTGTGTGTGCGGCTCTGGCGTGTCCTTTTCGTGTCCTTTCTGCTAACTCAAAAACAGTTGGGGTACATTAACTTCTGGGGATTATCGAAAAAGTGGGGGGGGGAAGGAAACCGGAATGCAAGTTCAGTAAAAACTAAATTGAGATGATCCGGAGAAAGGGTATTAAATTGGGAATTCGGAACTTAAAAAAATATAAAGTATTAATTGTTAATAGAAATTACAATTTTTGATTTAAAGGCATTTTTAAAAGTTTCCATAACAAATTTAGAAATTTTCTCTACTTCAAAACCTAATTTAAAAATAACTTCCCTTACTTAACCCAAACAATATATATTTGTAATATTTAGTTTTAATTCCTATTCTTTTTTCTATTCTACCAATTCCATGTATGTTTATGTTCTTTAGCTCTTTCGCCCTCTGTTTTTTTGGTTGTCTGCTTTTATTAGTTCGCTCTTGTATTCACTGGCTTTTCCTCCCTCTACGGGTTTTCCCTTTTCCCTTTGCCTTTTCCCGCTTTCCTTTTACTTGCCCAACTGTTATTGCTTAACTGGTGTTGATAATAACGATGATCATAGTACAGAAAAAAAAGAAAAAGTAAAAGAAAAAAGAAAAGCGAGTCAGCAAGCCAGCCATAATTTTTCCATGTGAACAGTCTGCTCCTCCAACTTGCCTCGATTTTTCCTCTCCTTTTTTTTCCAATCTGCATTCTGCTTTCTTTTTTCTACTTCCTTGGCATTTTCTCTTTTTTTTTGCTATCGTTTTTAATACTCTTTGAGAGGGTATTGTTATTTTTTAGAGTAGGAGAACCTATATTTTTATGTAATTTTTAAGAAGATACTTTGGGAAAGTTAGATTCATTTGATTAAGAAAATTTAAATGAAGGTAAAGATAAATGTAATTTTTAGTGTATGTATAAAAATATATATTTTTTAAGCTGTTATTTTATATTTTTTATAAATTTTTTATTCATCTGTATTTTTTTACAGAAGTTCAGAAAAGGTTTAGATACATTTTGCTCACCATGAAATATTATCAGCCCCTTTTCTTGCATTCCTGTTTAATCTAATTAAATTCACTTAAATCAAACTAATATATCCTTAAAAATCAGTACTCCTGCTACCAGTATATCCCCTAAGTTGCCTTTATTTTTCCCTTTTTTTTTATTCCTTGAAATTTTCTTTATGAGGATGTAGAGCTGTCGAAGAGCTTTATTGAAATCGTTGCCAAGGGGAAGGCGGCTTATTGTTTTTATGCCTTCACCAAAGTCAGGTCAGCTCGTTAGGCATGGTCATGACGCACACATAGAGAGGGAGAGATAGAGATACAGATACTGCAGCTGAGGCAGATGCAGATACAACACACACACACCAACACACACACACACACGCACTCCCTGGCCATGCAAATGAAGTTAGTTTTTGGTGCGCTGGGAAAGCGTAGGAATAGAAAAACAAGAAAACGCTCATTGCTATGAAAAATTTTGCAGACTACGTCGGAGATGCGTTTGAGATGCGGATGCCTTGGACCTTGGTCGATGGTAAAAGGCCACCGAAAGGGGAGAACCTGTACATTTGGCTTTTAAAAGGACATTAAAAGAAATTGCTCGACTCCGGAGACGGGGCGCAAATTGAAGAAAAATACGTGTGAGAGAGAGTGTGTGGGGAAAAATCGGACATTGGTCAGGGGACGATAGAATAGTTCAGGATTTAACGATTTATATAGTAACACTA
>JAJJHY010001290.1:4312640-4323261 GCA_021224005.1 Drosophila setifemur
AACATTCTTGCTTATTGTTGGCGCTGTTGCATGAAAGGCGGAGTTATGGCAAGCGGCTGGCTAAAACAATAAAACAAATGAAATCAGACAAAAAAAAAATAATAATAAATTAAAAACGTGCAGAAAACATTCATAATTTCATTCCCTTTTATTTACTTTTTTTATATATATATATATTTTTTTTTGTTGTCTTTCTGTTCCTCTCAACTATTTGCTCTTTGCAAGCAGAACCGAGAACTATGCATTATTCGTTGGCTGAATTTTCCTGAATTTTCCTCTTGGCATCTCTTGAATATATATATATACATATGTATATCTCCCTCAATTTGCACTGGAATATTTCCAGAAATTAGAGGGATTCCATTTAAAATTTAACAACATTTTTAGTTGTTTAATTAAGCATATTATCTTTCAATTGATTTTTAATTGAGAAAAAAATAACTACCATAATTTCTGCCTTTTAAATTTTCAAAAAATTCATTTGCCATGTTGCTAATTTTCCGAACATTTCCCAGTTGTATCTGTTTTTGGAGCATTTTCCGCCCACTATGCTCACATTTTCCGTTTTTCCTGGGCGGTTCATTTTTGTTTTTGGCTGTTTGGGAAATTCTTCTAATTGGCAAAAACCTGATGTGCCCGTCAGTTAGTTTCGAACTTTTGAAACAACACACTCTCTTCCTCTCTCTCTCTGCAGTTGTAGTTGTTGTTGTTGCCGGCTTTTCTTTGTATTCGGCCAACAAGTGTGAAAATGATTTGCTAACAACAGTTGAGAGCAAAGGCAACCCAATCTCCAATGTAATTTCCAATGCAAACAATCAAAAGGTGATGCCAAAGTAAGGAGTGGCAGTTGAAAAGAAGAACAATTTGGAAATTTGATTATATCCATTTGTTCTACAGTAAAAGTAGGTTTTGAATGTTTCTCAATTATTAAATAAAAGCAAAATTGCTACGAAGTTCTGAATGGAAATTAGGACAATATTTTTAAGTCGAGGAAGTTATTTCTGTTCGATAAGGGGATATTTTTTTATAGGAAGCGAGATTAATGAAAAAATATGTTTAGGATTCTACGATTCATATAAATTATACACTTGTGGCATAATATTAATAAGTATATTTATAAGCAATTATCTGAATTTAATTAAATTACATTAGCCTGATGAAAATTATGACCATATTTTATGAAAAACTACTAAAATCTGAAAAAAGGAACTTAGAAATTAAAATTCTAAAAAATTATACACATGAGGCTTAATATTAATAAACATATTTATACACAATTAATTGATTTTAATGAAATTACAATGACCTCAATGAAAATTAAGACAATATTTTAATGAAGTTCAAATTATTGAAATCTTTGTTCTAAAAAGGAATATTTTTTTAAGAAGTGATAGTTGGGAATTATAGTAATAGGTTTTTAGGCTTCCTAAAAATTATACCCATGTTTAAAATTATTTTTCAACATATTTAAAAACTATTACCATATTAAATTTAAGTAAAAAATACTTTTTCCAACCCTTCGTTAAAACCCAATTATGGGCAATTAATTTGCAACTCCATTTACTTTTTTTTTTATCGATTTCAAGAACTAAGATTTTTTGAAATAATATGTGTACGCACTTAGGATTTTTAATAAATATACAAATTTGTATAAATAGATAATTTAAATTAAATACAAAATAAATAAATAAATTTGTATAAATAGATAATTTAAATTAAATACAAAATACCGTCTATTGAAACCCATTTATAGACAATTAATTTTTCCCTTTCACATATTTTTACTCGATTTTAAGAGAAAACTAGAAGTTTATATATGTGAACTTCTAAGATTCTCAATTATTATAATCCTGTGACATAATATTACATAATTATAAATTATATATTTTTCAAATTAATTACAAAATTCCCCTTCCCATTGAGACCCAATTATACACAATTAACTCACAGCCGATTCACACATTTTTACCCCAATTTCAATTTCGACAGCAACTATCAGCAGATCCAGCACCTGGGCTATGCAGGACATGAAATCGCCACCGAGAGCATCTCGCAGCAGCAGGGACTCCAGGACAAGGGGTACGAGGAGTGGGTGGGCGAGATGATTGGCATGCGTGAAATTCTGCGACACTTTGCCAATGTGTCCGTCAACGATGTGGTTGGCATGCGAGCTCCATTCCTCAAGCCCGGCCGCAATACCCAATACAAGGTGAGTTCTTCTCTTCTCCGTCCGCGAATTTCCAGGGGACAGAGGGGGAGAGCGCAGAGGGGTACTTGTAAAAGGGGGCGTGGCACAAAAGAAACGCAAACAATGAAAACACATCAATTGACATGCAATTGTCGAATGCGATTGCGATTGCGATTGCGATTTCTTGAAATCAGAATCAGAGAGTCAGAGAATCAGAGAGTCAGAGAATCAGAATCAGAGAATCAGGAGCGGAGCCAAGAGGGATCCGAAAAAACAGAATCGAAAAGTGATTCATTTAAAGCTGTCTGCGGCTGTGAATTCCATTTCATTCCCAGCTTCAGATTCAGCTTCATCTTCAGATTCAGTTTCAGTCAACACAACGCCAAACGGAATCGCAAATTTACTCAATTTGTATCTTAACCCATTGGATTTTCGTCGGAGTTTTAAAACGAATGCAAAAAGGGGGGGATCCTTGGACCTAGGAAAAGTCCTGCAAATGGGCACTCAATGGAAATTAAAATTGACATACTTATTTGTAATTGTTTTGGACTTAAATTTTCATTTTAATGTTAACTATTCCAATGGTTAATTTCTGATTCTTTGATTGCTTTTCCCTGGTCTACTTAATTTCTAAATGACAGTTAAAATACTTTACATAAAAAGAAAGATGTGAGATTCTAAATAAGGTATAATTATTTTTAGATTATTATTATTGTAAGATTTTGAAACAAATGAAAAGGGGATCATTACACGTAAAATAAATTAAATTAAAATTAAAATAGAGGCCCTTATTTGTGATTATTTTGCGCTTAAGCTTTGATTTTAATTTGAACAATTCCATTGATTATTTTGTTTTTCCCTGGCTTACCTACTTTCTAAATGGCAACTAAAAATATTTAAAAAATAGATGTGAGATTCTTAATTATATATAATTATTTGTCATTTTTTATTATTATTTTAAGACTTTAAAATGTATGATAAGAGGATCCTAATACCAAAATTAAATTTAATTTTAATTAATATTGAGGCACTTATTTGTGACTGTTTTGGGCTTAAAGATTGATTTTTGAATTTTAACTATTCCATTGATTTTTTTTATGATACTTAACTTATTTTTTCCTGGCTTACTTCGTTTCGTAAATGCAACCAAAAACTATTTGAATTCAAAAAATAATTGTTAATAAAACCTATTTAATTAAGAGGTTTTCAATAAATGAAAAGGGGATCCTTGGACCAATTTCAATGTTTTTTTTCAGGGATTTTCCCTGACTCACTTAATTTCTAAATGCCACTTAAATCTATTTTAATTCAATAAATAATTGTTTTTAGAAAGTATTTTTAAACTAGATGAAAGGAATATTCTTGGACCCATTTAAATGATTATTTAACTATACCCTGTTTATTTTTCCCTGACTTAGTTAATCCCTGAATATCAACTAAAAATATTTGAACTAAAAAATTAAATTACAAAATTGTATGAATTATAGTATTATTTATAAAACCCATTATATTATGAGCTTAACATTGATTTCCTTTTGGATTGTGTTGACTTAAAATTTGGTCTGGTTGAGCGATTTAAATTGAGGCGGGATTTGGCTTTAAATTGAAAAACAAGAATGACGGGTAAGAGGAGCCCTAATAAACCAAACCCAAAACCGAAAAGCGAAGCCAATGCCGATGCCTCAACCTCAACCTCAGCCGTAACCTCAACACACACACACTCACACAACACACACACACACAACACACACACACCCAACACACACACACACAGCACACCCTGCTTTTGACTCTGGGGTGAAAATTTCTGGTTGACATGGCATGACATGACATCAATGTCACAACACATATGTACATAACGCTTCAAGAGACCCATTATGGAGCGGAATCCAACCAGCTTCCTCATCCCAACCCATCCCAGTCATCCTCCCACGAAATCTCGATCCGGATTGTTGGCACATTTACGCATTTAAAATCATATCTATGGCAAATCTTTTTATTCAGATAATGGGCTGTGCGTCAGTGTCAGGCCATCAATATGGCATGTGTGATGTGCTTTATGCATACAAATACGAGTATATCCTGGACTGGGAGAGATGGGAGAGATGGGAGAGATGGGACATAGGATAGGGGGGAGATGGGTCTCCTCTTGATCCATCACTTCATTAGCTAATTAAATTCAACGCTTAAAAATATATATATATATATATCAAAAGCAAACGCCATTCTTCGGGCTAATTAGATTTGTCTACGCAGCATTTATACGACGGAAAATTATTATATTAAAGGGAAAGAGGAGTTTTGGGGGGGCAAAGTTTGTTCGCTTTTTGTTGGGAATCTCATGGAAATATTTTATGCAGAAACAATGTATAACAATTTAGAGGGTAATTACATTACTTTTAACATAACATAACTTTGGAAAATATAATTATTGAAAAATTAATAATATGGTTCTATTTAAAAATTGTTTCAAACAATAATATGAAGATTAGAAGTTGTGAAAAATAAATATTTTTTGGTCCTCCTATATTTATATTTTAGCGTCCATTTTAGTTGTGAAATGATTTTATCGTTTTATCGTTTGTATGGCAGCTATAGGATATAGTAATCCGATTTTTGGGTTTTTAAATTTCTAAAAAGGCTTTACTGTCTATGAAAACAGTTTTTATCAAGAATGAATTAATTGTCTTGAAAAACACCAGAGTTATGCTTAATGACCCATTTTTTCCCATAGTTCCTATGGCAGCTATAGGATATAGTAGTCCGATTTTAATGAAACTTTTAGGATATGTTAAAATTGCTATTAAATAGAGTTTTCCAAGAAATAAATAAATTATCTTAAAAAATGGCGAAATTTTGGCACTTTTTCCCAATTATTCCTATGGCAGCTATGTGATGTAGTGTTCCGATTCCGGCCGTTCCGACTTATATACTAACTGCAACAGATTGAAGGGTCGGTGCCAAGTTTCAGCCTGATAGCTTTAAAACTGAGGGACTAGTTTACATAGCAACCGACAGACAGACATACGGACAGACGGACAGACGGACAGACAGACGGACATGGCTAGATCGACTCGGCTGGTGGTTATTCTAAAATAAAATATATCTAATGAAATGTACCGCAATATTTACTATATTTTTTGTTCATATTTTTAAATACGATATTTTGCATATATAGAACACAAATTATTGACGCATTAAAATATTTCAAATAATTCTTAAATAAAATAAATCTTATACAATTTTCCAAAATTTCTTATATATATTTTTTTTTTATTATTATCCCTAATGTAGGTCCTGGAGGACTTTGGTTACATCTATGACAGCTCCATCACCGTTCCCCCAGTGGCGGTTCCCGTGTGGCCCTATACCCTGGACTACAAGATCTCGCACGAGTGCAAGAGTGGCACCTGCCCCTCGCGCACCTTCCCCGGCGTTTGGGAGGTTCCTCTGAACACCCATTATGTGGAGGGATACGAGGGTGGACATTGTCCCTATCTCGATCAGTGCGTCCTGCACAATCTCGACGAGGAGGAGGTGCTGCAGTGGCTCCAGGAGGACTTCTCCCGCTACTACGAGCAGAACAAGGCGCCCTACATGATGCCCTTCCATACCAACTGGTTCCAGACCAAGCCACTGGAGAATGGCCTACACAAGTTCCTCGACTGGGCCCTCGAATTGTGAGTATTAATCACAAATATATCCACATTTAAAGATAGAAATTATTATTATTATTTCAACAATTTTCCTAAAATTAAAATACTTGATCATTTTTTTTATAATTTTTTTTTTAAATATTTCTTTTGTGCGATATTTTATCAAATATAAAAATGGCATTTCTTGTTATGGAAGTATCTTAAATTCTGATTATCTAAATGGTAATTTGTCCTCATTTTAGGGAGATTCAGAATATGATTTATTATTGAAACCATTTTCCCAACTCCAAAATATTTTTTCTCTATTTTATATTTGATATTTTTTGTGTGTGTATTTTTTTTTCAATTATTTTACAAAATATAAAATATACCTTTCTATTAGACGTGTATCTAAATAATAATTTGTTCTCTGTTTTTCTGAAGTTCTATATTTGATTTATTATCATTATTTCAACCATTTTCTAACTCCAAAATTTTTCATCTTTTTTTTATGTGATATTTTATAAAATATAAATATTTAATTCTTTATTATTCGAGTATCTCAAATTGTGATTATCTAAATAGTGATTTATAATTTAAAAATTATTCCCATCTTCCAAATATTCGAACATATTTTCAATACTTTATTATGTATATAATTTTTAAGGGTCATATTTTTTTTGCTAGACCCGATTTACTTTATTTTATGTTATGAAACATAAATATATCCGTTTCTGTTATACGAGTATAGCCGATATTTTCGGCATTTGGTTTTATCCATAGAATATATATATTTATACATATTTTTTGGCTGTTGGTGTTTTCATAATTGAAAGGCAACTTTGGAACCATGCTCCCCCCTCTCTCCCCATCCCTCTCTATTATTCGCTATCTCTCTCGCACACACCCATACATGGACAGCTGGCGTTTCCTGCTGCAATGCACTTCCGATTGCCGCAGGCAAGTTTTATATTCAATTAAAAAAGAACCCTGGAGAAGAACCGTCAGGGGAGAGAGAGAGAGGGGAGAGAGGGGGGAGAGAGGGGGGAGAGAGTGGGGGGAGGGGGGAGAGAAAGAGAGAGAGAGAGAGGAGCAGCCAAATTGGCAATTGCTATAAAAATTGCTTGTAGAAGAGGCGGCACATGTTGCCCGTCGTCGACAGGTTGAGCAGTCAACACCCTGTCCCTCTGACCCCTGACCCTTCAATGCACTCGAAATTGATATTACCAATATTTGAAAACTTTAAATAGACCAGAAATTGTATTACCAATATTCAAAAACTTTAACTAAAATCGAGGAGGGATAATTTTTGGCTTAGGAAGAAGTTAATAAAAAATGTTGTAAATTTAAATTTAAATACTTCAGACTTTGATAATAATTTAAAAATAACATAACTGATTTACATTTTTAATTGCAACATTATAATTTATATGGTAAAAATCATAAATTAAATTATTAAATAATATTTCATCCAATTTAAATACTTCTTAGAGGAGTTTTTCAAATATGTTTTTCTAAGAAAACGAATAATATTTAACACATATTTTTATCAACTAAAATTCCCTCTTAACCAAAATTTATAAAAAACCAAAAATATTTCATTTCATAAGTAATTACCATATATTTTTTTCGGTGCACATATCCCAGCGGCAGTCACTCAGCCATATGCACAACTCTCGAAGGAATCTCAGACGCTTTCCCTCTCTCTTCCCCCTTTGCCTCCCCCATTGAACTGACCCCTCCCTTTCGCTCCAGCTCCACCCCTCTCTTTCGCACAATGGGGACGCTGCGGTCAGCGTTTAAAAAAACCATCAGGAGCAGGATCTGGAGGAGGGGCAGGAGCTGTAAGGATACGGATAAGGATAAGAAGAGAAAAAATCGCACGTTTTAATGAGAAAAGTTTAATTTTGTTAAAGTTTCATTTTGAAAAATATCAGTGCAGGCCCAGGTCGTGAAAACTCAAGAGAGGGAGAGAGGGGGAGAGAGAGAGGGATGGGAGATGGAGAAATTGAGAAGCGAATCTTTGCTTTTTTTTCTCTCTCTCTCTCTGTGAGAAGGGAAAACAAAAAGCCAAAAACAGGACAGCGGCCAACTAAAAAGCCATGTTAAAACGCACACAAAAACAACATAAGTCACTTAAGGCAGACAGAGATAGCATTAGAAAGAGAGGGAGAAAGAGATGGGAAGAGAGAGGGGAAGAGAGATAGGGAAAGAGACAGAGAGAGCTGCTGTAGAGGTGGCCAGCGAAAACTTGCTTAATGAAGTTATGCTGATAGAATCGCACTTTGTCATCGACATCAGTCAAGGGATATATGTACATATATATAGTATAGGATGTGTGAGTGTGAGTGTGTGTGTGTGCGTTTTTGTTTTCACCGTTTTCCTGGGCAACTGTTTTCCCAGCTAAAATGTATTGGACATTATCCTTGTTTTCAACTGCGGAACAGGTGGCGACCACCACAAATTAAATGTTAGAAACGCCAAAACAAATCCAGCTAAAAAAATTGGGGTCAAACAAAAGTAGGAAAAAGATACAAATTTATTAACTATAAAGAAACTAATTTATAAACAATAAAATTAAATGTTTTATTATATAAAGAAAATGCCATTTAGATTGAAAACAAAACGGATTCTCATCTTTTCCTACTAATTTTATCAAACTAAAAATAATGCAACATTATTTATTTTAATTTTTTTTAATCACAGAAAATTAAATAAACTATTTAAATAAAATATAAAAACCAATCTTGACAGTGCAACTTGAACTGAATTTTGTTTTGGTAATAAGATCTAACTTTTTACACTTGCCATTTGCGAAAGTCGAGGAAATTTTAACAAAATTTGTGTGTTTTTTTCACACCTTATGCATTAGTTTACGGGAGAAGAGATGCGAACTAAAAAAAAAATGGAAAAAGGGGGAAATTAGGATGGTAGAGACGGGGGGAGAGAGAGGAGAGAGGGGGGGAGGAAGACAGGCTTCTAGAACCGGCAGCAGCTGCAAAACTATTTCTCGCACAATTGTACGAAGTTTTTAATTAGTGTGAATGACTTTCAACATTGCGTTGCTGCTCGGACCAGGCTCAAACTGAATCTTAAACGGGAACGGGTTGGGATCGGGGGAAGGGGGTAAATAGAAAATGGAAAATGTAGGAGGTGTGTGTGTGTGTTAGCATGAGAAGCTTGAAAATGCGTAGCACTGGCATTGAAGAATGCCGTAAAGTTTTCTTTTGCATCAACTTGTTTCGGTGGGAGTGGGGAGTGGAAAGAGACCCAGTACCACCACTAGCACCACCACCATCATCATCATCATCATTATTCTTTTGTGTTTTTGGCCTGCACACACACCACCTGTGTGCACTGTCATTTCGATGGCAGGCGAGTCAAGGATTTGTGCCGAAATGAGAGAGAAAACCAGCAATGGACACGTGAGTGGAATGGAGGGTTTTCATTTCACTCGTTTGAACTTCTCGAGGAACGGACAGAGTACTGGATATGGCCTTTAAAATTGGTTATCAGAACTAGTTTCGAAAGAATTTGCAAGTATTTTTCATACCTATTTTGAATTTTGTTTGAAATAAAAATTCAAGAAATTCTATGGAAAAAAAATCATAGCATACTTTTATGGGCTTGATTTTTAATATTACCATTTAAATATGTTAAATACAGGAATTCTAGCAATCTCTTAATTTTAATTACTAAAAAAAATATACATTAATAAAATACAAATTAAATTTTATTATTAAANNTTTATAATTTTTAAAATTGTTTAAAGTATTTTTTTGTAATTTAAGAAGTATTACATATGATTTTTTAGTACTAGTTAAATATGTTAAATACAGGAATTCTAGCATTCTCTTAATTTTAATTACTAAAAAAAATATACATTAATAAAATATGAATTAAATTTTATTATTAAATATTTTGTATAATTTTTTAAATAGCTTAAAGTATTTTTTTTAATTTAATAAGTATTACATATGATTTGCAACTCACAAAACAAATTTATTTTTACGAATTAAACCAATAAAATCTTCTATTTCCATCACAGACCCGACGTCTACATGCTGACCGTCACCCAGATGCTTCAGTACATGACCGATCCCAAGGAGCTGCGCGATGTCAACACAATTGATTCGTGGAAATGCGACAAGAGCGTCGCCGTTGCCCCCAAGCCCTGCAACATTTGGCAGACGTGTGCGCTGTCCTTCAAGATTCCCGAACAGAATCTAACGGATACGCGGTATATGGAGACCTGCCGGGAGTGCCCCAATGTCTATCCATGGTTGGGTGATGCCGGCGGCACGGGTATCTCTGGACGGGATAACTACATCTTTGCCGGAGGTGCCGAAGAGCAAACTGAAGATGGCAGTGCTGCCAAGTAGAAATCGGGGGAAAAGTCCCCAATCACTACTTTTCCTTTCTCTCTCTCTTGAAATTCTATTAAAAAAAACTCTTTATTTCCTTAATTTTTTTGTTACCTTTTTGATTTGTTTTTCTCTCTGTAATTTTCCCCCAAAAAGTGCCAGTCATGTTGATGCAATAATGAACTGTTCTCTGTACATTTTCCTTTTCCCTCGATTTGCCGCTTTCCTCTAAATAGTTCTTAAGCGAAATTGTGTCAAATTGTTCTTAGTGTATAAGCGACAAAACGTATGTAAAAAAGAATTTTTTTGTATGAATAAATTTCAATTTTTTCAAAAAACTCTGAAAGGATTTTTGGGAAATAATAAAAGGGTTAAATGAATAATTATATTATAATTATAATTATAATTATATTCAAGAATTTTTTAAATACATT
>JAJJHY010001290.1:4338746-4370278 GCA_021224005.1 Drosophila setifemur
ACTCTCCCTTTTTAAATTTATTTATTATTTTCTTTATTTAATTTTTTGTCATAATATTTTTCAGTTATTTAAGCAACAAGTAAAATTCATCATTTTTATTCCAAATCAAATTGCTCCTTAGTTTCTTCCCCCCCAATTTCTCTCCGTGCATGGGTTGCACGTTGCCTGGCAACCTTCAAATTGGGCTCCGTTGAGGCAAACACAGCGACCAGCGACCACAACAAATGTTGGCATTGCAATTGCCAGGCAGTTAGCCAAGTTAGCCAGTTGGCCAGCCGGTGCAGTGAGTCAGCGCGGAGTCAACCAGGAATGTCCTTCAAGGATGTGCGAGGTGAGTAGCGGTAGGGGAGTGTCCTTTCCAGTCACTTAATTTCACAACCATCCCCAGATCTTGCCGAGCAGCTGAAGTTGCTGGGCTTCCCGCGTGTCTTTCCCCTCCAATCCCTGGCCAGTCCCCACGGAAGTTTGGCCAGTTTCCACATCGTGGCGGAGCTCCTCCAATGGCTGGGCGGTCTGCTGGAGCCGGGTGCAACGCTGCCCGGCGGCGTGGAGTCCGAGGAGCAGAGAATCCTGCTGGTTCGCTCCGCCACCGAATTCTTTGTGACCAAGGCGGCCATCCGCTTGAATCCCAGGAAGCTATATGCCGCCTCCGCCGTGACAGCTGCGGAGTTGCAGAAGATTACGAGACTCCTGACTGCCCCGGGTCAGGGAGAGACGAATCGGGAGGAGGAGGAGCAGAGGGAACAGTTCCGCAGCCTGAATCCCGTGGATATCGGGGATAAGATGGAGGAGTTGAGGAAGGCCCGGGAACTGGCCACGGATCTAACGCAGCGAGGGATGGCCCTCCAAGAACTACTCTCCCAAGAGCTGCAGAACAAGGAGACGCGAATGTCGCAGGCCCAGCGGCCGCTGGAACTCCTCAGTGTGGAGCGGACCCTCAAGAATGCCATCCAATCCAACCAAATCCGGCTGCAGTCGAGCAAAGCCCAGCTGGAGGCGGCACGGGTGGAGCTGAATGCTTTGGGCTCCAAGTTGCAGCGTCGGCGGGCGGAGCTGGAGAGAACCCGCCAGCGACTGGAGGCATTGCATCGGATACGTCCCGCCCACATGGCCGAGTTCGAGGATTGCGAGAAGGAGCTGCAGCAGCTCTTTCAGAGGTATTTCCTTCGTCTCCATGTTAGGGATGCCCTGCGCTCTCAGTTGGAGGCGCGGACGAAGAGGATCACTCCGATTGCCTCGCCTGTGCTGCAGAAGCCGGCGGAGAACTCGATTCCCTTCATTCCCGAAGGGCTCATCGAGGACGATGACGATGATGATGATGACGAGGACGATGATCTGGATGATGGCGATGATCCCGAGGGGCAGGGTGATGGGCAGGGCCAGGGCCAGGGCCTTCCCAATCCCGGCCTGGAAATGGTGGTCAACGGAAGGAGTGTCTTTGGCTTGGACTCGGAGATTCCCGACATACGGGATGAGGATAAGTTGCTGCTCCAGCAGAATGGGCAGGGCAAGAGACCTGGTACGGCCACCTCCAGGATGAGGCCCACCACGGGGAGGAGCAGGAAGGGTGCGGCGGGTGGAGAAGGAGCCCGGGCGGAAAGAGGAACCAGAAGGGGCAGGGCTGGCGGCGCAGCGGGAGGAGATCCAGCAGGAGGAGGAGGAGCTGCAGGAGGAGGACGAACCGGTAGGAACGGACCCGGGAGCAGCATGCTCGATTCCCGGGACGACGACAGCAGCTTCGGCAGCTCCGACAGCGAATTGGACGTGGGTGAAATCATGGGGATAAGTGGAATGAGCGGAATTAGCGGCATCAGCGGGATGAGCAACATGGTCCTCGCCAACGGCGATGATGACTGTAAGTTCTTCTTTTTTTTAATATTTAATTATTAATTAATATTTTAACAATTAATTACTTAAAGTTGACCTTAATTCGATCGACGAAATCAGCATTTCGAAATTAACCGGAGAACTGCCGTTGAGACCGAAAACTGCGAATAAAGTGGAGCACCATAGCGACGAGGACTTCTAGGATATATATAGGGGATATATATCGGAGATATATAGGAAGATATTTGGAGAGATATTTGGAGTGGCATATTCCCAACTGAAAACTGAACTAATTTTCTATGGATTTTATAAAGAATTTAACAAGAGAAAAATAAGGGAAAGCAAAATCTACTTTTTGTTTAATAAAGTTATTATTAAACGCAAAAATTAATGGATTTTTTTTTTGAGTAAATAAAATAAATTTAAGAAATTATTAAACTTAAAAAAAAAGTATCAGTTTCTTAGAGGGTATATATATTTTACATCAACTTTATATAAGGATCTAAAAAGTCTTGCAAATATTACAAAAAATGTGAAAATAATTTATAATATTCGCTAAACTTTAATATCTTTAAAAACAACAAAGTTAAATTTGATTATCAATATTTTTTTTAAAATATAAAACCGTAAATTTGATAATCAATATTTTTTTTTAAATATAAAACCTATAAGTTCCAAAATTTTTTTCGAATAATTCAAAGAAAAGCTTCTTATTACTTTAAAAAACATAATTTAAATCATTTGAAATACTCGCTTATTTTCTTTAATATTTCCTTATTAAATTAAATCCCCAAAAACAAATTCATAATTATATGTTTAATATAACTTTATTCGATTCATA
Organism: Drosophila setifemur; assembly: GCA_021224005.1. Classification (NCBI taxonomy): domain Eukaryota; kingdom Metazoa; phylum Arthropoda; class Insecta; order Diptera; family Drosophilidae; genus Drosophila; species Drosophila setifemur. The sequence goes on from JAJJHY010001290.1 coordinate 4,341,415, forward strand.
TTCATAAGTGACTTAAGTTTAATACGCATTTTTAAGAGATTTTTCAGGTATATAGAAGGAAAAAGGAAAAGATCTAAAAAAAAATGGGGATATAGAATATAGAATTTGATATTTGGAAAACCAGGACAAATCAAACGATGCCAGTCCGGCGGAAAGTTGTATATACAAAAGAGACGGATTCACTTGGGGAAAGAGACATGGAATCTTCTTAAGGGGACCTACTCCCCCCTCACATCACCACATCCCGGCAGACGATCTTCGTCTTGGACGAAGCTCGCTGTCCGCCATACAAGTCCGAGGATCCCGACGATGAGTAGTCAATGTGACTGCCCGCCTGCGACTGCTCCTGCCGGGCCAAGAAGCTATCGGCAATGGCCCGATCCAATCCGGTGTACTGGAAGTTCGGTGCCCCCTCGAGGACATCCGCCTCCGACTTGCGACGCTGCCGGCGATTGGCATCCGATTTGCCCGCCCTCCGGCGGCGCCTCTGTCCGTTCATCTCCGCCGACTTGGTGCTCTTGTGGGTGCGATAGGTTCCACCCAAGCTGGCCGGGTGGGCATACAGAACGGAGCCGGGCACACCGGGCGGCGGACGCAGATAGGGCAGGGTCATGCCCCGGTACTGATGGGGCATCGGTGGCACCGGCAGCAGCATTCCAGCTCCCGATCCGGGCGGTGGCGGGGGCAGACGGGTCGGCGGGGGCGGGGCCATCTGGAAAAGTGGAGAGATTAGTGTCTGGAGGAAATAATAATAGAAGGATGGCTTCGGAAACCGAAACAGGTGTAAGATATAATAAAAATTGTTTTTATTATAGTTTCAAAATCTAGTTTTTATGCTTAAAATTAATTAATAGATTTGTTTCATAGTTTTTCTCATCGATTTTATAGTAGCTATAAAATATAGTAGTTCGATTTTTATGTGTCTCTTAAAATCGTATAAGGTTGTCATTAAGTTTTTATTTATAAGAAATCTATTAGTTATTATTAAAAATATCAAAGTTATGCTACGTTTTCCTAATTGTTCCTATGGCATCTATAAGATATAGTGCTTTGATTTTTATTTAACTTTCAGAATCAATCAAAGTTGTCATTCAGTTTTTTTTTCTAAGGAATCTTATTAAATATCTTTAAAAATATAAAACTTTGGTTACTTTTTCATTTCGTAACTAAGACAGCTATGTGTTATACTGCTCCAAATCGGATTTACTATATATATATAATATATATAACTACACAAATTAACTAAGCAAAATTATAGCCCAATAGCTCCTCAACTAAGAGACTTCTTTAAGCAGACACAGACAGAAATATACATATATACCTTACAGAATATGATACTTAGTTTTTTAAGCTAACAAAATATTGAAGAATATAAATCAAATATATAGTTTCCCGATCCCAAACTCACCCCGCTGCCAGCTGTGGAAGGAATCAGCATGATGGGTCGAGAAGGAGGCGTCAATTTGCGGACCGAAGGCGGAGGAAGGCTGCCCATTTGGGTGGCATACATCCACATGGCGGCCAACTTCTCGGTGCTCAACTATAGAATTTTCAAATTTAAATAAAATAATGTTAAATTAAATATTAACGAATTTAAATTATTATCTCCCACCTTCTCATTGCCACTGAGGGACATGGCTTTGATGTATTGATCGACTTTCTGCTGGTCCAAAGCGATTCCCGAGGCATTTGACTTGATGATGACGTCACGCAGTTCGCTATGCTGAGATCTGCAAGGAAAATTAAGTAAAAAATTTAATTTGATGGTTAAAAATAATTCAAATTCAAATTTAACGAGCTAAAAAACTATTAACCAACACTGGCGGGTGATATTTTTTGGTACCTATTGAAATCTAGTATTTTTGGTGAGAGAAATTTTAAACTTTTTTATAAAGAAAATGTATTATTTCTTTGAAAATATATAAAAATTATTAAAAATTAAACATTCCCAATATTATTTCATACTTAAATATGCATTGCCAAGACCTTTGTAACTATATATAATCCTTAATTAGTTTATTTATGATATCTAATAATAACAAATAAACAATAATTCCAATTTATACTGCTACACCTTTCCAACTGTTTAGTATTATTCCCGCATTCCCTAGCGCTTAAGAACTTTGGTATTTGCGTGCTCTGCTTTGTACGGCCACACTGCCGCGCTAATCGATTTATTTTTTAACTTGGCAAAAACAGCAAAATCCGCAAACTCGTCGCCGCTCTGGCCGCGTGGCTTTATCTCAGCAGATCGGTTAAACGACCGCGGACAGCGCGGATATAGCTAACCAGCCGATATCCGGGTAATAAAGCGCCCATTAACCAGCGACCGGAGCAACAACAAGGCAAGCTCGCCACGTCAGTGGGAGTGGGAGCGAGAAGGCGATACGCCGAGGGATAACCAAACAAAAGAAAAAACCGTAAAAAAAAAAATACAGAGAGAGAGAGAGAGGGGACAACATAAACGTACACTGAGCGAATATGTTTAGCAACTTCAAGGAGCGCTTTATATCGGCCATTGCGCCGGACCTTCCACCCCTCCCGGGATCAGGTGGTGGCGGCGGTGGAAGCGGCGAAGGAGGCCGAGGAAGCGGTCACCACAATTCCCATGGCCAGAGATTCCGTTTTGGTGGCGGCGGGCAGCCGCTGCCGGACAAGTTCCCCTACGCCCGGCCACCCTTCCTGCAGCTCCTCAGTCCGGATGAGCTGCGCGCCTCGGCGGATCACAATGTTCGTCCCATCATTGTGCCGCGGGACATTAATCTCCTGCCCTGGGGCACTGGCTATGCCGAGTGCGTCAATTCGGGCAAATCGGAGTGGAACGAGGATCAGGGCGCCTTCTGTCGGTGAGTTGAGAGAGAGGAAGGGGAAGGGGATTTGGATTGGGGTGTATGTAGATATATGTATGTACATGCACAACTCACTTCCAGCTAAATCTATTCGAATTTGTTTACAAATCACTCGGAGATAGGCCGCTGAGTTCAGCACAAATTTTAAATACAGCAAAATATATCGGAATATGTGTATAAACAAATTAAAACAAGGGATTTCCCATATTTTAATGCCCTAAAAATTTATATTTGTTAAAATATCAAGGTTAAAAAAAGGCTCGAGGAGAGTAGGATATAGAAATAGAGCCTTTAAAAACTGGGAAATATCTTTAAAAAACTTTGAACTTAGTAGAACTTTAAAGCGATATCTAATTTTGATTAATAACTATTCAAATAATATATAAATCAATGTTCAATAATAGATAAGTATGTAAATAATATTCAAAACAATTAATATTAAACAAAAAACTAGAGAAACTCGTTTAGTTGGTAGGAAAGTTGTAATCAATATTATATATATAATTATTCATTAATATTATATATTATATATATAGAGCAACTAATTTAGTTCTTAAATCTTTTCATTGTGTATGAAAATAGTTTCCCCATGTTTTTCTCTGCCACCGTAAATAAAGAGCAAATAATGCAGTAGAGCAACTCGGACTATTGTCCAAACATGCCGCAAGATAGTGGATATGATTAACTGCCCCTTTGTTCTAGCTAAACCAACAAATACAAGGCAATTCCGAGCAATAGCACATCTCGGAAATGAATATAGTATTAGCTATTTTGATAAGTAATCGGAAATAATTACTTTTCATTGGAAAAAGTTCCATATCATTAGTAGACCATAGGGATTTGGATATTTAATGTATGTTAATAGGAATAAATTCCCAATGGGGAATATGAATGTATTTGTAATTAAACAAATAACCAAGTTATTAGAAATATCAACCTAAAACCAGGAAATAATATACGAGTATTTCTAATAATACTTAAGAAACTCCCCAACTAATATCCCTCTTTTTCCCCGAAACACAGGCAAGTTCTCTCGGATCCGGAGCACAAGCACCCGGATGTGCCGTACACATACTTCGGCATCTTCGATGGCCATGCCGGCTATGGTGCCGCCTTGGCCGCCTCGCACCAATTCCATCACATCCTGCACGAGAAGCTGGTGGACTGCTTGGAAAAGCTACTGCCCCGCGACGCGGATGCCAATGCCGGCAGTGGCGGAGACGGGGGCAAGATGAATCCCACATTCCCGCACCCCATCTACTTCCAACGACGCGTGACCAACGAGGAGCTAATCATTGGCGCCCTGGAGAGTGCCTTCTTCAATATGGACGCGCTGATAGCGCAGGACAGCGATCGCTACCGGGATGCCGGTGGATGCACCGCCTGTGTGTCGCTCTTCATCGATGGCAAGATGTATGTGGCGAATGCCGGTGACTCGCGCGCTGTTCTCTGCCAGCGGGAGTCGACTGTGGCTAAGTCAGAGGATAAGGCGGATAAATCAGACTCGGGCATCGAACCGGATCCATTGAACAGCGCCTGCTTCCCCGTGCCGTTCTCGGCGGATCACACACCCGAAACGGAGCGATGGAGACTGCTGAATGTGGCGCGATTGAAGCCCCATCTGATGGGCAACCTGTACGTGGCGATGGAGTACGCCAAGCGGCCGCACATCAAGGACATGGGCCAGCGCATCCTCTGCCGGCAGGGCACCATGCGTGGCTGGACCTATAAGACGCTGACCCGCGAGGATCTCCGCATGCCGGTGGTGAATGGCGAGGGCAAGCGGAGTCGCCTCCTCGGCACGCTCGGAGTGACGCGTGGCTTCGGGGATCACGAGCTGCTGGCCATTAACACGGGCATCCAGATCAAACCCTTCCTCACCCCGCACCCGGACGTCATGGTGCGCGATCTCACCCAGGTGGTGAGCATCCCCGACGAGGACAACAGCGATGGCGACTATGGTGTCCTGGTGATGGCCACCGATGGCCTGTGGGACGTCTCCGAGAACGACGCAGTGGCCCGAACCGTCTTCCAAACGCTCTCCAAGTATCCCACGGAGAAGCATCGCTACACCATGGTGGCCCAGGAGCTGGTGGCCCGTGCCCGGGGTAAGATCAATGACTCCGGCCATTGGCGGCTGGCCGATAGCAAGGCCGCTGCCACTGTGGACGATATCTCGGTGATTGTGATCCCGGTTAGCCAGTATTACAAGGAGCACGTCGAATGGATGCAGAACTACAAGACGGATCTGGCTGCCAAGCGGCGACAGGCCGAGGCCAATATGGCCCAGGAGGCGGTCAATGTGCTGAATGGTGTGATTGCCGAGGAGGCTCATGTGGTTGAGGAGGAGGAGGCAGACGTGGACGTGGATGTGGACGAGGAGGAGGGCGAGGTGGTGGTCCACGAGGCCAAGTCATCGCAGAAGCCCACGGAGAAGAGCGCTCCACCGGAGGGAAAGCAGGGGAAGCAGCTTTCGGCGCTGGCGAACGAAACCCTGGTGGTGGAGCTCACACCGGCGCTGGAGCAGGTCCAACTGGAGGCGGGTAAGGTTAACAAGGATTTCTCTAGAAATTTCTTCGATTTGTTCACCAATTAAAAATGGAATTTCTAACTTAAAATCTTTTTTTTCAGCATCCGATTCCGGGAAGGAAAAGGACAACGAGAAGGAGGAGAAGGATGCGACGACGCAGCGACAGCAGCAGCAGCAGCAGAAATCTCGCAAAGGCAAAGGAAAGCACTAGGAATAGGAAACTAATGCCCTGCCCCCCAACCTCCCCCAAAACAACAACAAATAGGCCGATTTATTAGGCAGATATAGACACCCAGCAATCAATATTCGAGGGAAAGCATTCGTTGCAGTTGCAATTGCAGATTGAGATACACAAAGAATACAGATACAGATGGCACATCTATATTTTTTTACTCCACACACACACTAAACACACTGAAAGAAATCCAAAACATTCGCGTTTCTACATAATTTGCTTGTGTACAAACAAACAAACAAAATAACAAAAACAAAACAATAGGCAATTGCATTGTACAAAATAATTTGCTGTAACTAAGTGTATTTATTTCGATCCGATGAAATCAGTTGTTGGACCTGGCTGGAACGACTTATGGACGATAAAGCTAAACGTAATTAACACATAATGCTAAAGTTAAACAAGGATAATGAACAAAACAAAGCTCCTGCTCCTGAAGGAGGGGCGACTCTTTTTTCAATTAAACACAAATCGAAACCTTATGATTCCAATTGAAAAACAAAACAAACAAAAACCAGAACTTAATAAGTAATTTAAGCTGCGAAATAATATATAAAACAAAAAATAAAAAAACAACAATTATTGTTAACTAGAGAGAAGAGAAAGTGAAATGCGTTTCTGGGGGAAATAATAATATAATTCCAGTTTCAGTTAGCTCTACAATTGTACTCCTAAAACCCAAATCAAAATATATATATATATTTAAGTGGAACCCCCGTAAAGCTAGTTCCATTATCGGCCAATGATAAGACTCAACCATTATCTCCGACCCACAGGAACAGCCCATCCGAGTGACACATTCCCCCCTATCAAATAGTAGATTAAAATAAGCCAAAAGTAAACAAATAACATATCATTATCTGGAGAGAGAGAGAGAGAGATAACCCCCGAATATAGGAATAATAATTCGAAACTTTAAATTTTTATTTCAATTTTTGTGGATCAACTTTACAATAACTTCGAATCAATATCGATTACAATAGAGGTTTATTTTTATTTTGGTTTTGGATTTTGTTTCGGATCATATGTATATATATATAGTTCTGGAAGCTGTAAAAATCTACTAAGAAAATATATGTATGTAGCATCCATTGATTAGTAAGGAGTTTTATTTTTTTTGAATTAATTCCCTCTTGATTTTGGTAATTTGGGAAAAGTTTTTTTGGCTCAGTGTTTAGCTTCGAGAATTATTTTCTCCACATTTTTGGGGGGGGACTATCTTCCGTCCCTTTCTAATTAGTGTGCGCACAGCATTTGCTTAACAAACCTTTTTTAAACTTCCATTATATTTTTTTTAATAATGGTTAATAAATCATTTAAAACTATCTCAGTATCACTCGCTTAGTACAAAGCGGGAATAAATTTAATTTAATATGCAAGAATAATTTGCACAAAAACAACATAGAACTTGATTTTAAAAGAACATATTTTACATTTATTTATTGTTATAATCATTCAAATATTATTCTTTTTCTTTTTTATTAAATATTGCAGGAATATTTGCATATGTAAAACGATTTCATTTCATATTTGAAATTTCTTGTATTTATTGGTTTCACAATTTATTTAATATTATCTCTTTATTTAATGTACAAAATATACATTATGAAATTTAATTTATCATTAAGAATTTTTTTTTTTTTTTAATTTATTTATGCAAGAATATTGGCAATTAAATAAGTTATATTTCATACTTTAAATCACCTGCATTTCTTGGTTTCAAAATTATTTAATAATTCAATACACAAAATAGTTAAATTCCAAATTAGTTTATTAAATTTTTAAATGATTTATAACCGCTTTTTATTAAGCAAGTGATCTGCAGATCCCGATCCTCCTCCTCGTCCACCCAATAAATCCTTTAAGCTAGCTAATTCCCCTCATTTATGTATATATTTATATCAAGTAAACCTTACAATAATCTCTTGTTTTTAATATTTTCGAAGGGAATTTTGTTTATTTAAAAATTTGCAAGTTTAACTAACATTTTCTAGGTGGTGTATATATAATTTGTGTATATATTATGCAATTATTATTGTTTTTGTTTTAGCAGTAAGTTCAGTAGTGGCACAGCGCATAAATCTTATTAGCAAACAAACACACACTCGCACACATACCCAGTCGCACACAGATACTCACACACACACGCACGCACACTCGCACACACATACAGCCAAATAAGCCCCAAAAAATGTTCGGAGAACTTTTCATTGATAGTTATTTTCTCTCAAAAATGGTTGGAAATTCGTGACATTTTTTTTTTTTAATATTTTTCATTAGCATTTTTATTTATTTTGTTGTTGTTTTTTTTCATATATTTGTTTCCAACACAATTTGCAACAATTGAAATTCGAAATTGAATTGCAAACGAAGTAGCGAAGAATTTTTTTTGCTTATAAAATCACATTTTTGTCGGTTGTCTTTCCTCACATCGTATATATATATATATATAGAACATATATATCCGTAATCCTTCAAGCTGGAATTCTGAATTCGATTTGTAATTGCACTCCATTAGATAGGTATTAAATATATATATACTCGTATATAGTTACAGGTGACATTGACACATATTCATGTATGTATATAAGGTATGTATGTATATAAAAGCACATGGGGACTTGGAAGTAGAGTTCGGGGGAATGGTTTCAATCGATTCGATAGAATATATACGTGTATAGTGGAATATATAACTGGGCAATCCGAGTTAACCGAGTATCCGGTTATCCGGGCTAGAACTTCGGTTGGAAGACAACGGCGAACGAAGCGGGAAACCAATTTTCATTTCTCTTTTTTTTTCACAACAGCTTTTCTTCGTTTTTTCTTCTGCTCCAGCTGCTGCAGGCAATGTGCGAATGCAGGAGACAGTGCGTTTCAAAACTGTATGGCAGTGGTGAGGGACAACAGGATAGAACAAAATTACGTATGCAAGCTGCGTTTTTTTTTTTTGTCTTTTTTCGATTTAGATTTAAATTAATTAACACTCCATAAATATGATCGATATAAAATACAGATTAACTATCTGCCCTTTGCTTATGAAACGCACTGTCCGCACTTATCCAACTATGTACATATGCTATAATCTCTCGATATTATCATATATCATAACTATATCCGTCTAGTTTCTTTAGTTTTCTTTGTGCACAATTGACATTCCAAAGTAGAACTTATATTTTTTTATGTTTTTGGAGGCTTATTATGTCTTTACAATTTCGTTTAGATTTTACAATTGTTTTTAGTTTTTTTTTCGGCTTTAGCTTCTCTTTAGTTTGGCGACAAATTGTTGTTAATAATAGTATATAATAATATAAAAGGCTGGTTTCTCCTTTTTAGTTTAGTTTAGTTTAGTTCTTTTTGTTTTGTTTTTGTTTTTGCATTGTTCTTGGTTTGTTCGTTTTAATTAATTAAACAACAATAACACGGTGATGTTTGAAAAATTTAGCTACGATTAATTTAATTAAAAATATTTATTTATGCGTTTTTTGTTTAAACTTTGTGTTTTTTTGCTGGGATTACTATTAGAGTTCGAGTTAAGGAAATATATATATTTGTGGGGAATCATCTGGGATGAAACTCGCATATAAATAGCTATATATGTGTATATATATAATCTGTGTGGTATATAGGTATCTATGTATATACACTTGCGTGCATATAATATATATATGTATGTATGTATATATATGCCGGCATCCTCGGTGTCTCGTCAAAATAAATAATCAACACTTGTCGGTCGTACAAAAAAAAAAATACTGCGAATCCCCCAAGCCGGGGGAAATCCCCTCCAGAAACGGGAGCACACCTTAGACCACGCCCAGCTTGGCGCTGCGACAGCGCTGGCGGGGATTAATCCCAGTCCATCGCTTGCACAACCGTCGGGGAAACGCCCAGCAATGGACCAGAATACTATAGAGGCGGAACAGGAGCCGGGTCAGCTGCCTCTTGGCCTGGCGCCGCGGGCAGCCAGCTCTGCGCACCCACGATTAGGAGTGCAGCTGTGCCCGATCCTTGGCCCGTCTTTTGGCCAGCATCGACAGCTCCACGGGTCCCACATTGGCCGCCTGGGGTATGGCAATTGCCCTGAAAGTGGCATCCACTGCCCCCCTCAATGCCATCGAGATGTGATTGTGCTGCTGCTGCTGGGCACCAATGGAGAGCTGGGATGTGGGCGCCACCGCATACTCCGTCAGCTGAAGCCCACTGGCACACTGCTCCCGCACCCAGGTGTGCTCCAGAATGTTCGCCGCTGTCGGTCGATTCTCCGGCACTATGTGCAGCATCTGGCGGAGGAGTTCCTTGGCCGGTGCACTAACCAACGCCCAGCGGGCGCTGGTGAAGTCAATGTGTCCGGAGCCAATACGCTTCAGAATCACATCCGGGGAGTCGTTGGGGGTGCTGGCAAAGGGCGTCCGGCCGGAGAGCATGATGTAGAGGAGCACGCCCAGCGACCAGATGTCGCAGGCCAGGTCATAGCCCTGACGCTTCAGCACCTCGGGGGCCACAAAGTTGGCCGTGTAGCAGGGCGTCATCAAAAGGCCATTGTCCGCCCGCAACTGCTTGGCGAAGCCTGGCGGGGATTAGAGATTTCAGTTACTCCTGTATCCGGGGGAAGGAATCTCTAGCAAACCAACAAACTACTCACCCAAATCGCACAGCTTGAGGGTCTCCGGGGTCTGGCGCATGCTGGCATAGATCATGTTCGATGGCTTCAAATCCCGATGAACCACGCCGTGCTCATGTAGATAGGCCACCGCCGAGGCAATCGTCCGGAGCACGGCGCTCGCTTCGCTCTCACACATCTGACCCACGGCCAGGATGCGATCTAGGAGCTCCCCGCCCTTCAGCAGTTCCATCACTAGGTATGCGGAGCCCGCATCCTCGTACACGGAGTACAGGGTGACGATATTCGGATGATTGCCATAGCGCAGCATGATCTCCACCTCCTCCCAGCAGTCCGCCGAGGTGGAGGCAGCAGCCACCGCCGCCTTTTCGATCACCTTCACCGCATAGTGCTTCTTGGAGCTGCGATGCTCGCACAGCCGGCACACGGAGAAGGTGCCGCGTCCCAGCTCCTGGAACAGATTGTACTCCGCCTGAAAGTTACCGGGCAGCACTCCGGGCAAACTGCGAGGACCGGCGGAGGGCAGAGTTGGCGGCAGAGGAGCCACCTGATGCAGTGGACTGGCACTATTCGAGGTCACACCCTGGCACTGGGATTCCAACAGAACAGGGGCCACAAAACTAAAGCCGCGGAAGATCTCATGCGCCGAGGCGGAGATCGGGCCGCCCGGCGAGTCGCGCGGGGACTTCGAGGTGTACTCCACATCAAAGTAGAAGGCATCGTCGCGACTGACGGCTGGAATGAAGGGCGGACGCACCTGCTTCCTCTCCAGCCGCACCCAGTCGATGGTCGAGAAGAAGCAGTGCGCCTTGATGTCCAGAATTCCCTGGGCACCCGCACCCAGCCGGTTCTGCGGGTTCCGCTTGAACAGAGCCCGGAGCAGGGATTGCGCCTCCGGCGAGAGGTTCTCCGGCATGCCCAGTTTGCTGCGCAGGATCTGGTTCATTGTCTCCTGGCGCGTCTGCCCGTGGAAGGGCAGATTCCCCGTCAGCATCTCGTACATCAGAACACCGAAGGACCACCAGTCGGCGGCGAAGTCGTGTCCCTTCCGGTTCACAATCTCCGGCGCCATGTACTCCACCGTCCCACAAAAACTGTACGTCTTGGAACCGTCCAGTGGCTGCTTGGAGAGGCCAAAGTCGGTCAGCGCTATGTGACCGTGCTCATCGAGGAGGATATTCTCCGGCTTCAGGTCCCGGTAGATGATGCCCAGGGTGTGCAGGTGATTCATGGCCAGGGCCAGCTCGGCCAGGTAGAACTTGACGTCCTCCTCGGTGAACATCACCTCCTTGGACAGGCGGGTGAAGAGATCGCCGCCGCGCAGGAAGTCCAGGATTAGGTAGAGCTTCCCCGGTGTCTGGAAGGCGTAGTGCAGGCGCACAATGAAGGCGTGACCCACATCGGCCAGGATCTTCCGCTCGTTGGTGCTCCTCACCCGATCCTTCACCTTCAGGGTGGCCTTCTTTAGCACCTTCATTGCGTACAGCGTTCCCGCATCCTTGCCAATGATCTTCCGCACCAGGAACACCTTGCCGAAGCTCCCCTCGCCCAGGACTCGCAACAATTCGAACTGGGAGGGATCGGCCTTGTCGTGCCCCTCCTTTATCACCTCCCTCAGCTCGAATTCGTTTTCGTTGAGTTCGAGGAGTTCCCCGGAAGCGGCCGAAGCTCCTCCCCCCGACTCCGAATCGCTCAGCTCCATCAGCTCCGGTGGCGGGCAGAGGGTCCTCCTGCCCTTGGCTTCTTGCGTGGTTGGACTGGGCGAGATGTGATGCTGCTCCAGCGCAGCCTGGAGGGCGCACTGCTGCACCTGTTGCACCTGCTGCTGCCTGCGCTGCGATGACGTCACCGTGGTAACCACCTCCTCCTCCTCCTCCTCGTCCTCGTCGTCCTCGGTGGGTGTGTGCTCCATGGGTGTGGCCGCCAGACTGCTGCAACCGGACGAGGTGATCTGAAGTCGTTGGCGCAGCTGCAGGGATTGGTTTTCACCCGCCAGCTGCTGTTGCACCTGTCCGGCATTGTTGTTATTCTGCTGCTGCTGCGCCAGCTGCTGCTGCGTGTTCTGCTGCTGCTGCGTTTGCTGCGCCTGCTGCTGCTGCTGCGGATTCAGCTGGCGGAGATCCTTCTGCGAGTCCGCCAGCGGCATGGCTTTTGTCCTTGGTAAGCAACGCCCACGTCCTCCTCCTCCTCTAGCGCCTCCTCCCCTTGCGCCGCCTCTGCCTCTGCCACTGCCTCCACCCTTTCTCCGCTTTCTCCGGTTTTCTCCTCACCTATTTTTGTTACTTCCGCTTCTGCCTTTTCGGTTTTTTTTTTTTTTCTTTTTTTTTCTTGCGCTGTTGCTTCGCCTTTCGCTGGAAGTGGAAAATCCGTTCGCCTCTCGCCTCGTCTCTCCGTTTTATAAGCCTTCCGTCTTCGTTTCGGTCACCCGCACAGCTGTCTTCTTATCACTATTATTTACACCTTCCACAATATACAACAGATTTTTTTTTTGTTTAATCTAATATTGTTTTTTTTTTTTGTTTTTTCACGATTTTCCCCGAAGCATATTTGCGCGAGTATTTTTTGCGGTATTTTTTTTTGGGCTGGTTGCGTTGCGAGCGATGATTCACCGCCACTGGTCACACTTTGTTTGCGGTAACGGCAAAACACCAAACCGTTGGAAAATACTAAGAGTCGCGGCGGGAATATACCGAACTTGGGCTATCGATGGGTTTGGGTTATCGATTTAAAAGAGCGGTGAATTCAAATGTTACAAGCAGGAATTGTTTGATAATTTGTGGCTTAATATTAATGAAAGATTATATTCATAACAATTAAGTTGATCAATTACTTGTATTAATTAGTATTTTCTAAATTTGTCGATATAAGAAAATTAAATAATACAAATATTTGATGTAATTTTGCAAAGGAATTTCTTGAATATTTACTAAATTCGAATATTTACTATTATAAAACATATTTTAATCAATGAAAAAATCAACAAATTTTACGATTTTTTAAAAACCTATTTTAATCAATGAATAAATCAACAAAAATTAAAATTTTCCTATCATAAGAAAAACCAAATCCCGGAATATTAATTGTTTTATAAATATTTCCCAATGTTTTTTTAAACTAAAATAAATGCCATAAAATCCATAAATATTCCATATTTCGGAAATTGATTTAAGAATAATACAAAATCTGGACTCACTTGGTGCATATTTGGAGGGCACATCTGTAGACGGACACAATGCTGACCACGAAATGCAGGAACAGTGCGAAAATCAATCCACAGGCTGCAGACACCTCGCTGTTGGTGTTCATCAAATCAAACTGTGAAGTAAAACAAATAAAAGGTTAATAAAATATAAACAAACTATAATTTATAGCCAACCCACCTGCTCCTTCTTCTGCTCCGCCATGCGGTTGAGATCCCTGGACAGACCCACTCCGGAAATGGCCAGGGCCAGGGTACTGCTCGCGATGCACACCAAACTAAGAGCAAGGAAGGCCGTCTGGGTCTTCCTCATGCTAACCACACCCAAGGAGCCCGTGACCGCAGCCACCAATCCCGTCCAGATGCCACAACCCGCCATGGACAAGGCGGCCTCTCGCACAATCAAAAGGGAGCCCAAGGCGACCAGAGAGATGGCCAGGACCAGCTGCAGCGTGCCCAGGACAATTTGCAGGGGAAAGGCCGAGCAGCACTCATTGCTGGCCTTCCGCTTGCGCCGATCCTTGGAGGAGACGGAGGAGGAGGAGCCGCCCTCGCTGCCCTCCTTGTACTTGATGAACTCCGGCGGACAGCGTTGCTTGCGACTGATCCGGGAGTCCAAAGTGTTGGCCGCACTCTTGGAGGCGGCGGCACCCACGGCCGGCATCCGGGAGGCCATCGCCTCCTCCAGCTGCTGCTTGAACTCCTGATGGGAGATCAACTTGGGTATCTGCGTGTCATCCTTCAGCTTCTCCACATCCAGCAAATCCAATTTGATGGTCGGCGGCTTCTCGTCGTAGACGGGACTCGAGTAGATGTGACTCTGGGCATCCTGCTGGCGCCCCTGTTGCTCCTGATCCTCCAGCTTATGCTCCTCCGCCCGCTGCTCCCGCTGGATCATCCCGATTTGGGAGTTGGTCAGGCTTTCGGTGCCGGTGTTGTTGGTGGTGTTTGTGCTCTGCTCAATGGTGCTCACCACCTGGAGCAGCTCTTCGCGGTTGAGGCTCCGATCTACGATTGTGTCCATGCTGCCGGTGGTGGAGTCATGCGAATCTATTGTCCTGGCAGGGGAGGCCGAATGGCGTCCATTGAATTCCCCAACTCCCACTCCAACTCCAACTCCTATTCCACTGGGGGATTGCTGGTTACTTGGCTCTGCCATTTCTGTTGCTGATGTCTGGCTCTTGGCTGGTAATGACTACGAAGGTGATGATGATCTCACTGGTTCATTGACAAGCTGCACAAAAAAAGGGAGAAACGCTTTGATTAATTGATCTTTCTTTCCCATTTACATAGCCAATTAATTTCTAAAGAGATTTTATGCCGAGATCTTTGGCGAAATTTGATTGATAAATTAATAAAAATATTTAAACGTAAAATTGTTGTACTAAGAAAGTACATAAAATTGATGATATAATTTTTATTAATATTTTTTTTTTTATTAATATTTGATGGCGCAAAATATAGTTTTTAGCAATAAATTACTTAAGATCCATTTAATAATTATAAACAAATAAATCAGTTGTTTATTTAATAGGCAAATATTAATTGTTTTCCTTTAATTTTTAGGCGCAAATATTTGTCCCCGAATTTAAAAATATTTACACACAATTTGATAATCAATTTAGTAGTTAAAACTAAATTTTAAAAACATTTTCTTTGGCATATAGATATATCTCAAGCTTTTAAGTTATCTAAGCAGAATTTCTTATGAAATAAAAAAGTACAAAAATATTGTAGTGAATAATTTTTTTAAATACGAAGTTCAAATTTTATTGAATAATTTTTTTAAAATATAACAAATTATAAATCGGTAAAATCGGTATCGGCAAAATATGAAAAATAATTTTGTAATATTAAAAAGACTAATTCCAACTGCTAATCATTTGTAGAAGTTATACAAATACTATATTAATATTTTGTAAATTTAACATCATATAAGAAATTTCCGACTAATTCCAATTGCTAATAAATTATTAGTACAAATTTCACGTATACTTTATAAAACGACTAAAAATTTTATTTCAACATTATATAATATATTTCCCAGTGTATATGATTTCCGCTTGGGTCCGCAAATCCCTGGGCCCAAGATTAGCGAATAAATAGCAAATAACAAAAAAAAAAACCGCCGCCGGCGGCTATAAAAATATAATGGCAGGTTCGTTGCTTGAGTCTTTTGTTTAAGTCACACTTTCGAAATTCGATCGATCGATCCGTCCAGATATTACTTCATTCATTCATCGATTGATTGATCTTTTAAGCCGCAATTTCGTCAATATTCTATCCCCGGATTGAACCATAATAATTATTGTTAACAATCAACATTTGTCAACTGGCAGTGGCCAAGTGTTCTTGGCAGCTATATACCAATTGTTTATATATATATTTTTTTTTGCCATATCTCTTGATTGGATATCCACCTTGACATTTGCTGGCCGGTTGTCATTGTTCTTTAAAACCGAACCGGTTCGCACTTCGTTGGCAATTAAACAAAATGCGAAACTCAAATCCAACCTGAAATCGAAAGCCAAAAACGAACAAAAAAAATACAGAAATGGAAAAAGGCTCGAAACAGCCGCTAAACGAGCTTTAAACAACAACAAAATATAGTACAACAAAAAGGGGGAGTGGCAGGGGGGGGGGGGGGAGGTCACATTGTTTTTGGCGGTGCCATGTGGCGTATACGCGATATCGCTCAAAGGGGCAAACAACAACTTAAATGGCATCTGATATGGCAAATTGCTTCGTTGCAAGTGGCAAATTGCTTTTTATCAAGGGGAGTGGAGCAAAGTACAGCCCATAAAAAATATATATCTCGAAATTAAGTAACAAATACAACACACTAATAGAATAATTACGAAAATTATTGGGCGATATTTAATAATTGCTTGGCTTGGATTTTTTAGCAAACATTCACTTTTAAATAAAATAAAATAAGCAAATAAAATAAAATAAAATTGCAAAGATAGCAAAACAAAATGAGTTTTTAAGTTCCAAAATTAATGCAGCTTTAAACCATTAAAAAAGGAATTCAAATCATTTAATTAAATATATATAAAATAACATTTATATGTAAATGGTTAAACTAAATTTGATACAATTATTATAAACGCAAAATTACTTTACATATTAACAACAAATTATGTAAATCACTACAAAAAAGCAATGCAAAAGTATAGGCCATAAAAAATATATCTCGAACTAAGGAAATTAAAAATACATTAATATAATAATTATGAAAATTATGGGCTATATTTCTAAATTGCTTAGGTAGGATTTTCAGCAAACATTCCCTTTTCACAAATTTTAAGGTGAAATAAAACAAAACAAATTTAATTTATAAGCTTAAAGATTTATCAAGCAGCAAAACATTAAAGAAAATATACAAAATATTTGTATATATAAATAAAATAATAGCTAATAAATTGTAATAAAATCATTATTAACTCCAAATTACATTAAATATAAGAGATATAAACAACAACCTATGTAGGTCAGCACCAAAAACCAATGCAAAACATGTGGCATATAGAAAATAACAAAAGATCTTCTTCTGGGTTGTTGTTGTTGTTGCTATTGTTGTTGTTGTTGCAGTTGTTTTTGTTGTTGCTGTTGTTGCTGTTTCTCTGCCCGTTGAGATCAGGAAAGTTGGTATTTAGCTTGGTATTCGTCGGTTTGCGGCTGCTGTTGACATTTCACAGCCATTTCAGCTTCGTTTTCCCCCCTTCCCCCCTCAGCTTTTCCTCAGATTTTCTGTGTTTTTTTTTTCCGTTTCTGTTTTCTGTTTTCCTCACTTTTCAACCGGCAACGAGGAACGACAAAGCTTTCCACTGTCCCAAGTCCGGCTGCTCATTTGTGGCACTTTTCATTTTCATTTCAATTCCAATTTTCACTGTTGTCGCCTTGACAGCAATTAGGCGTAATTGGCCAAACAGACTCACACAGATACACACACCAATACCAATGAATGTCACTCTTCAATTAGCATAGGAAAAACAAGAGCCGATTGCCTTCTATTCGAATTTGAATTTGGATTCTGTATTTGATTTTCCTTTTTTTTATTATTTTTTGAACAACCAACCTTTCCCAAAATATGTGGCTAAAAGTGTTGACAACTTTATTTCTGGTTTTAAAGGGAAATATTTCTTAAATATAATTTATTTGTAATGCAGAAAATATATCAAATATAGCTTGATTTATTTATAAGTATTATTGATAAATACTGAAGACCCCATAAAATGTTGTTCAATTTATCTTTTCTAATTTAATTCAAGATTTATTTATCTTCTTAAGAAATATTGTTTTAAATATTATTTATTTGTAATGCAGAAATAAATATTATTTCTCTGCTAATTATAATAAAAACCCAATGTAAAAAATCAAGATTTCTTTATCTTCTTTCCGATATATTTAGCCCGGCATCACTGCTGCCCAATATGCAGATTTATCTCTTTGTATCTGCACTCGAAAATCGGCGAAGCGCTTAACCAACAAAACCGCAACAGCAACTTGCAACTTGCTACTTGCAACCGATGCACATTCAAATTTGTCGATAAATCAGTAGAGCAAATAGCGAATGGCTAAACAAGGAAAAGCCACTTGCTCAGACCAAAAAAAAAAAACAAAATATAAGAAAGAGATTAAGATAAACATAGTTTCGATCGGAGAATTAGCTAATTAAGGCAGGTAAATAGTTGAGGAATTTTTAAAGAGCTTCATTCCAGTTAATAACTAGGAAGGGAAGACAATTTAGTGATTATCTAGTAGGACCTAGAAATTATCTATAATATAACCAATAATCAAAAGCTATACTCCCTCGATCGCTTTCGCTGGGCCCCCCCTTCTTCTGGGCACTTACCAATAATGCTCACTTCAGTCGAAGATTGATATTTGCGGATAAACATTGGGCATGGCCGAGGGCAAGAAACGTGGAAATATCTTTGGTGAAACCCAATCCAAAGACAATGCCAACAGCACAGGAAACCAAAAGAAAAGAAAAGAAAATCGAAAATCCAAAAACCAGCATCGGCAAAAACAAAAGCAGTAGCTTTCAAACAAAAAGCAATAGCAACAGCAACAAAAAACATATATCTAACAAATTCAATTTTGCAAAGTCAAAAATTGCCAATAACAGGTTTCTAAATAAAATTCAACTAAAACGTTTATATCTTCCTCGGAAAGTTTAAGTTAAGGGCAAGAATATAGAAAATAAATGCAGAGGAAGGGGCAGAAAATAATCCCAAAAAATATAAATTTAAATATTGAATTGCCCAAATTTTTAATTAAATTAAAAAAGTATTATAAAGCCTCGACTTTAACCTTTGTTTTAATAATTTTTTTTTGGCTTTTTCTGTGTGCGCAGATGACCATGGAATCGAGGGGAAGTGGCATGTCGATAAATTTTCCTTAAACTAAAAATTGCACCGGTTTGTTGCCAGCAAAAAGGAAAACCAAAAAAAAACAACAACAAAAACAAAGAAAAAACAAAGAAAAAACACACCTTTGCGGTCAGCTCTAGCTCACCTGTAGATACACATATATAAGTATCTATATAGCTGCCGATATACATATGTATTTCAACACTTTCACTCGCTGGCTTCCCATGTTGGCCATAATTTTTAGTTTGGTGGCCAATTGATTGACGTAGACCAATTTTTGCCCAACTTGACTGAGGATTTCCTCATATTATCGGTGTTTCTTTCGCAGCGGAACCAAAAAAAATTGTATCTTTTTTTTCGAAACCATTTCTTGCGTGTTTTTCGGTTGCATTTTAATTCGTTTTTTTAGAAGTACTGAGGCAACCTCTGGGATTTGCTAATTATTCGTGGCAAAATTTCGTTTATTGAAATTGAAACACTGGCAAATTTGATTAAAGCCATCCATGACAGGCTGTAGCCAAATTTGGGAGCACGAGCAGCGTTGGCTTTAAGTTATGCATTGAGGCAATCGGGGATCCATGTATGCTATGCTATATATTTATTTGATCTTTTTTTGGGTAGTGGGAGGTCTTAGCCCACATCGTTGCAAGTGGCAAGACACTTGAAAGCAGCAGCAGCAGCAGCTGCGACGACAGCCAAAACTGAGATTTAAATGCAGCTGATTTTGTATTTTTTCTTGATTTTTTTGGGGGATTGCATAACAATTGCAAATGTTGCCACAACAATCTGACAGATGGTTAAGTGGTAACAAAAAATACAAACAGGTAGAGGAAGGGTTTTTAAAATAGGTTTAAATTTGTATTAAAAATTTATTAATTGTTAGGAGTAGATATCTAATATTTTGTCTTAATAAGTTTGAAATGAAATAATAAACATCAATTAAAGATACTCCAAGAATATAATTACCCCTTTGGGAAACCCTGAAAATCCAGCACTATAATAATTAATAAATTAATTAGCCTTAACCAATTTAAGAACCCTTAAAAAACTGACTCTCGTTGCATCATCGATTATCAAAAGACACCTGCAAATGTAGTCTTTGTTTCGCGACGAATAAGAAACTTGAATTCAAATCGCGAAAAATCGAGACAAAAATGTTCGCAGCCTGTGAAAATTCCCACAGCATTGACTGATTGACTGAATGACTGACTGCCTGACTGATGGCTATAGACAAAGTCAAGACACGAGATGGAGTTGTACTCTTGGCTTAAAGTTGCAATTGCAGATGTTTAAGATGATGATGATGATGAGGCTTCCTGCTACCCACGCAATAGTTACTCCTCGTTTTTATTGATGCACCGCAAAAAATAGGGATATACATATACATAAATGAAATTTAAGAGATTTTATAAAAACTACATTTATAATATTACAAAATTTTAAAGATTTTCAGGAGTTGCAGGAGTTTCTTAGTTCCTTAGTTTGGTTTTATTCTACTTTTTTCCCAACTTTTCTCTCAGTGCCTTGCTGTTTGTTTGACTGCTCATATTATGTTATACGATTAGATGGCGATGCATGTTGCTGACGTTGTCTGGTGGTAATTAAAACGCCGCCCTGCCGTGACAGACAAGCGGTGCAGAGGCAAATTAAAATATCAACAGAGCACGTGCAACAGCAGCAGCGGCAGCGGCAGCAAATAACAATAACAAATAACTGTGAAATGTGACACTGCAACAGCAACTGCTGGTACTTGCAACACTTGAGTTGCTCCGCTTCTGTTGCATCATCATCTCGAGCAGCAAAGCAATAAAAAAAAGATACCAACAACAACTAAATATGAATTCCTTAATTCTTTTATCAGAATTTCATTAGAAATTTTTTAGAAATTATGAATCTCCGATGGCAAATAGAGCAAGATCTAGCGGATACACAAAGCGTGGGTGGTTCGAAGAATTCCGAAAAGGGGTGTGACAAAACAATTCGCTTGACAACCGTTTGACTTTAATAGCGCTCCATTTGCTAATAAGAGCAAGAACACAACAAATGCAGCTATCGCAAATGAGAGCAACAACAATCAGAACAACAACAACAACTACATTAACAACTACAGCAACAACAACAACCAGAACAACAACAACCACAGCAACATTATCAGCGAGTTCGTTGTCTAAGTCATTCGTTTCGAGGGTAATTTATGTGTCTACAATGCGAGATATATGCTTGCTAGGAATACTAATAAAAAAATAACTGAACCGACATCAAATCACCATGTTCTGCATAGAAAAACTGATGGTTAAATTAATAAATAATAAATAATGAAGGGACAACAAATGCTGGTTGTGCATAACAAAATTGTTCACTGGTTTGGATATTAATCAACAAGTGTTTACATTTAATTAACATTCCTAAATGTAGAAATGTTTTCTTATAATTTAAGTATTTCCTGTTTCTATCTTCTGCATTTGTCGCCAGTTTTGTTGTTTAAATATATATGTAATAATACTTTGCAAATTATATACATCAATTTATATATAACTTTTAGTTCAAAATTTTGTTTCAAAATATAAACTAGATTTATTGAAAGTCTTTGAACTATATACATAAATTAAATTCCCTGAAAAAGAAATTAATAATTCTTTTCTTTTTTTTTATCTTTTCAAAACTTAGTTTATAAATATCAATCAGATTTATTGAGAGTGTGTTTAATATATCCACAAATTCAAAAATTTTCTTTCTTCAAAGAAAAAATTATTCATAAATCTCTCTTTACTTTTTTTAATTTTTATATGTTCAAAAATTAGATTTTAATATATATATCAGTTTATAATTAAGAGATATATCCATAAGATACATAATTTTCTTCCTTTCTTGAAAAAGTAAATAATATTTCTGTACTCTTTCCTTTTAATTAATTTGTATCTCTTCAAAAAATTGTTTAAAAATATTAATCAGATTTATTGAAAGTCTTTTTAAATATATCCACAAACTAAGAAATGTTCTTCCCTTCTTAAAAAAATTAAATACAAATTCTTCACTTTTTCCTTTTATATATTTTGTATGTGTCTCTTGATTCAGATACTCAGTATATACTCAGTATCTCAAAGTTGATCACTGGGCAATCGTTCAATCGGTGTAAGATCTGGAATTTCATGCATCACATATGCAACTCGAATGCTCTGCTTGAGGTCTCTAAATACACTCCGCCCCCCGCCCCCCTTGCCCCCCTCTGGGATATATATATATATATGATTTCTTGGCCCGACATGGGCTGAAGTTAATTTTATGCAGGCATTTGGACAGACAAATGAATTGGAATGAGAATAATTATGATCAGACGATGACGATGACGATGATGATGAAGGCAAGTTGCAAGTTGAAGTTGAGACTCAGACTGAGGCTGCGGCTGATTGCGGGGTTAACTTACATCCACATATAGTCACATGTATCTTTGAGTTGCATTCGGAATGCAAAGCGACAGACAAAAGGTTGAAATGTCAAAGTATTTAAGTCACACGATCGAAAAGAGTCTCTTTGCTGGGGCGAATGACAATTTCGCATTGTGTTTGCTTTTGGCTTTTGTTAACTATTATTATTATTATTTTTTCAGATTTTTTGTTTTCGTATCTCGGCCGTTGGGGACGTTGTTGGCCAACAATGGGTTAAGAGCAGCCTTGTGGTCAGCCAGCTTCGCTCTTTTTTTTCCCCTCGTTGTTCCGTTGTTGATTGTTTGTTTTCCTATGGAATTTAGTACCTGACTGTTAATTTCGGCCCAATGACATACATGGCGGATACTTAATATTTCATATTTTTTGTTGATGCTTACTTTTTGGGGATTTTCAAAGAGATTGGCAGGGCAGGGCAGGGCAGGGCCACCAATGACAATCACTATTATTGTAGTTGATTAAATTTTAAGTGAAAAATATTCCGCATATAATCAGAAATTCGTATTTTAATTATTATTGCCCAGGGTTCGGCGGTGGATGTACAAATAAATTATTAATCAAACGACAGCTCCGCGCAATTAACAATTTTTTATTTTGTAATCGTTTTTTATTTATTTACTGGATCCAGTCGTTGGGATTAAGGTAACATCATTAAGGCTACTTCGTTTTGATTAAATCGTTGGCACATCTCTGCCCTCCAGCCGCCGTTGGACAATTAATATTCGATTAGCACAATCAACCTGATGAAAGCTCGCGGATTATGTAAGCCGGAGAAGAGATCTTTATGTGGCCATAACTATAGCCACTGGGAACTGTATCATTAGGGCGGCCTTGGGCAAGATTTTGAAAGGCTTATGAATAAAGATTCTTTAGAGGTTTTCAAATTGCCATTAGTCAATGATAGTTAAAAATATATTTTTTTGATATTTAATTGTACTTTTCGGGGGGGTCTTAAACAAATCTCAGAACTAACGATAAAATAATAATGAAAAAATATAAAATACAAAAATAATTATGCTATTTAAAAAGAGCTTAAATATGTATTTAAATTAATTGCAAATATTTTAGATAAATATATATCTCAAACCATTATTGATTCAAAATATTTTTAATATCTCTTTGACTACTTTTATTGTATAAATATCAATATTAAATTAATGATAAAATAATAATCAAAAAATATAAAATACAAAAATAATTATGCTATTTAAAAAGAGCTTAAATATTTATTACAATTAATTGCAAATATTTAAGATACATATTTACAACCTTTATTGATTCAAAATATTTCTTTGCCTACTTTTATTGTCTAAATATCAATATTAAATTTGTTTTGATAAAGCTTTAATAGCTTGTTATTAAATTTTAATTGCAAACATAATAAATTAACATTTCTGGAGGTGCTTGACCCCCCGTTGATCTTGGCTATAAATATTTATCGCTCTATTTTCCGCTTGTTTTTAATTGTAGTATATTATCGCAGCCAGGTGCAATGGCAGTCAAATCGAAAATACATATATATATTTATGTACATATGTGTGGTGCACCAAGCAGATATATATATATATATATATATATATATGGATATGGTCGCATATCGCATATGGTTAACATTCAGCCACTGCCTAATATGGTTTCGAACAACAATCGTTGCACGCATTCGCAGTCGCATATTCGCACTCTCATATACCATATATATATCTATATATATATTTGTTGTGATATATATATATAGGTACCACCACCATCCCCGATCTCGGTACAATTAAGGCGGCAAGGTCGTCGCCGTTTGCCGTCGCTGTTGTCGGCTGTGGAATTAACATTTGAAATGACTTCATACAAAAAATAATTGTACACCAGACAGCGGCGAACGGAAAGAAATCACAACTCCGGACTCCGGACACCGGGAGACGAGAGACGGGGGCAAGGAGTGTTGGTAAATTGCCTTACGCACTTGCCACAATCAACCATCGGCCACAAAATTGTAATAAATTAAAAACGAGTGCAACGCACGCGGCTGAAAAAGCAAAACTAGATAAATGGCCAACAAGCGGCCTAACTGGCCAATTTATCTGCCCCAGCCGGGCTTATGAAATAGACGTGGCTAAAACCAAAAAAACTCGTATCTTTGCTAGCAATCAAAACGAATTGAAACGAAATAAATTCAAAAAAAAAGGAAAAACGAAACACTTGCCCACCGATTGCAAGGAAATCAAATTTGCGACTTGGGCATATCATTAAATTGGGGCAGTGCATATTTTTCGGGGGGAACATACACAGAGGGAAAATATTTAAAAAAATAAAATTATTAAATATAACATTATACAAAATATTAGAAAATTTTTAAAACTAATTTTAAATATCCCCTGAATATTTCTAGCACCATTTAATTTAATCTTATTTTCAACATTTCCTTTTCATTTTCATCTCAAATAACTTCCCTACTTTTTACCCACTGAAAAAAACCCTCTAAAATCCTCAGATTTCTCCCAGTGTTGTCGTCTCAAATCTCAAGACCCATCGAGTCGATCTGCAACGTCTGGTTCCCCCTTTCACTTTCAATTAGCCAGTGGGCAGCCGCAAAACCTGGTGTTTTTTTTTTGTTTGTATTTTTCATTTTGGCCTCTTTGCAATTTTCTTGTTTTTTGCCTCGCACTTATTATTATTTTATTATTTATAATATGCGCACTTCAAGGAAAAACTTTCGCTACATGCGAGTTTTTGGCGTGGGGTGTGAGGTGTGTGTGTGTGTGTGTGTGTGTGTGTTTGCAGCCAAGTTGAGCTGCATTTTCCATTTCCTGCAATTATCGCATAAGTACGCGTGCTGAGGGCGGCAAATTATTATGCAACTGCAACTGCCACCCATCAGGTGTATTTTCACAATTATCCACTATAAGTGTGTGCAAATTCCAGACGATTAAGGAAATCATGGAGCCACCAAACAGACACCCCAAAATCAAAGTCATAAATATTTATGCATTACACAATCTGTAATTGGGGTTACCAACACCAAACAAAGATTAACTCTTCAAATTTAATTAACTGCAATGTAGTTACTTATGCAAAATGGTTGTCGGATTACAGTCAGTCATTCATGATGATTGTCATTACTATTACTAAAAAATACTAATAATACAACAAACAATAAATCAAAAGAAGATTTTCATTCAATTTAATTATTCTCAAGTACATAAATCACTTCTCTAAAAAAAGTACATATGAAGCAAACAAGTTAAAAATTGTGCCTTCAAAAATATATATTATAATATTTTTAGTTAACTTGTGTCAAAGGAAAATATGTTGCAAAAGGCCTTAACAAGTTTTTATTTTTTTCAAAGGTGACTTGTACAAATTCTTTACTAAATACTATAATTAAAACAACAAGCAATAAATCATAAAAAACTATTTCAAAAAAAAACTGAATTTAATTATTCTCTAAAACATAAATCACTTAGCAAGCAAAAAAAAAACACAGCAAGTAAAAATAACCAATAAAAAGGGTTCTTAAAAAATATCAAATAAATAAATCTTCAAAAATTATAATATTTTTAGTTAAATTATGTTAAAGACCTTAACAAATTTTTTTCTTGTTTTCAAAGGTTAGTTGTACAAATTCTTTACTAAATACAATAATAAAAAAAAAACAAGCAATAAATCAAAGAAGAATATTCAAAAAAAAAAACTGAATTTAATTATTCTCAAATACATAAATCACTTAGCAAGCCAAAAAAAAAATGCACACCAAGTAAAAATAACTAATAAAAAGGGTCCTTAAAAAATGCCAAAAAAAAATATAATCTAAAATATTCTAATATTTAAAGTTAACTTAAGTCAAAGACCTCAACAAATTTGTCTACAAAGGTTACTTAAACAAATTCTTTACTAAACTCACTCTCAGGAATTTCAAGGTAGCCAACAAAAAAATGGTAGGAGTTTTCTAGTAATTTTTAATTGTAGTGGATTTTTTTTTGTTTGATTTTTTTTTTTTTGTGTTTTTAATTTTCCCATTCTAATGGCGGTAGTTTTGACCTGTTGACCAGAGAGCGCACATTAAGTGCTTTTGAGTCTCAGGGCAAAGTCGTTAAAAAGCCAAACAAATTTCCGCTCGTTGTGGTTGTCAATTTGTGTGCCTTTTTTTTTTTTGCTTCTCGTTTAGCAATTGCTTTTGGCTAACTGACTTGTAAAAATTGTTTATAAATACTTTCCATTTTTCGAGCATTTTTTTTTTTTGGGGCTAACCTCCATAAATTCGTAGATTCGTAAATATGTTTTTGTGGTTTTTCGGCCGTAATTGTTTCTTAGCTGCCACAAAAAATAGTAATAATAATAATAATAATAAAGAGCGCAAAACACAATTGACAAGACTTTTACAAAAGAAACTGCACTGGCTTTAAGATTTTTTTTTTGTTTTTTTCTGGTGGTTTTTTTTTTGTTTGTTTGTTGTTTGTTGTTACTTCTATTTACCAAAGTGGCCCGATTTCGGTGGGAATTGTGCGGTCTCTGTTCGGGGTCGCTATAGTTTCGATCGGATCGGGGGATCGGGGTTATGGGGGGATATTGAGAATTAGGAAACAATGCTAAAGACGGCGGAGTAATGAAATGCCGCAGTTTTGTGACTCATTTTCAAAACAGAGATTATTCACAAATAATTGGGAGCAATTGATTTGAGCAGAAATTACAGGGTATCGGATTTTGCACTGATGCTGGGATTTGGAAATTATTTTTGGGCTTAAAATTGGGAATTCCATTAAATTGAAAAATAATCAGGTTTGCAAAAATAAGAAATATATAGATTCCTTTAAGTAACTTTCAATACTTCATAATTAATTAACCCATAAATCTTGATATATTGGCTATTTCATTAATTGCATTATTCTTTTACCATCCGTAATATTCATAAATTTTAAATCACATTTAACGCCTTGTAAAAGTCATACTACAAAACGATTAAAAACCCATAAAGATATGCAAATAAATTTTAAACTGTGTGCCATATAAAGAATAAATGTATAAATCACAAAATTAAATTTCTTTGGCATTTAATTTGTATTTAGTACAATATATAAATATAATTTTATTGCTCCTTATTAAGTTTTAGAGCACGTGTTTTCTTTTTTTTGGTAATTCATTATTCTCTCCTCTTTCACTTTATCATTATCTTTATCTATTTGTGTTTCCCCTCTTTCGTTTGGTGCAAACTTACGCTAATTGAAGCGGCGTCCGTGGCCTTTGTTTTTGTTTTTTTTTTTTTAATGTTTACTGTCTATTTATCAGCTAATTTCTCCCGATCCGATGTTGATGCTGTTTCTCTCGCTGTTGTTGTTGTTGTTGTCGTTGTTTTATCTCAAGTTTAATGAAATCTGCCCGCTGCTGTTGTTGTTTTTTGTTTTGTTGTTGTTTTTGCCGGCAGCGTGCTGCGTGCAATTAAAATTCAACAAATTCCATTTCACTTCACACACAACTACGAAAAAAAATCACACACACACACACACACGCTTGCATACACACGCGCGCAGCGAGATTCGAAAAAGTAATCGAAAAAGATCGAACTCAAATCGAAAGGCACTCACAGTACCGTTACTCGGGAAGTTTGTTTCGAATATAATTTTTTAAAGCAAGCGAGAGAGCGAGAGAGTGGGAGAGTGAACCAAGCGGAGCTGCTCCGTTGCGTTCAATGCGATTTCGACGACTGAATTCAAGTTGATCGCTGGCGAAGGCTTCAACCGGCGCAGCTTGGTAGCTCTGCCGCTGTCGACTGAGCTGACGACTGCGCTGCCTCCTTACACGAAAAGAAATTAAGGATGCTAAAAGCTTAAGTATCATAGAAATCTGTTTTTGAAGGTTTCAATATATGAAACGATTAATTTTTATTGCAATATGAGTTTCTTTAATTTATAAAAATATATATTTTTTCTTTGACTTTAATTTATTTGTATATATTTTATAATTAAATCTGCAAAATTATTACCAAAATTAAAAATTACAAAAAAATATGTTCTAGCACTCCATTTAAATCGATTGTAAAATTGTTTTAGCAGAGATTTTCTTTCAGTGCACCCAAAGCTGCGCTGCCAAAGCGGAGCTTTAACTTTTTCGGTATGCCGCATGCCCGTGGTTTTTTGTTTTTGTTGTTGTTGTTGTTGTTTGTTTTCGTATTCCGCTTTACAACCTGTTCGCGTAAATCTGCGTTTAAAGAAGTGCCGACAACAAACGGTAATGAGCGTGCAGCAGCCGCAACAACAACAACAACCGCAACAACAGCAAAGTTGTAACCACCGAAAGAAGAAGAACAACAACCACAGGAGGCTTTCGAATCGCACCAGCATCTTCAATCCGCCACCGTCGTTCAATTTCAATTTCAATATGCTCTTCAGCAGCCTGCAGCTGCAGGCCCCAAAATCGAAATACATATTTTTGCTGACGTCATGATGGGCGAAAATAATTGAGAGTGATTCGAGGTGGAAAATCGGAAATAGAAATGGAAAATGATCGGAGAAATCATCGGAAATCACAGAGAACAGGTGCGGGAAAATTGAGTTTAAAAAGGTTAAATAAAAGCCTATGAAATTATGACAATAAATCATACATTTTTTGGGAGGGGGGGGGGGG
>JAJJHY010001290.1:4377056-4399001 GCA_021224005.1 Drosophila setifemur
TATTTCTCAATATAATAATTTAAAAAAAATAACATCCAAAATGCATATTTCATAGCCCACAAAAAATTCCAAATAAATTTCCCCCTTCAGTATTTAAATATTTTATAAACTAATTTTTTTATATTAAAAGTTTAAAGAAAATTCTGTAATTCTTGACCATCCTATTTTAATCTGTCAATATTTAACATTTGTTTTTAATGGAGTACAAATAACAAATATGTTTTTATATAACTTCAATTACATCATTTGAAATATCAAAGATAATAGTAGATTAAATTTGCACAAGCCATAATTAAATTGAAACAAATAAAAATATATTAAAAATAAATAAAATATTCCCAAGTTCCATTAAAAAAAGACATTTTAATTTTTTTTTTGGACAGAAAAATAGAGATTTGCCGTTTATTTTTATTTGCTTGGCCCAACAACAACAATAATAGGTTTCGATTAAGATTAAAGACATTCGATTGCATCGATAACGCCGCTGTAAACCACCGATTGCCGATCGATAACAACTAAGACGGCGACTTTTAGCTAGACAAGCGAGTGGCGAGTGCTCCTTCTTCTGTTTTTTAATTTTTTGTTTGTTGGGAGGTGAGATTGAAGTGAGATTTGTTGGAGATAAGTTGGAAGCAAACTAAAAGGGCTTCTTGCGCGCGGAGGTGGAGGGACCGTCGTAGTCCTCGAACTCAGAGGTGATCCTATCGATGTCGCTGCTGTCGATGGACAACTTGGACGGGGCCATGGCGGGCAGCAGCAGAAACTCGTTGAACAGGAAGTCGGCGTCCATGGACTGCGTCTTGGCATGGTAGCCCCGGATGATGCTCTTCTTGGGCGGTTCAATGAACCGCTCCTTGACAATCAACGCCCCCGGGGAGGGGGACGGTGATGTGGAATTGGAATTGGAGTCACTGGCCTTGGTCAGTCGTCCGTAGAGCGTTCCCGACGGCTGATCCCGATCCGATGAGTCTCCTCTGCCCCCGCCGCTGGTTGCTGGTTCAATAGGAACATATAATACATAATTAATTCGGGATTTCCTTCGCAAGTCTCCAGTACCTCCTCGCTGGTGCCTGGGCGATGCTCCTCCTAGCCCTAGTCCCAAGCCCAATCCTCCGCATCCTCCAACTGCTCCTCCTCCTCCACCGCCGCCGCCTCCTCCTCCTCCTGCATAGGCGCCCAAAGCTCCGCTGCTGCCGCTCTTCA
Organism: Drosophila setifemur; assembly: GCA_021224005.1. Classification (NCBI taxonomy): domain Eukaryota; kingdom Metazoa; phylum Arthropoda; class Insecta; order Diptera; family Drosophilidae; genus Drosophila; species Drosophila setifemur. The sequence goes on from JAJJHY010001290.1 coordinate 4,378,260, forward strand.
GATTGATACAACTTTGGGTATGGCTGACATTCGAGTAGTCACCGGGAACCCGCATCAGCGTGTCGCTCTCGAAGGGGAAGTTCGAGTTCGAGGTGGACTGAGCGAAGTTCTCGAATTTGCGCAATCGCAAATCGTTCCGTAAATGCGGCGGCGACGGCAGATTGATCGAGGCATGCAACGCGATGCCACCGCCCACGGCGCCCATGAACGGAATCGACTCCTGACCACTCGACTGACTGTCCGCCATGCCCTCGAAGAGACTGATCTGTTTTTGGATGCGCGGCGACACCGGATCATTCGCGCGTCGCGCCGGACGCACATGCTCCGGCGATGCCTGGGTGACGCGAACGGGCAGGGCGAAGCCGAAGCGTGGATCATCGCTGGCCACCTCCGGCGGACCCTCCGCATGCAAGGGGCAGCAGTAGCAGGTCTCCAGCCGGGGCTCACAGTCCGCTGGCAGGGAGGGAGTCGTTGCCGCCGACAAAGTGGCATCCTCGTCGTCCTCGAAGCCCTGCCAAAATAACTAAAATTTATTAGCATACAAGGATTTTTACTAAACTATATACTCACATCCATGGACAGCGTCATGGAGCCCTTGTTGGCCACCATACTGAGATCCAGATCCATGCCCAGGCTCACAGGAGTGAGGCAGGTGCTTCCACTGCCCCCCGCCTCCTGGTCGCAAACGCTCAAAAAAACCCCTCCCACTGCTCCTTCGCCGGAATCTATATTCATGGGTTCAAAGGAAGAGGCCACCTGATGCAGATCCTCCATGGTTATGTCCAAACTATATAATTTAAAACAAAAAAATTAGTATTTAAAAATTGGAAACTAAAATAAAAGAAGACCCACCTCATTTGCGGCGGCCTCTTGGCCATTTCTGGCGGGGATTCCTCCTCCTTTTCATCCAGGTTAAGGCTATCCTGGGGCCAGGCTTTGGTTTTTTTTTTTATTTTACGTGATTAGTAGTAGTGGCGGATGTTGATCAAGGGGTTCAAGATGTTAGTTTAACCATTACTTTTATTCGCAGAAAATATATGAGATGGATTTCGATGAGCAGAAAACTTTTGTGGCAAGTATGAGACAGAAAAAAAACGGATTCACAAAGTTACAAAACAAAAACTAACAAAAAAAATTAAATAGAAACAAATTAAAAACAACTTAAATTACATTTCCCTAACATTACCATTTAAAACATACACCTGAAAAAAAACCCTTAGTGAGAGTTCAACGAAAACTTAAACTTTATCTTTATTCAAATTGTGAACAGAAGAGGAGCCTGAGGAACTAAACATATCCATAACTATCAACTGGCAAGGGTTAGTGATGGACACATCCATATTTATGTTCAGATAAATATATATAGAGGTAAAAAAAGTGTTTGGCATTCTCAATTAAATGCCAGGCTCAGTGGATGCCTCTGAAAAAATTAAAACAAAGAAATCAATAAATTAATTGAAAATAAATATAACTTAAATAAATGACACCGCGGATTAGTACTACATCTTTTTAAAGGAATATTTTGGATATATTATATATATATATATAAATTTTATACTTGAGAATATTAAAAATCAAAGGAATTTTTTTAGTTAAAGTTACCAATTTTTAACTCTTCTAATTTAATACATTTTATTGCTACTGGATTTGTGGAAAATTAATCTATTCACTTTACAAACTACATAGAAATAATTATAGGATTATTTAAATAAATTTCATGAACATTTACACTTGGAAAAATGACTGAGGCTACAGAAAATATAAATCAAATAAAATAAAATAACAAATAAATATAAAATGGTGTGTAAAATAATAACAAATGCAAAACTATGGAATATAAATTCCATTCGACCAACAAAAAAATTTAAAGAACACAAAAGGTTCTCTAAAATATATGAAAATCCAATAAGTACACAGGAACAAAAAAATATTAAATAAAATTCTCCCAAAAATAAAAATGTAATTTCATGCTTGGCGAACTTCCGAATTTAGTTAGCATGGGGATCAGAGGTGAGACATCACATTGAAACAGGATCAGGGGGCTTTTTTTGGTTGGGACACTACCAAAGGAGCTCCGACTTCTGCTGGCACTTACGCTGCTTCTTCCCGGCCAGCGCCTTCTGGACGGCTGCATCCCGATCCTCGTTGCTCTCCGGGCACTGCCAGGCGGATGCCGACTCGGTGCCCACTCGCTTGAATGCCGATGGCGACGTCGGCAGAGCCAGAGGCTTCACCTGCGGTCCGCTGGCCAAACTGGAGGGCGTGGCATCGCCCGAAGTGTCTGGGGCATTGGGTGCGAGGGTCATCGAGGAAACCGCCGGCATATCACACGGGGCCTCGAATCCGCGGGGCGGTGAACCCGTTGGCGTCTTAAAGATCTGCGCCAGAATCATGTCCTGCAGGAAGCTGTCCAGCTTGCGCAGCGACAAAGCATTGTGAAGGGTCTCCAGGGGTCGAATCGGGGGCACATCACCGAATCCTGGCGGGAATTTTTTTTTTCGGGTTATTAGAATAAATATTTATTTATGGGAAATATTATATCTGAAAGTAATTTAATTAAAGATTTATACGTAATCACATCACTGCACTAAAAAAACTGTCTTGAAATTAAATATTATACTAGGATTCTTCACTGGAAAATAACTATCTTAATATTATTAAAATAAAATATTTATTCCAGGTATTATCACTGCAAAAATACGTCTTGATATTACAAAAATTATATATTATACACCTCTTATAAAAAAAATTCCGAAAAATTAGAAAACAAATTTTTATACTTTAAATGAGTATTTAAAAAATTACACTTAATTTACTAATCATAATTTTTTTAGTAAACCAATTTTTGTTGTATTTAAATATATTTTTGTTACCAAAAAAATCTCTGTTTAAATTATCAATTCAAAGCTAGTTCTCGAATTGTTAATTTACAAATTAAAATTCTTTAACTCCTAGAAATAACTCCGAAAAAAATGGGGGAAAATATATGATTTTTTTCTTAGTATATTAATTTGGAATATTTGATCTTATTGTATAGGAATCAATATGAATCTGAGTGTATTTTATGGTCTTATAATGATTGGACAATGGTAAATAATATTCCTAGGAATTTGGGAATATCAAAATAATACCACAACAGAATTTGATGATGTTTGATATATATAAAATAATAGTTTTTAAACCAAATTAAAACTATACAAAATTAACATCCCCTTAAGTTTATAATTTACAAAATTGGAATTATAACTATATGTGCTGGGTTTGAACAGGTGGTTGGGTGTGATGTGTGGGAGAATATATATAGTAGTAGTAGTTGTTGAAGTGGTTTCCTGGAGCTGCGAGTGTACTCACCGGACGAGGATACCGGTATCATGTCGCGTAGATTGGGTGCAGACGAACTGCCGCTGATGACGGCGGTGCTGAAAAGGCTATTCGCACTGGTGGCCATCTTTTTGCTAAAACCACCGAAACCCAACATTTTCATATAGGACATCTGGCCGGCAATACTGTGTCTTTGGCGACGCGACGACGTCGATGAGTTGGCCGATGATACCGAGGCCGAAACCGAGACCGAGACTTGGCTATCTGTGGCGATGGAGTTGGTACAACAAGACGGGGTCGTGGTGGTTGTGTTTGAGTTGGAGTTGCAGTTTGAGTTCGAGTTTGAGTTGGAGTTTGAATTGGAGTTTGTGGTTGTGGTTGAGTTGGAGTTGGAGTTCATTGATTGTGGTTGTTGATTGGTGAACATTGTTGTTGAGTGTTCGAGATGTTGGTGTGGCGGATGTTGATGGTGATGTTGGTGTAGATGTTGATGTAGATGTTGATGTTGGTGGTGTGGTTGTGCGTCAGTTGAGGTGGGATCGATCGATTGGAATTGGTTAGTAAATGGTTGATTAGAAGACATTGTTGTTGTATTATCAAACAAAGCTGCTGCTGTTGTTGTTGTTTTTGGTCTAGTTGTTGTGGTTGTTGGTGAAGGTGTTGTGGGTGTTGGTGTAAATGTTGGTGTAATTTCAATTCTACCTGATGTGGTGTCTTTCTCAAGTGTGGGAGTTGGAGTTGGAGTAGGTGTTGGTGTGGTTGGTTTGCTACCTGTTGTTGTACCTGTTGGTGAAGCTTCTGGTGTTGGTGTATCTGTATCTTTCGCTGTCATGGTTGGTGTTTCGGTTGTAGGTGCAACCTCTGGTGTGGCTGTTGTGGTCTTGTCTTTGGTGTCCGTCAGTTCGGTGCTACTAACTGTTGCAGTGACCAACAGCGTGGGCAAGTTGTAAACGATTTGAGCCTCTGGCTGGGATTGCTTTCGACCCACTTCGTTGGTGGGCGTGGCCAGCTCCTCGATGGGCTCGAAACAATTCACGAAACAGCCGCCAGAGCTCGCTGCTCCAGTGGATGGTGAGATGGTGAACCGAAAGGGATTATCCGCCAAAACCGGAGCCGAAGCTGGCATGGACAACTGGCCACAGGAGCTACTGGTGGCCTTGCGTTGGGCCGTAGAGGAGGCCGAAGCATTGGCCGAAGCTGAAGCCGAAGCATTGGCCGAGGCCTTGTCCATGTCCTGGCATAGACGGAGAGTGGAGGCGGTGGGCGAGGTGGTGGCATGGCAAGACAAAGTGTCCATCGCCGCCCTCCGACCGAATTTGGAGCTCATTAGAATGGCCGGGGCCGAGCTGGACAACTGAAAGTCATCGTCGAAGCTGCTGGCACTCACTTCCCCGGTGGGATTGCCGCTGGAACTGCGCTTCTCCGGATTGGGCACCACCTCGGGGGACGAGGGTCCACCACCCGCCTGACCCAGGTCCATCAAACTCTTCGAGTGCGAGTGCTCTTGAATCATCGAACTACTGCAATTGCAACTCAGGGGCCGCTCATTGGTGGCCATCGGTGAGATCTGGGGCAGGTGCTGCAACTGCTGCAGACGCTGCAGGTGCTCCAGATCGTCGCCTTCGTCGCAGCTCTCCATGCGCCGCATGGTGAGGACATGGAGACGCTTGTGCGCCGAAGGACCGCATTGCGGGGTCCCCGGATTCAGGGAGAAGTCAATGTCCGACAACGGCAGCTCGTTGGTGGAGGAATCAATCTTGAAGAAGGACAGACTGTCGGTGACTCGGATCTGGAAGGCAGTTCGATTGCCCGATGCGGAGGACTTCCCTCCCTCCGAACTGGCCACGCCCACCCTAGCATTAGCTATCTCCCCGAAAGTCGGAGCTATATACGTATCGTACGAAAATGTTTCCAGGGGTAAATGATTGGTTTATTAGTAAATCAGGATGAGGATCATGATTCCAGTCCAGGGTCATTCAAGTTGGTGTGTGTATTTTGTGTGTGTGTGTTGGTGCATTGTTGTGGGTGTGTGTGGTGTTGTGTTGTGTGTTTGGTCGTGTACAAATAGAAAACTCATTAGCCGAGATATTCAAAAAGTCGAAGATCGCGCAGAGAAGTTCGTAATTTAAAGAGGTTCCATAAAAAAAAAACAAAAAGGATAAAGAACGAAGGAAAAAACAATTCGTGAACAAAAGGGAGAACAAAATGAGGACAAAATATTTCGGCGGGCCGAATACTAAATGTTCTTGCAGGATTAAAACTAAAGAATGTTTTCCAAAAACAAGAATTAAGAAAAACTATAAAAATTAATTATAAAAATATATTCAAAATAATACAAAAATAATAACACAACTGATTGTTTTGAACATTTAAAATAAATAAAAGTGTTATAAATAATACTTTCAGTTTCAGAAAATGTTTAAGCTCTTTAAAACAATATTTAACACAATTCTTAATCAAATAAACACAACTGATAGTTTTGAATAATTTAAAAATTATAAATTAAACTTTTATTTTCAGAAAAGTTCTTTAAAATAATATTTAATGTATAGAACGAATTTCAAAAACTTTTTGTAGTACTTTAAATCGAAGTATTTACTTCAAATATTACTTGATTTACTATCACCTTGATTTAACATTATATTTAAATGATTTTCAGTCCCAACAAGAGCATTGGAAGCACTTGAAAGCTTTGGCAAGCTGTGAAGCTGCATTGGCAAAGGCCTTTAGTAGAAGCATCATTTTTATTAGAAGAACACTCAAAAACAACAGGCATCAGAAGAATTAGTTAATTGGGTTTCGTGTCCGGTTAGGTAAGGTCTTTCTGTATATAGTGTGTCTCTGTAAATGTTTCATATTGTTTCTTTTTTTCGGTGTATCTATGGATGGAGCATTTGGATGGGCGGGGAATATAAATGGAGGAGGGCATGGTCTGGGTCTGCAAACAACAACAACGAGCAACGTACAGACACAGACAAGACAACTCCACAAACCAAGCTTAATTTAACAACAATTTCTTTTGTTTATTCTTTTTTTGTTTAAATATTTCAATTCTTTGCTTATTTCATGCACTGAGACAAAAACAATGACAAAGAGTGGACAAAGGTGAGAGATAGAGAAACAAGCAGAGAGAGAGAGAAAGAGAGAGACAGAACAGAACACAGAACACAGTGTGACCGTTCTCAGCTGGACCCCAGCAAAGGATTTCATAAAATATCCTTTCAAACCCCCAAAATCCTTCTTTGTTGTAGTAGGAATCCTGGGGATTGGTTAATCCTTTCCTGGGGCTCAGCTGATTTCCGTGTACGGGTGAGAGGGGGGACAGGTGTGCGAGGGGTGTGCGAGGGCGCCAGTGTGGCTGTGCTTGTGTTTGTGTATTTCCGTGGGCTGAGACAAGTGTGACCAGCATTGCCAAGTACACGGGATTCCGCGGCCAGATGCTTATAGATTTTCAGTTTTTCAGTTTTTCTCAATAGTTTCGTTCGTTCATCGTTTGGTTTCGTTACGGAAATTACAGATCGAGATCGAGATTCGAGAGCGGGTGAAATGTGTTTGGTTTGACTTGGGCATATGTGTTTTTCTTGGGGTGTTCGTTGGTCTTTGTATCTCACCGATCGTTTCACAGTCGAAAAAATGAAAACCAAAAAAATGTTGGGCACAGCTCAAACGAGAGAGAGAGAGAGAGAGAGAGAGCGAGAGAGATGGAAATTTTTGTAAAGTTTTTCTTTTCTTCTTGAACAATAGGTTGAAGGCTTGATGAAATCTCAACTGAACATTATTCGTTTACCATTCGAAACAGAGACAGAGAGAGAGAGCGAGAGAGAGAGAGAGTCATCTATCTAAAGGATTCACAATATCTAAATTTATATATAATTAAAAAGATTCCCAGGCTCTGGGGAGGAGGGGGGTAAAACAAAAATGGTAAGCAATTTCTGAATACACTTTTTGGCTTCGGGTTCGGTTATTTTGTTGTGGAAATTCTCGGGACGACTCTTTTCTTTTTTTTTTTTGGTTAATCTTTGATTTTTGTTAGCTGGCAGTGCGGGCGAATTAAAAAACCGTGAGACGCAAACACAGAAAACAAAGGAACTGAGCCATGCAAAGAACCCCACATAAAAAAACTAAAATAAAATAAATAAGAGATGAAAGAGAAGTAATGCACAATTTTTTAAACAGATGAAGAGGAGAACTTCGACTAAGCCGAATAGGGGATAATCTGGCAGGGGGTTGGGTTTTTATTCTCTTTAAAATAATACGAATATTTTCGTTAATATTTAAATTGAAAATACCATTTTAAATGCCTTAAATATATTAACGTTAATAAGTTATTTATGAACTAAACTCAAACTTGAAGGTATTGAAATCTTCTCTAAGGAAAAATTGTACACCACAAATTGTGACTATTAAAAATAATAAGAATAAATATTTAATATATAATATTTTACATTTTGTATGTTTGAAATTACTTGGAAAATTTACTTTTATTTTTATTGGGTTTTTAATGCCTTAAATAATACATTATTTAAGAACTAAATGAAGACTACATCTCCTTGAAGGCATTGAAATCTTCTCTGAGGAAAAACTTTACACCAAAAAATGTATTTATTAAAAATAAAAAAAAAACAAATTAAATAAAAATTAATACTTTACATTTCTTATGTTCAAAATTATTTGGAATATTTAAATATACTATTTTGAGACTTTAAATTTCGTTAATAATAAATTATTTATTATATTTAAGAAGACTTTACATTCTAGAACTCTACTAGAAGTTTTTCTTAGGAAAAATCTCACATAAGAAACTCTGATTATGTAAATATTATTTAAGTATAATTATTATTAATTATTACATTCCTTTTTTATGTATACAACTATATACATCCCGTATCCCTGCCAGATCACAACACATTTCACAGAGAGAGAGAGAGGAGCGCTTAAAGGTGGCGAAAAACCAAACCGAAACAGTGCGGATTAGTTTGAGTTGGGATTAGCCAATCGCAAGGTGTGGTGTACGAAGTGTTAGACAAGAGAACGGAACGGAGCGCGGGGGTTAGAGGGGAGCTGGGAGAGCTGGGAGAGAGCTGGAAGAGGGGTGGGTGGAAGGTGGATTGGTGGCTGGTTTGCTGGACGCGAGATCTGAGGATCCCCATCCCCAGACCCACGCCCAGGAGAGAGGCTGCTGCGGCAAGCTTTGCTCGATGCCCAGAGATGGGGGTAGACGGTAACCACATACGTACCCGGCTCCTTGGCGCACACGCCGGAGGATGCCCGCTGCTCGAAGCTGCGGGAGCGCGGCTCAATGTCCGGACTCACTGCCCGCATGTCCGGACTGATGGGGCGAAGCTGTTGGTTCTGGGAGAGATGCTGCTGCGAGGCCAGCTCCTCGTTGAGCCTCTTCGCGAGGTCCATGGCCTCGTGGCCGCTGACCGTGTGATGCGATCCGATGGGTATGGGCTTGGACTTGAACTGCTTGGACCGCAGCTCCAGGCGATTGAAGCCAAAGGCCGTTCCACTGTTCGCCGAGGGACGCTCTGCACTCCGGTCTGCACTTCGCTGGCCAGTCTGGAGGGGATTACAGAATAAAATACATATTTATAATGCCCCGTTCCTCCACTCACCCCCCGCTTCTTGCCCTGCTGCTCCTCGCCCGAGTTCGAGTCATTCTCCTCCTCAATCCTCGCCGGATTCGACTCCTCCGAGGACTGCAAGCTCACATTGCACGCATTGTCGCCGTGGGAATGGGGCCGGAAACCCGGACCCGGTGGCAGGTTCTTCTGCACGCAACAATTCACGCCCGGACTAAAGTGCAGCTCCACATGGAAACGCTCCTCCGAGGTGGGGTCCTTGGTGGGATCCTCGTACAGCATTATGACAATCTGTGACATGTAGTTCAGCTCCGATACCATGGAAATATAATCCATAGCCCGACGCCACTGCTCATCTGTGACCACATTGAGCAATCCGCCGTAGCGGAGGACCGTGAGCAGGGAGTGGACATGCGATTCGCTGGTGAAGTAGAGCCTCGTCCTCACATGCCTCTGGGGACTGGCCACGCCATGGCTGTAATGTGGATTCAGACGGTTCATAAACTCATCCTCCACCTCGTCGATGTTGCGCTGGAGATCGCCCTTGATCTTGCGCAACAATGGCGAACAAATGCCCTGCCCAATGGCCAGCTTCTCCTGCGGCGTCAGGCCATACTCCTGGGGTATAACAATATCGGCCAGATTCTTGGCATATATGTACAGCTCCTCCGCCTGGTCGTACTGCAGCGTGTGCTGGTTGTGCTGCAGATCGTACTTGATGCAATCGTAGATGTCCGGTATCTTGGAGATGTCGAATAGCTTCGACTTTGTGCTGAAGTCCTTCTCGATCTTCTCCCAGCGACAGCGCATCAAATCCCAGGTCTCGCCATGGTACAGGATCGCATCCTTGGTCTTCGGATCGTCCTTCTTGATGCTAATGATGTGCAACAGCTCACGGATCAGGAGCAGCACATGGTGGCAGCAATCCACGGGGTTCTTCACAAAGTCCAACGCCTGATTGATCGACTTGCTGTTGCAGGGATTGATCAGCTCACGATCCTCACTGGTGAACTCACGATCGTTCTGCATCAGATCGTGGAGACGACCCTTGGCCCTGGTTTGGGATTACAAAGGGGATTATAAGTAAATAAATAGTTTACTTAGAAGTATTTATGTTTGGAGGATTTAATTTTGGATTTACTCAAGGAAATATATATATTTTAAGGAAAGAGATTACTGATCCTAAAATAACAAATTATTTTTATTTTATTACTAAATAAATAAGATTCTATAGAGAGAGATTAAATTGTTTAAAGATCTCTAAATATTTGCTGTTAAAAAACTCAATTACCTACAATAAAAATATTTTAGCCAACGAAATGTTCTTTTGAGTAAACTATTTTTTATGTATTTTATATTTTATAAACATAATTGAACATTTAAAAATGAAATTTAATTGAAATTAATTTAAGAATTCTTTGAAAAAACTTGTTAAGAAAAATGATTTAGAATTCTTTGGAAACTCATTTAAGGAATTCTTGGAAAATTCTTTGTGACATTTTTAAAGGAATTCTGAATAGAATTTCTGAATAGCTATTTAAAAACAATTCTTTTTTTAATTATTTAAGGAGTTTTTTCTTTAAGTAAATCTTTGAATAATTATTTTAGGCATTATTTAAGGAAATATTTAAGGAATTATTTAACGAATTCTTTAAGTAATCCTTTAAGTAATCCTTTAAGTAATCCTTCAACAAATAGCATTTCCAAACCCCTCCCCAAAATTCCACTCACAGGTTCTGGTACTTGCTGGAATCGCAGTCGTTGTCCAACAATCCATTGGTATTGGCGCTCTTCACCATCTGGACGAGAATGGGTGTGAGTTCGCCCTCGAGGGCCAGCAAGCCCTTGGCGAAGGCGGCGGCGGTCATCTGGACACGTCCCTCATCCGAGGCATAGATCTTCAGGTCGTGACGGAATGTGGAGTGCAATCTAAGGGGAAAATAAATAAATAAAATAAATAAACTATAAAATTGAACTAAAATAAAGACTAACCTTAGTAGTCCCAGTCCCTGGGTTCCCGAATAATCGGATCTGCCCTGTCCGCCCGGATACATGCAACGGAAAATCCTGCCCAGCTCCTCAGCCTGAATTCGTCCAGCCGGGGTGAGTTCTCCGCCCCACTTGAGGATCAGCACCAACGAAGGTTCCGCTGGAGTATCCGCTAAAAGATTGGCTTTGCATGGGTAATATGTATGGTATGGATGGAGTACTCGGGTTTCTACCTGACTTACTATCATCCGAGCTGGAGCCGCGTGGCCTTCCCTTCGGCTGGTACTTCATCTGCACCTTCCGATTGATACCCGAGAAGTGACCGTACATCTCCAGGACGTTCTTCAGCTGCTCCAGCTTCGACTCCTTCTCCTCGATCTCCGCATGGGCCTTGGAGTGCAGCTCACTGAGCAGGAACCGGGCAATGTCCAGGATCTCCTGCAGCTGCTTGGGTCGCTTCAATTTGACATGGCCCAGCTTATAGCCATCGTACTTCTCGAAGATCTCAAAGAACCTGAAAGGCAGGAATATATTATAATCTGAACCCAAAGAGAACTCCTCTTGGGCCACTCACTTTGGATGCCGCACCTCGACCTTCATCTTCTGCTTGGGCGTGCGATCGCCATGCCGGATGACGGCCACAACGCACCGGAGCTCCATCATCTTGCCAAAGGTGGTGGGCACAATGGGGGGATCGTCCAGTTGAAAGGGCACCGACCAGGGGATGTGCAGCGTTGGGGTGAGCTCCCTCAGGATCATGTTGCCCAGTATCTTGGCGCAGTCATCATAGTACTTATTCGAATTCTTCACGAAGCTGAATCCATTGACATCGCAGACGTAGGACTTCCCATTGGCCCGGAGCAAATCGAATCCGCAGACGGTCTGCTTGAAGGCCAGACACACCTTCCGCGAGATGAGCTTCTCGGAGTGATTGAGGATCACCGGGTAACGGATCTCCTTGCCCTCGCTATCCCGCTCCACCTTGCCATCCAGAGCCGGACTCTTCCGCGCCTCGGCATGGGCGTAGTCCGGACCCACCGTGTAGACCTTGACGTCGGTGCCTGAAAAGTACACTAAGTTGTAAAGGTGATGCTGGATTCAGTGCGTTCGACTGGCGGCCACTGTGTTCGATTTTACTTTGGTTTTGGTTTTTATCTTTTTTTGGTTGTGTTTGTTTTTTTTTTTCTGGTTTATAGTTAACTCTACGTTCGAATATCGGATTAATATCGGTGGTGGGTGAGCGTTTGTTTTTTTTTTACTTGGGGGCGAGGCGACGATGAGCGGCGCGTGCGTGCGGAGCAAGAAAAAGGCGCTGGACAGGCACAATGAGCGATGGATGCTTCGATTTAGAGTACTTTTTTGTTTCGGGTTTCTATACAACTTTCAAATCCAGCCAAAAGCCATGACAAAAACAAAGCCAGCAAGAGCGGATTAGCATTACAGGGGATAGAGGAGGTGGTCCACAGGGGGCAGCAGTGATGGGAGGGTTCAAAATTAAGTTTACAAAAATATTACATTACAATTCTTTAATTCAATTTAATTTAAATAACAAAATTATTCTGATTAAAAAGGGTTTCCTCTTTTTTTTTGTAAAGCAAATTATGTAAAAGAAATTTCTAAATTACTATAAAAGTATTTTTAAAAACACTATTTTTAAATAAATTAAATACAAATTAAATAATTTTCAAAGCATATATTAAATCTTCTTTTTATAAAAATTAATTTTAAACTAAATAATATTGAATCATACAAAATAATTACAAACTTTCTAATAATCAATTAAATTCAATAATTAATAACCAAACCGCTTCCCATCACTGAGCTAAGCCAAAGGACGGGACAGGACAGGGGCAGGGATTAGGATTAGGATCGTGGGTAGTACCTACAGCTGCATAGAGCATGGGGGCATAGTGAGCAAGTTGCATACCATCGGTGGGCATAAAGTCCTCGTAGATGAAGGAGCCCGTCTTGCGCACCCGCGACTCCGGCGAATAGACGCTGCTCCTACTGCCGATCTTCCGGAACAATCGCTGACTTCCGCCGCCCGCCGATGTCGGATAGTAGATATAGATGTTGTGATCCTCCGCCGATACTGGCTTCTCCACAAACGGCTTGTTGAACGTAATCCCATTGACCTCCACATGGTCCTCGGATTCGATTAGCTCGTGATCTAAGGGGAGAGGAGTTTCGGAGTTTAACATTTAATTTAAAATAAATAACTTAAGTTAGTTAATTTTTATTTATTTTTAATAATTTATAGTATTGAAATAATACTGAATTAAGGGATACAGATATATGGAATTATTTGTTCTCGTTAATTTAATATTTTTTAAGGGGATTTGTCTTCAAATGTTAGAGAATATTTTCAATATTTATTTTTTAAATATTATACAAACAAATTTAACAAAAAGACTAATTATTTATGTTTTTACTGATAATAATATTGTGAGCTTAACATTTTTATATATTTTTAAAACAAAGAATAGTTTTATTTTTATATTTAAACGCAGGGATTTTTTTATGCCCATCTTTTTCACTATTTTCCCTTTTATTTTTAATATTTAGAATAAATAATTTTACTAAGCAAACTAATTAGAATAAGCTATAGAAGTATATTTAATCGATTACCAAAATGTTAACTCACGTTTTGGGTCTGGCGAATCGCGATCGAGGACGGCATAGCGTGGTATCTCGATGCCCTCCTTCTCGAGGATCGCATAGACCCGCCTGCGATCCTGGATGTCGTACTGCATGTGCAGGTTGTTCAGCACGAACGGATTCCGCAGCTGGGCGTACTCGATGGCCTTCTCCAGCGGGAATCCCTTCGAGTGGAACGAGACCAAACAATCGCAGGTGGGCCAGTTCTGGACCGGCTCACGCAATATCACATTCTCCTCGAACGTCACCAGCTTGATGAACTCGAACTCGCCCAGCCGGGTGAGGATCTCCTTCATCGGCTTCGACTGCGTCTTCTTGGCCATCGCACAGATGCCGACGACCACCTGCTTGCTGTTGGAGGAGGAGGTGCTCGTGTCCGAGTCCATGCCGTCATTGCTGTCCCCGAAGTCCGTGTCGCCCTTCGAATGCAAAGAGAATCTAGCATGAATCCAACTGCTCAACGGTCGCTTCCGCTTCAGGATTCCGCCCGGCAGCAGCTGTTCCGCCGATTTACGCATTTTCCCGGACTTAACCGGTGTCCGGCTGTTGCTTAACATTAAAGGGGATGGATCAAGGTGGAACAAGGCAGGCAGGCAGGCAGGCAAAGTGGTCAACTCGCGGGCAACAGGCTCCCTCCTTCCTCTTGTTTCTTGGATTTTATTTTTTTTTTTGGGTTTTTATTTTATGTTTTATATTTTTTTTTTTTCGATTCTACAAATTTAGAATTGTTACATTTTTCCAAGGTAGAGAGATATATATGTATCTCTTAATTTAAATTAAACAAATCATGAGCTAATTTATTGCTTAAGGGAATATATAAAAAAAAGCTTCCAGCAAAGCGGTTTTTTTTAATAAAAAATAATATAAGAAGCTATGAAAAAAGCATTTCGAAAAGAATTGTTTAAATTAAAACAACGAATTATAAACAGACAATTTGAAGGATAGATGTTTTTATACAAATTATTTATAAAATCCCATTGTAAATACAAATTTTAAATACGAATTTAAAGGGTTGTTAAAATTTATAAACAATTTTTTTTTTTAATTCTGATACCTTTAATAAAAACCCTTTTCAAATATAGAAATAATCAAAATGAAAGCATTTTACAACCTCATAAAAATCAATTAAAAACTAAATGTTATATATATTTAAATAGGAACCAAATCAGTTACCAAGACCTCCCAAAAATCGGTGTATTTTTTTTTTGTATCTCCCAAATCCCTGCTCCCAAAGCCCGGGTACAAATACTTTTCCATTGACATTCAATGGATACAATAATCAAGCAAACCGGTTGAGGTTGCCAACCTAACCGATCAACATTGCAATTAGCGCTCAATTTAGCCCCGACTTTAGCGAATCATTAGCGTCTCGATCGGACTGATCCGACTTATCCAACCGATCCGATTGATATAGAAAACTAAGCTAAAAACCCTAAGAACATTCAACATAAACCGAGCAACCTGGCGACCTACATTGAGGCAGACATCGCAGAAGCAGAAATCATTGCTATCCTCATCGCTGCCATGGTCCACACCATAATCCTCGTAATCGCTGACATTGAAGGGTCCATACTCCCCATCGTCATCATCGTTCCGATTCCTATTTACAGGCTTATCCGAACTCTCCTTGAAGCCACGCACTCCGGCACTCTGACTCCTCTGCTGGCATTGCAATAATCGATTCCGACGCAATCGATCCCGACCCCGTTCCCGGCGACGTCGTGGTATCCCAGTTCCGCCCTCAATGCCCCCCGCATCCAAGCTGTGCCGACGATGGGTGGGTAGATCCTTGCTGGAATTCTCGGAGCTCTCTGGGACACCGGGCAAGACCGCTGCAGCGGTCACTGCGGCGCCCGCTGCAGCTGCTGCGGCCTCGAGCTTCTTCTTGTGCCGCTGGTGACGCGAACGGAGTTTCTTGAG
The DNA here is from genome assembly GCA_021224005.1 of Drosophila setifemur. Classification (NCBI taxonomy): domain Eukaryota; kingdom Metazoa; phylum Arthropoda; class Insecta; order Diptera; family Drosophilidae; genus Drosophila; species Drosophila setifemur. Next base: position 4,393,733 of record JAJJHY010001290.1, read on the forward strand.
ACGCCACCAATCCTTGAACCATGTCCACTCCATTTCTTCGACTGAGTTTTGGGTCATTTCAAATTTGTATTTCATATTTTTAGTCCACAAAAATTTGTATATTTTTTTTTTTTGAATGCATAATGTTTTTGTAAGGGAGAAAATATATTTTAGAATGGAAAATTTAATTTATTTTAAAAGTTTATGGAAACCAAACCAAAAATTAATATTTCAAAGAATTTTTAATATTTTGTAGAATACTAAATATGTATTACACTAAAATTTAATGTAATTACTGTATTTATCTGGATTTTCATACAATTTAAAATATATTTAACGTTAGATTTAGTTTGCAAATTACTCATATAATTAGAAAAACTAAATGGGATCGTAAAAAATAATAGTAATGACTTTAGGTCTCGAATTTATTTGGACAAGTCATAAATAAAATATATATACAAGTATATATATTTGACTCAACAACTAAAGCAATCCGATTTAAATAAATATTTTTATGGTGATTTTCACACATTTTACACATTACACAATTATTTGATTATAGTAAAATTTCGTTTGCTTGTTAACTTTTATTATTTGAACGGCTTATTTTAGCCAACTTCGGTAATCTCTAGTTGGCAACGTTGGATGGCGGTATCTGGGAAACCGAGACGCATGTACTACGTGCCCGTTGCCGAATTCCCCCGAACACGGAATACCAAAAACCGAACCAAAACCAAAACCGAAACCGAAACCAAAACAGATGACCTAACCCGCCGCAACAAATATCGAGGAGAACTTGGTGGGGAATCAAGCAGCGCGTTTGACTAGCGGAACTCAACTGAAGCGAACTGGACGGAACAATCGGTACGCAGCTGAAAACTGTTCGGTTGGCTTGGGGGGGATTCCTTGAATCACTCGAGATCGCCTCGGATCGCCTCGAATTGCTATGGAATCGCTTTGGGTCGAATAGGATCGGATCACAGGGCGTGCGCCAATTGGTCTGCACCCACTCACTGGGGGTTGGGGGGAAACTCGATCAGCAGGAGGAGTAGTCGGAGGAGGAGGAGGAGGCGGAGGCGGAGAAGCGATCTCATCACCAGGGTAACGGAGAAAGAGCAGCGCCAAACGCACACAAAGAGAAAGATAGGGGAACACTTGGAGAAAATATGGGGGGATTTTCGGGGTGTAGAAAATTTAGTTGATCTTGGGATATTTTTGGTGTTTTTAATTTTAATTTCAGAAAATAATTCCTATCTTCAGATACTATAAAATGCAATAAAAAAAATATATTAACAAGATATTAACTATAGAAATTATGGAAAATATTAGTTAATGTTTAACTAATCTTTAAATATATTTCAAAAATATTATATACAAAAATATCAGAAACTTCCCAAACAAAAAAAAAGTTTCCTAACTTTTTCCATATTTTTTATACATTTGTATATTTATATAATTTTTTACATATAAAAAACATTTTCCTTGTTACAATACCACTTGAAAAAACAGTAAATTCCATCCAAATTTTTAACTTCAAATAATATATATATATTTCTCCCAGTGCATCGATCGCAAAACACAGGGCCCTGAGCGCTCTCTTTGTATAATTGTTTCGACATACTGGAGGCGTCTTGTTATCATCGTTGCTTTCATTTGTTGACGACACGACTTAACTACAACTTATATAGCGTACACGTCCGGCCGATCGTACAGTGTTAATGAAAGCAACAACAACAACAACAACGACAACAACGACAACGACAAGAACAAGAGCAACAACAAATAATAACAACAAAGAACAGCGGTAACCGGGTAACCACGATAAGAATTCTCCATGGACTGCCAGAAATCGGACAAAGCGCCAATCGGTCAGGTAAACAATAATATAAAGATGGATGGTCACTCCAATGGGCGCTATATAATCCACCACTCGAATCACTCTCTTTATCTGCCAGATGAAAATCAGACAACAGCTGAATCACGATGCGCAGATACAAAGATACAGGTGTAAAATATCGCGGGGTGAACAACAAAAATATATGACAGGGCAGGGGCGTCTTCCCAAAAAAGGGGGTTATTCAATTGGAATATTTTTAATATTGCGGATAGGGAATAACTAGGATATTACCTAGAGCTTTTCTGATTTATACTGAATGAAGGTAATGGAAGGCAGATATAGTTACATATACATACATATGTAAGTATAGTAAATCAATATTAAGTGTATACGTTATTTATTGTTGTATACGGTAATTTTAAACAAAACTTTATTTTTTTGTTTAAGCAACTAATTTACTGACTTCGACTGTAATGTAATTTTTCTATATTTCTTTTTTTACAATCAGATGAAAAGGTAAACACTTGTAAATCAATTTCTTTACATGTTTCAAATTCTATAGATTTATTTCTCAGCCCCAAAGTATACTCAGCGATATTACAACTGGGAAAATCTGGGATATTTACAATTTGTAATGATATTTTAAGTATTCTAAACATAAATCAGAAAATATTGCACAAAAAAAAATAACACAAATTACTGGCTTTTCACTTTTGCGTTTAAATTCCACTGTTAAAATTTGATCCTTACCAAAATTTATGTTTAAAAAAACTAGAAAAAAAAACAAAAAAGCGAACCACTCCGTGCGAAAGCTGGACCTCAACTGGGATGCGGAGATGCAATTTGGAACCGGATGCTCAGGCTCCAGACTCCAGACTCCAGACTTCAAGATCGCAAACAAATAAACAAACAAACGCCACTGGCACTGGCAAACAAACAAATTGAACAAATAACTGGGGGGGGAGGGGGGCAAGGTAATTAATTAATGCAGCCAAGAAGGCGAAAACTTAATTAAATTTTTAGCGCACGCGCCAATTGAGCAAACACAATCGAGAAAAAATTAATTAAATAAAAAATCAACGCAAACTGGCAAAAGGAAATAAGCGCAAGAACAATAACACTTTTTAGGAAATACGTATTAATAAAAAAAATTAATAAAAAAAAGAATAATAAACAAGAAAAGAAACTGAAACGCAGAACGCAGAACGCTGAATGCAGAAATTAAAGAATCACCGGATGGGAGAACGATGAGGAGCGCGGTTCCATCGGCAACTCACTGACGTCTGTCTCTGGATTTTGTGGATTTTTCGTTTGCGGATTTCAGAGTTTTGGATTTCGCATTTTGCGGTTCATGTGGGGGCGGTGGAAAAGGTAGAACAACAAGAAAAAAAGGGGGGTTCATATTTATAGAAAACGAGGATAAACGACGGCTCTGTGTGGGAGTTGAGTCGCACGCAAGCCACTCAAACACGTACTACACTCGGAAAAATATTCCAAAGGAGCTTGTGAGCAGGGAAAATACCTAGATTTAAATTTTGAATTTAAATAATTGGGGTTCTCAAATATTTATAAATTAATAAAAATTCTTTAAGGAATCAAATGGGTCAATATAGGGTCTTAACATTTTTTATTATTTTCAATATTTTACCCCAATTTTAAAATTAGTTTTCCGTGTTCAAAAATATATTCCTTTTCAAAAAAATCAAGATTTTATCATTATCGAAATTGGAAAATGAATTTTCTTATTCTTCCACAAAATTTGGAATATTTTTGCGAGCTTAGGAGGACACACACCTCCCAGGTTGGGAGTGGACTTGACGTGCGTCAGCCAACGACGACCCGCTGCTGTTTTTTGCTGCTCTGCTGCTGCGCCCGCCTTCGATGCCAACAGCGCTGCCGACGACGACGACGACGTTGAACGCGGGCAGCGACGCCAACTCCAGCCGCGACTGCTACGCCTGTGATTTTCCACGCCCCCACCGCCCCCGATTTTATCGAAGCTGTTGCCCATTTGTTGAACTGCTTTTGGAGGAAGGATATGAGTAGATAAATGGATAGGGTATAGCGGAACTTAGCCAGGGGCGTGGGCAGGGGTATTTGTAGGGGGGGTTAATATTTCCAATAAAACAAAGTCTTCAAGCAAAAAGAAACTTCTTAAATGTAAATTAATTAAGTTTGCTTTCTTAGTTATCTCCAAATATAATTTCGCATTAGATTACATATTATCGAAAACAAACCAAAACTATTTGCATAACCCCCCTAACAAATTCCCACGCCTACGCCACTGCTCTCACGCATATGCAAAAAGAGAGATTGAAAGAGAGTGGGAGAAAGAGCGAAAGCTTTTTGGCATTGACAATGACCAATCAGCTGTTGGGAGAACGAAGAAGCAGGGGGGGGGGAGAGGGGGAGGTAAGAAGAAGAGGAAGCTGCTGTTGCCACTGCAAAAAAATACCGCAAATTTCAGGGCCACGCACGCACACATGCAAAGATCTCTACAACGGCGGTCAAAATAACAGCTGATTTTATTATTGGAAACTTTACAACAACAACAAAAAGTAAAGTAAAAAAAAGTTAACTAGAATCCTAATTTTGTTGAATTTAATTTGTTTAATATATATTTTCTTGATTTTCTAGATGTGATTTAATTAGATATATAATATATAATTCTCTTATCCTGCATTTCCTCCATTATTTTGACCGCCGCTTTTTCAAAAAATCATTGAAGTTATTTCAAAAACACTCCAGGGATTAGTAAGAGAGTTAAAGAGAGATATAGAAGATATAGAATATAGTTGTGGAAAGTAAATTATAGCGCATACGTTGCCATCCTGACCCAAATAGAAGCCGACGCGATGCTGCTGCTGGCCCGCTGCCGACGCCGCTGCTGACGCTGACGTCGACTGCGGATGCTGTTGTTGTGCTGCTTGCTGTAGAGTTGCTTGTTGTTGTTGTTGGCTCTGATGGTGGGCGCTGCCATGACGCAGGTCCTGGTATCCCGATTCCAACTCGGTATACGACATGCTATATAGCTAGCTCACTCTCTATATATGTATATATACGGTATAGTTATCCTGGTGTTAGTGCAGTCAAAAAAAAAAAAACCATTCCAACATCAACAAAAACCAAATTTATGCGCTGCGTTGTTGTTTTTTGTTTGTTTTCCTTTTTACATTACGCACACACTCGCACGCACTCGCACACACTCGCAGAAGTTGCCGCGTATTAATTGACGTTATATACGTATATTATTTATTTTAATAACAATTCTTTGCAAATCAAATCGAGCGAAAAGCTAAAAACAAAAACACTGGCCTTCGGTTCCTTTTTCTTTGTGCCTTTTTAATTTGCGTTTTTGAGCCACCGAAAAGTTACGAAAGATCTTGTTGCTGTGATTTGTGGTTTATTTTAATTTCATTTTTATTTTTTTTTGCATTCTTGCATTCTTTTTTT
>JAJJHY010001290.1:4408949-4419610 GCA_021224005.1 Drosophila setifemur
TCTCCTCTCTACTATATATATGTACATATATAAATATATATATATTATATGGCTATATAAAATGTCACTCCATGCACAAAAACACCCCTTACAGAGCCCCCCCGGTTCCGACCCCTTTCGTTGGCCATTTAAAGCGTTCTGTGTGGCGCAATTAACCAAAAAAAGAATTAAATGAAATACAGAGAATGAAATGCACGCAGCGTTAGCAGAGCATTCAAAAAATCAGCACAGTATACAGTGCAAATCGGTTAATATTAATGTATATATATACCTATATAAATTGGGGTGAATTTCAAGAGGATCGTGCGATCGTGACTTGTGGAATTAGCCATGAAAGAAATTATATATATTGATAAATATATATGCGCGGAAACCCAAAGCAACACAAAGATTTTCTATATGAATAAATCAAATCGTTGAAAGGTAAATCCTAGGCTATACATAAGCCAGGAATTCAATCACTGACTAAAAATATAAACAAAACCATTAACGATAGTGTTTTCATGTTTTTTCACATGATTAACTTATGTGGGTCAACTGATAATAGGAGCTGATATTTGTTTACTATATTCGCAACAGTTGATAAAATCCAAAAACAAAACACTTAAGTTGGTGAGATAAAGCAAAAAAATCAAGGAATCTGGATGTTAAGTAAATCAAATAGTTAAAGAGGGAAAACTAAAGAGGGAAATATAATGGATTTAAACAAAAAGAATATAAATCAGTGGAAAAAGGTATTCAAACAGACTGGAAATTGTTTATTACTATAAATTCCGATTTTAATATCAACCTGTACTATTATTCCATTATAGTCTGTAGTCTGTTATAGCCATTATCCACTGTATCACACAATCTATGGCACCACATATAACGCTCTCCGTTTCCGTATCTAAACGGGACAATTGTGCGATATTTGCTTTTTTTTTCGCCTTCGACACTTCCACTTGTTCAGATGCATCGGTATCTGTAGCTGTATCTGTAGCTGTATCCCTATCTGTATCTGTATCCCTATCTGTATCAGTCTCAGTGTGCGTTGTAGTCATCTAGTATCTATGAACGCTCTAACGACACAACAAACAACAATCACAATGGCAATCTTGTTATGCATTCAATTTGCGGCAAAAGTTCGCAGATCAGTCGATCGTCTCTGTCCAAAAAGTAGTTGACTACTGTAGGAACTCCCCTCGCACCCAGCCATCTCCTGGGTACTCGTATTTTTTGTTTGCTCCATCAATCCAAAGTGCGAATTAGCAGCGAGGCAGCGAGATAATTAATTAGACGCTTTTCAAGAGCAAAACAAGTCGTCAGCATTTCGTAGGGCGGCAGATACAACAAAAAAATACAACAAAAAACAGAAAACAAAAAACAAAATACAACAAAAGTAAACAAAGGCCAAAGCCAGGCAATCGCCAAAATACGAAATTCTATAAACAAAACACAGTCAAGCTTGCATAATACAGACTCTTGTTTATTTCGACCGTGCCAACTGCAAATATAAATAAAAAATAAAAAATACAAAGTAATAATAATAATAAAAAACAATCAGCTGACCGACCATAAATCAGTTTGTAGCACCAAAAACTTATCAGTTCTCTCCCGGGCAGTTCCAGCAGTTCCTGTTGCGAGAGGTGCTTGAATAATTCATGAGTCATTCGCTGTCTATCTCATATATATAGCCGAAACTACACGGAATCAGATTTGATATATATATATATATATTTCAGGGTGTTGATAGAAAGAATATATACCAAAACATTCTATTTTTTTGTTGTTGTATATTTATTAATGAAAATGAATTAAGGAATTATATTATATATTGTGTGTGATATGCGATAATCTGAAATAATAATTGATTATATTTGATGAGGGAAAGAGGAAGCTGCTCCATTCGGTCGATTGCCTCCGTCAGCTGTCTGGAATTTGCTAAACTAAACGTTTATTTTGTTTTTTATTTTGGCAGTGACTACAGTGAGTCTCAAAAGTTTGGGTTCCGTTTAAAGAATCTATTATTAAGTATGTAAATGTTTGGCTATCAGAAATTGATGAAAGTATTTATTTTCGTAAAATATAAAAATACAAATTTATGTGACTTATTCTAGTTATTAAAATCAGTTCGTTATCGAGTTAAATCAATCAATCAAATGGAATTCATTATCTTTCGAATCCCCTTTTGCACAAGATCGATAAGTTGTTTATTTGCATTATTTACTAGCTATATTTATTGTTCCTTATATATTAACCAGTGGAAAATGATTAAAAACATTTATCCGTTTACTTCGGGCTATACTTAAATTGATTTATTGATAGTCATTAAAATTGTAATGTTTTTCTTAATTAATTTTGCCATTTACTGTCTGGCCTTATACTTTTCTACCGCACTGTGTAATGGAAATCAAATGTCCGAAAAATTACGCACGTCTCGTTTTGGTGTGTTTCGACCAGGTTATACCAGATTTTGGGGCATCGCTTCCTGCTAGAACATGTTTTCCACCCCACTCACCGGTTATTAATTATTGCCCTAAAACGCCATAGACACCATCGAGATCGGGGGGCATCTCTGGCATTAGCTACCGAGTCTTTGTTCCCAGCAGTTCAGCACGAATCGAATCGAATCTATTCGAGAATTAATAGTTAACTTAAGCTGAAGATCTCCTAAAAACTAAATAAATTTAATAATAAAACATTAACTGGAGAACTAAACTAAACAAATATTGCTAAAAAATATATGCAAACGGATAAAATAAATACAAACAATTAATCGAAATTATAAACGATCTTCAATTCAACTCCTACTCCAAGTCCAAGTAAATTCAATATATTAACTATATTAATATCTGATCTTAAAATGAAATCTTCCTGCGGATATTTGCAGGGTCCGACCACTGGGAGTCCTGTTCCTGGGATTGTTGGCCTTCTGGATTTACTACACGCGCTGCAGCTTCCGGATTGTGCCCACCGACGAGTGCCGTAGCCAGTTGAACTCCCTGCTGCTGAGGATCGAGGAGGTGCGTCCCAACCGGCCCGGTATGTTATGTTTGGCCGGCAGCCTTTGCTGCACCATTGCGGTGCTCGGACACCTTGTCTCCGGCTCGATGATCTTTGTGGCCATTCTGGTCATCACCACGCTGCTCTCCACCAAATACAACCTCAAGCTGCTGAAGATCGAGCACAAGGGTGAGTTGGAGAGGGTCCTATTCGCTTTAGGATCACCATATTCATGGTAATCCCTCTCGTTTGCAGACTTCCAATGGTCGGAGAAGCTGAACTATAACAATCTGGAGGCCGAGGAGGCGGAGGACGAGTTCCTGCCGGACGTGAATGAGTCAAATCTGTTTGTCCTGGAGCGGGCCAGCGATGTGGCCACCATCAGCTCGCCCACGGAGGCCAACGAGGAGGACGATGACGAGCGCAGCGACGACATACCCTCCGAGCTCCTGATCCCGGACGTGATACCCGAGATCGATGAGCACTCCACCGACGAGGAGGACGAGCTGGCCCCGCTGGCCAAGGCCAAGCCCAAGGAGCTGGCCTCGGACCGGAAGCCGGATGAGAGCGACATCAAGTTCCGGAAGGGTCACTTCAAGCGGGACTCGTCGCTCTCCACCTCGTCCTCCTCCGAGGAGAGCCTGTCCAAGGGTCTGCAGTTTCCCGACCACACCACCGTCGACGCCGCCGTCGGGCGGGGCACGCAGCTGCGCCAGCTAACCCAGGGACCGGAGGGTCCGGGATCGGAACTAACTCCTACGGATGCGGCCAGCGAGCTGGTGGCCCTGGCGATGAAGAGCCAGGCGCAGGCCCTGCTGGCCAACAGTGGCAAGCTGCTGCCCAGCCTCGTCTCCGGCCTGGTGCAGTGGGGGGCCGGTGGTACTCCAGCGGGTGAGCTACTGGCCACCAACCATCCCACCTCCGATTCCAGTCGCCAGCGTCTGGTCACCGCCCTGGACTCTTCCGACGAGAGCGACTTCGAGATACTCGAGACGGACGATTTCAAGTAAAACGAAATGCAAGTGCCAGTGCAAGTGCAAGGAACTTGGAGAATATATATTATCGGATGACGGCGCCGATTTGCCGTATTATAAAGCTATTATCTTAAACATAAACACACACAAAACATCGGATCGGAGTGGAGTGGCGTGGCGTGGCGCGGTGTTCTATATAATCCCTGGTGGAGATCAGTTATATATTTTGCTAAACCGCTATACACTAGTGATCCGATCTGCCCTTGACAAGCATATATATATTTAGTATATATACACAAACATATATCCTTCGCTACCTATCTTAAGCCAAAATGTTTTTCAAGAGCCTTCCGTTCCGCTTCAATTCGACTTGCTTTGTACATTGTTTGAGTTTCAGTCCCTATCCCTATCCCCATCCGTATCCGGATCCATATCCGTATCCCTCTATGCTTATTCCTATTATATTTTACACCCGTAGTTTAGTTTTTATCCCGAGGGGACGAGGAGAGCGAGCAAACCAAAACAAAACTTGTACATATACGAAACAACAGCCAACTCTCACACACACACACAACTCAACCATATATCGGTGTATAACCTTCTATATGCATATGTGGTCTATATAGATGTTCGATGTGAAGGCGTTAAGCTACTTAATCTGAATCCAAATCCAAATCCAAATCGAAAACCAAACCTTAACAGCTAATTCGAGAACCAACGCGAAAAGTGTTTTTAAGTTGGACAAATATTGTTTTTCCCCAAAAAAAAAATATATATACATACATATATCTAAATCTGGTTCGGTGCTATCTTTAAAAACAAAACAAAAAAAAAAAATAACAAACCCCTTCGCCATATGACGTGCACAAAAAACATACAAGTAAAGGATTTAAAATTAATAACAAACAAAAACAAATCAAACGAGTGGAAATTAGAAGACGCTAGCGTTTCACCTGCGACTTTTGTCGCTGGCCATCATCGCACGTTGTAGAACATTAAAAACTAAATGATAAATAATAAAAAAAAAACACAAAATCCCAAAAAAAACAAAACAAAACAAAAACATTTTTTTTCTATTCTAATTATTATTTTCTGCGCTATATATTTTAAGTTGTAATTTAATTTGCGAAACAAAACTAAATGTGATTTTATAAAAACAAAAGAAACTAAAATAAAAATCAAAAAGACCTCGAAGTGGCGGACTCTCTCTTAAATGCGGATGGAAGGAGTTCCAGCTGCTTCGTCAACTGTCCTGCGACTGGGACTCGCTCTCGGATGCGGATGAGGCTCTGGCCTCCGTCTGCTTGAGTTTCTCCAGTTCTCTGGAAGCTTCTCCCTGCTCCAAAGGCTGCTCCGGCTCCTGGTCCTCTTTCGCTTGATTCGAACCCTTGGCCTTGGCCCCCTTGCGCATTGGTATGGTGTCCAGTATGGCGGCGGTCCAATCCTGGCCAGCTGCAACCTTGGTCAGCAGTTCGAAGACTGGAAACGAAGAAGAAAGTAATGAAAATTCGTGGAAGAACTTAGGGAGTTCCCTTCACTCACCATGGTAGGTGCTCAGCACGGACCTGGTCTTCATGTCCACGTGCTCGCTGAGTGGCAGGCGGGCTGTGCTCAGACCCGCCTCCGTGGCCCTGGTGTGGCACAGACCCTTGAAGTGATTGTGATCGACCAGGCCACCAATTACATACGTCACACCCGGCTGGATCTTCTCCAGCACCTGCTCCGACTCGCAGGTAAGGTAGACCAGTTGCGCCTTCTCGAAGACTTCGCGGTGCGTGCGATCGAAGTGGTACTCCACATGCCAGTTCTCCCAGCCGTCGTTCTTCTTGAAGGATTCGTGGATGTGTCCGTTGCGCCGGATGCCGGTGAAGTGCAGCTTGCCGGGATGCGGGCACCTTCGGTTGATGGTGTAGATGCGCAGGCACTGCTTCACGCACTTGGCGATGTCGCGCTCCTGCATCAGGTCGTCGTAGTCCAGATCGATGGCAACGGAGAGAGCCGGCTGTGAGGAGTCCCCGGCGCTGATCTGGCGGGCCTTCAGCTCTTTGCGCGACGGCCCCGAGCGGAGAGGCAGGCCCAGCTCCTTGGCCTCGCGCCTCTTCTGCTTCTTGCGCTCCCGCTCCTTCTCACGCCTCAGTTTCCGGAGCTCCGCGTACTCGGCCAGGCGGCGTTGTTTCTTCAGCTGGTTCTTGCTCTGCGGGGTGCCGGGCGTGGTGCCCGGGCAGTTGCTCAGGGTGAGCACGGTGGGGGGCAGGGGGGATTCCACCTCTACAGGTGTTTCTTCTGCGCACTCCATAATCTCCAATTTCAGTTTTAAGAATTAACAATATATTCCTTGGAAACAGCTGTTCAAAGCCACATTTGTTGTGTTATCGATAAACGGAGGGTCGGTCGATAACCGGACTCGTGGTGCTCTTAACAGCGCTCTGTTGCAGTACAGAGCTGTTACTGTGTCATCTCTGGCTCTGTTAAAGTGCTGTAACAAAATTTCAATCAAAGAAAATACAATTAAAAGACAAAATTTAAATAAAAAATGGTTTTTAAGATACAACTATAGGTTTCCCCATCAAAAAATATATATATTTACCTGGTTTGAGGCTATATTTACAAAATTGCATAACATACAAATAAAATTCCTTGGTGTGAAAGCTTTAAATAAATGAAAACTAGAAGCGCATTAAAAACTAAGTAATAACTGAAACTGCGTACTCTAAAACCAAACAAAGAAACTAAAATCAAAATCAAAATGTCAAGTTTATTCAACTTCAATTCAAAATTAAACTCATAATCTGATAAAAACTAAAATTAAAATCACTTTCAATAAAACTGCAACTAACTGTTGCGCGTAACAGCTCTGTTATGGCTGATAACAGCACGTGAGTGGTGACATCTCTGGCGCTGTTAAGCAGGCTAGTGGATTTCGTTCCGGCTGAAATCAGGAGATATTTTACAACTGTGCCGGCTCTGCGTGGGAATGTGATATCGATTTGGCTACAGAAAACCCAGCTGCTACAGAACCGAGAACCGGGCGCAACCAATTGGTATTGCTGGACAAGACTTTGCCTGCGCACGACGAGAGGAGAAGATCGATCCGGAAGAATCGGTGTGAATCGGTGCAACCATAACCATGTCCACTCTGGCCCTGCTCACCCGGCAGCGCATGCTGGTGGCCTGCTCAGCGATGCGACTCACCTCCCGATGCCTGGCCACGACGATGGGTTCCAGGGGCGTTGAGGCTCGGAGGGAGGTGAACAGCTCGCAGAGATCAACCTACAGTCTAAGGCTGCCCTCCACCGCCCTGCACGCCCTCGCCCGCCACAGCCACAAGTCCGCCCATCCGGAGGCAACGCCGACGCCAACGCCGGCACCGGCACCCACGGACAACAGCTCCAAGCTCAGGCACACCTCCTCCAGCGATCTGTTCGGGGAGGCGGCCAACATGGGGCTGTTCGCCAAGTTCAAGCACATGTACAAGCAGTACTGGTACGTGCTCATCCCGGTGCATGTGCTGACCTCGGTGGGCTGGTTCGGCGGCTTCTACTACTTGTCCAAGAGGTTGGGATCTCTCTCTTTTTGTTGATTTTCCTTTCATACTAACTGGTATTGCATCTTCCTTAGTGGCGTGGATGTGCCCGCTTTGCTGCAGTACGTCCACCTGAGCGAGAACATCATCGAGAAGGTGCAGGGCTCCGACATGGGACACTATGCCATCGCCTACCTCTGCTACAAGGTGGCCACTCCTCTGCGTTACGCCCTCACCTTGGGTAAGGAGCATCTCTCGGATGGGATTTCGTCACTTTATTCAGACTTTTCAATAGGGTTTTTTTTTGGGGAATGATTTCCCAAGTTTTTGGGGTTTATATTTTATAGAGGCTCTTCGATTTTTAACCCTTCTCTAGATATTTATAGAGATATAGGAGTTTTATATGAAATGTTGAGCTAAAAAGTGTTTTAGGGGTTGCAAAAATCATAATTGGGATGTGTTCATCACAGTTTTAGACTTTTTTTTAAAGTTTTTTAATTATTTTTATTATAACTTTAAATGTTACAATTACAATGTGTCTGATTTTTTAAGGGGAATGAAAAATTTATTGTTTCGTCCCACTTTTAGACTTTTAACGAATTTCGAGCACTTGCATTTGTATTATTTATTTATTGTATTCCTAAATATAATGATTTAATTGCCATAAAAATAATTATAGTGATTTAGGAGTTACATAAAACCAAATTCAAATTGGTTTATGCCGAAGGCTTTACATTAATGCAATTTTCTAAAAATATAATATTCAAGTTTTTGGAATGTTTACATAATTTAATTTTTGAAAACAAAAAGTTTAAATCCATTTTTAAAGTGTTTTTTCAATTTTTCAATGTATATAATTATTACCATATTAAAGTTGTACGAAAACTCAATTTTAATGATTCGAATTTTTATAAAATATATATTATTTTATAATTAATAACGTTATATTTATCTTCTGCTATTTTTGGTTTTTTTTTATAAAAATAATTTTTGTTTAAATGACTCGAATTTCTCTAGATTTATATTAGCATTTTATATAATTATTTAATATTAAATTATTTCATATTTAACTATATTATCTTAGATTAAATTATATTAATAAATCCCCCTTCCCTCCGCAGGCTGCACCACCGTCTCCATCAAGTATCTGGTGCAGCACGGCTACATCAAACCGATGCCCACGAAGAGCGAGCTGATCAAGATGTACGAGGACAAGAAGGCCACGAGGGCCAGCGCCAAGGCCGACAAGGCGGAGAAGGGCGAGAAGGACGAGAGCAAATGATCCACGGCAGCGGGCGACGATCTCGCTCGCAGCTCCCTGCCACAGTCACAACATCACCGCACATCGCACCCATCTCCAAAGGCCGGGGTCGGGTTTGGGTTTGGGTATGGGTTCGGGTCCGGGTTGGGGTTTGGGTTTGGGTTTGGGATCAGGACTAGCGATCCGCAACAGCGGCGTGCAGTTGACCTGTTGTCTTTTTTGTCAAACTGCCGCCGCGCCTGCCGACACTGGTGCTCCACGAACCTCACTCTCGTCCGGAACCACAGTCGATCGCAGAAGCGCCGTCCACACTGAAACACCAGCCCAGCTACCCCACCCCCCCGCCATCGAAGCCACTCAGTAATCCTGTCACCCGGTCACCGGAAGTATCACCCGCATTCATCAGACACACCGCCTTTCCTTTCTGGTTTTGGTTACGAAACTTTGGACCCTCGTCGTCGATAAAAAAAACATTCAAGAAGATGCGAAGCAACCGGAACCGAGTCCGTATCCGAATCCGAATCCGGATCCCACACCGGAACACAAGCCGAAGATGCACACACAACAAGAAAATATATAGCTAGAGCAGAGCGGTGGCAGAGAGCCGCAGGACGTGAGAGTTCAGTTCAGTAGTAGTTATTTATAGATATATTTTGTAAATGTGAGAAAAGTTGTCGCAAAACAATAATAACTTAACTTTTATTCGATTAAAGTTAAAGTTAAATAAAGTAAAGCGGACCTCGGTTCAATATGGGCGTGCCTCAAGTTGCCCAAAAGCCCGGGGTCCCAATTGTTATTAAAAATATTACAGAGTTTTATTTTAATTAATATCATAAATAATATTCATTAGCTGAAACTAAAAAAAAAAGTTTAAAATGTGTTTTAAGAAGAAAAAAATTAAGGTATACAATATTCGAATAGAAATCGGGATTCTGAAGTTTTTTAAAATTTATTTTTTAAAAATAAAGAAAAAGCCATTTTATTTTAATAAAAATATATCTCAAACAATATATTTTAGCTGAAATTTAATGAAATTTGAAAACCTTTTTAAAGAAAAAACTGAAAATATAGCAACAGAAATCAGCTTTCAAAATTAATTAAAATATAAATTCCCTTTAAAATTCCCACTCTATCTATATAATCCAATCCCTGGTCGATAACGATATCAGTATTATATATATACAAAGATATAGATCTACAATCTCCAATCGCGCGGGAAATTAAAAAACTCTCCAAAGCTTGTTTTTTTTTCAATTTTATTTTTGCGTTTATTTTTCGATTTTCCTCTTGGTTTGTTTGTTTTTTTTTTTTTGCATTTTTTTGTTTGTTTTGTTTGGTTTTTCGTTAACGTTAGTAAAATATCCAACAATTATAATTGTAACTAATAGTTAAGCCAGAAAAAAATATATAGTAGTTGTTTCATTTTTTCCATTTACAAATAAATAAATAATGTGTCTTGTTCACGTTCTTTTGGTTTTCTCTCTTCATCATCTTTTTGTGGTTTCTTCCTTGTTTTTTTTTTGTTGTTTGTTTGTTTTGTGTTTTATAAATATTTCAATTTTTTCTGCAGTGCAGGTTGTTTCGCTTGACTCAGATTTGTTGGTTGTTGTTTGGTTTTCAAAATGTTTTATTTCTCTTTTCGATTTGCGGCAAAACAAGTTACATTATGTACACATATTTACTCCTATTTCGCTGAGTGTAGAGTGGTGAGTGTGTGTGTGGGTCATATATCATTTACATAAATACAATCAATAAATAAATAAATTACATAATGTATATATATTATATATGTAGGTATAAAAACAAAATAGGCAACAAAAATATTTGTATATAGCAAGTAGAAGTTGGTAGTTGTTGGTGTTGGTTGTAGTCGTTGTTGTTGTTGTTGTTGTGGTTGTTTGGGGAAGGGCGGGGGGCG
>JAJJHY010001290.1:4419625-4446685 GCA_021224005.1 Drosophila setifemur
CGGGGGTAGTGGAGTGGAGGGAAAAACGCTCGACTTAAAACTACAAAATACGCACAGAATCAAACAAATTAGAAAATACAATTCAAAACAGTGTTCTCCTGTTTTCCTTCGTTAAGTAGCTCTCATAGCTCTTCCTTTTTTTGCCGATACCCTTGCATCGAACATCGAGCATATGTATATATATTCGTGATCGGACTTTTCTATGAACAAATATTAAAAAGTTTCCAAGTTCAGCTAGCCTCTGCAAGGGCATCCAATCCTCGGTCTGCCGAAGTTCTCCTCCTCTATCATTATACTTTTTTGGACTAGTTTTATGGTTCTCGTCGCCACACAATCCGAACAAACTGAAGTTGCACATAATTTATAAATTCAAATTTAAAAAAAAATTGTTTTTTTTTCGCCCGTGTGGGGAGATTCCCGGCTCGTGGTGAGTGGGGGAAGGTTGGTTGGTGTCTTATCTTATGGGGAATTCCACCACACCCGGCTGGATGGTTTCTTGTTGTTGTTGTTGTTGGTTGTTTGGTTGGTGTCTTGGCTAAAGTATAGCAATTTCTTGTTTTGGTGTTGTTCTTGTTGTTTTTGTTGTTGTTGTTTTTGCATTACTCATTTAAACATTTGTTTCGTTTACATTTTTACTACTAGCATTTATCATAAGTACGTTTTCACAATGCAGATTTCAGCTTCACTTTTCCCGTCGCTTTCTTGGTTTTCCTTCGTTTTCTCCTTCCTTCCTTCGCCGTCAATTATCAATTAATTTAATTACTATTAATTTGTTTTTTTTCTCTTCTCTGTACTTGTTTAGTTGCTAAAAAGCCGTTTTTCACTTAGTTACGTTTTAGTGTGATTTGTTGTGGTGCGATTGCGATGTTTTTTGTTTTCTTTTTTTTTGTATCATTATCTTAAGTTTTTTGCTTGTATCTTTATCTTTAGTTTAGTTTTTTTGTTTTGTAGTATTTATTGCATTTAGTTGTATCTTTTTTTTACGAAATATATTGCACAAGAAAGACGAATTTTAAATATATATAATTAGTTTTCCTCCTCTTTCGATTTGTTTAGTTGCTGCCTCGCATTGCATTTTCATTTTCTTTTTCTTATAGTTTTTCTTTTTACACACAACCACATGACACTTTATTCTTATTCTTCTTATTTTTTTTGTTTCGTTCGGCAAACCACGGGAAGAGGGAGATAGCAAGATTAGTATAGAGTGTGCAAGAGAGAGAGAGAGAGAGAGCGAGGGACGATCGACCGTTTTAATGCAGTTTGAAAATTTGGTTTTTAATAAATAACACTTAAAAAGATTAATATTGAAACATTGATCGCCGATTGCAGTTGCTCGTTACAAAAAAGAGTCCTCTTTTCCAATACCTTGCCTTCTTCTCTGTCCAGGCGATTGAGGGGGGGGAGGAGGGGAAAGGAAAAGGAAAGGAAAGTGGCTTCAGAAGTGGCTTCTGGTCCTGGGCCCTGGGTCCTGGTTTGCCGAAAATGGTTTTGGTTTCCGCACACACAAGCAAGTTCATTCGCCTCTCTTCCTGGCCATCGCAGCTCCTTTTATGTACACTCCATTTTCATTTGCAATTGCTTTTGTTTTTTTTTTCGAGTTAGGAGTTGCATTTTAAGTTGAGTTAAATTAAGTAAATTGGTTTTGGTTTGCAATTCTACGAAGCGCTTCGCTAGCAACGAGTTCGCCGATGTGGTCCTCCGATCTCCCGCTCATCCCGGTCGTGCGATCTTCTTCTCGCCCCCGCCGCCGACCAACGCGTCCCTGTCAATGATTGATCCTGATTCTCATTCTGCTTCTGATTCTGGTTCTGGTTCTGATTCTGGTTCCGATTCGGTTCGTTTCGCTTCCCTCGTTCGGGAGGAGTGCCTCCGCTTGGATTGGGCAAATCCTTACGCACGCTCGTAGAAAAGTATATAGGCACTGGATGAAACGAGAAAGTTGTCGGACAAGGCATCGCTGACACTGTTTTTGTGGATGAATATGCAATTAAATTGGGTTTGCAGCGGGTATATATATACTACTCACTGATTATCATTGAACTCGTGCCACTTGCGGGAAACGGGATGCTTGCACAATGCCACATAATGCCCTCCGGCCGTTGAGCCTGTTTTTTTTCGGTTGGCAAACATATAAATAAATATATCCAAGTTTTGGTTATATCCGAAGTTTACTCACCCATATGATTGGATATCGCGTAGAGCGAGTAATGCACATTTGAGTTGGAGTTGGCGCCGTAGGAGCCCATGTTGAGCTCGCGATCCCCGGTGGGGAACTCAACGATATTCGATAGCTTGCTCCAGCGCGTCTCCGAGAAGCGCTTCAAATCTGAAATAGGGGAATAAAGGTTACTATATAGATTCCATGAGCATAGGTTTAATATAATTATAACTAATGAAAGACTCAAAATAATTGTATGCTAAATAAGTTATCCCTTCTCATCACCATCATACTGAGCGTATACGTAATATGTATTCTTTTATATTAAGTATACGTCTATCAAATCTGTTATTTTTATGTGGAATTTGTATGCTAACGAGTGAAAAGCTTAATATTTACAATTTATATAATAATAATTTATTATATAATTGAAAATGGAACCCTATTTATTCAAGATTTAACTGAATTATACTTGGGAATTTATTTGGCCGACATTTTCAAAGCAAACTGAAACAAAATTAGTTTAGTTTAAGATAAAGTTCTATATCACAATAAATAAATTATAAATTAATACAAATAATGAATAATTTCTGTCTTTCTAAGCATACTGATATTCTAATGCTTTTTAACGTAATCTTGTTATATTTAATAGGTAACTAAATTATATTATAAGTAAAAATTTAACAGTCCCTCTTTTTGCAAAATTTTTAAGGTAAATAATATTATTTTAACAGATAACTAAATTATAATTGAAAACCTCCAAAATATTTCAAGAACCTCAACCAATTGTAATTATAAATATAAGAACTCTAACCCTTAGCTTTTCAGTGTGGATAACTTACGTATGACCAGATATTTGGGGAAACGCTGGATGGTGAAGCTCTTGGTGCATTTCCGGCGCGTCTTGCATTTGGCGCACGTGGGCATTTCGTCGCCATCGAGGACCTCCTCGCGAATGAAGAGGTCCAGACAGGCGTCGAGTTTGCAGCGCGACGACGACGGCAGCGGCACGCTCAGATCCCAGAAGGGGTCGAAGGTCACGCTGGTATTGCCGCAATTGGTGCACTTGAGCGTGCTCTTCAACTGCCCCACAAAGAGGTCGCGCACCAGGGAGTTCTCGTGCCGCGTATACCACTCCCAGGTCAGGTCCGCCTTCTTATTGTCACTGCAAGAGGAGCAGAGTAGGGGATTAGATTGGGGATTACCAGAACCGGAAAGATCCTCGACCCACCTGAGATTATCGTCAATGTTGAGCGTCTCCCCCTTGACGCCCGTGTTGAGGGCCGAGTGCAGCGAGTCGAGGAAGAAGCGAAGGAACTCCTGCGCATCCTGCTGGTTGTAGTCGCTGTACATGCGGTGCTTGGTCGAGAAGGCTCGCTTCAGCTCCATGGGCGTCACCGTATGGACGTTCAACATCCACATCTCCTGAATAAGCTTGGCAAACTCTGCAATACCCAGAAAGAAAATCATGAATAGGGGTTCGGAAAGGAGTTCCTGGGAATCAAACCATGGAGTATCTGCTGATCCTTGGTGGAGGAGGAACGCGAGCCGTGGTAGGAGCGCAGGAAGCGGGTCAGCTCTTGGGTGTGGCTCAAACACTGGATCACCGAGTTCATGAAGCAGGTGTTCCCAATATTCCGCAGACCGCACAGACCTGGGCCAACAACAAGAGATGGAGATGGATTAGTTGGGATGATTCATTCACTCTTCTGGATTGGATTAGATTGCCCCCCCCGCTTGGTCCTGGATCTGAATCCAGTCGAAAGTACCTCGCCCCTCTTCTCGCCTGGGAAACTGCTGACCACCATTCACTCGCCTCCACCGATCCACGACGGGATCCTGGGCCTTGCAATGCCTCCCCGTTTTGCTGATTTTGCTGGGTGCCCCGAGGATTGGCAATTCGTTTCTTTCGCACTCGTGCTTCGAGCGAATCTGTCACTGAGAATTTTGAACAAAACTTTTCTGAAGTTTCGACAAGGCCTAGTCGAAGCATCTCCCGAAGCATTCCCCTTCTAAATTTTCATTTCTCGGAATTCTAGGAAGACGGATCAACACCTCTCCCAATCCCAATTTTAAATATTAAAACCCCATTAACTAAATTTTCTTCTGGTAGAAATAAATATTATTTTAGAGGCAACTCAACTCACCCTCGGACTTCTCATCCCTCGACGAGGAGGCGCTCTTGTAGCCATCGTCGGAGTTGTGCTTCAGCGACGACGAGTTGAGGGTGGAGGAGGTGCTGACACTGCTCCGGCTGGTCGCACTATCCCGATCCCAGTAGCGACTCGACGTGGGCGACACTGGGGGCAGGACACTCCTGGCACTGGTGCTGCTTCCTGTGGCGATTCTCGCCGTGGTCTGTACAAAATTATCGATACAAAAGGATTTCGATTAGTTTCGATAACTTTTGTTTTAGATTTTGTCCAACTCGAATGGGCAGCAAGGTTATCGGTTTTATGTGATGGATTATTTATCGAATTATCGGAGGTATCAAGTTTGATTAAATTGATTAATTTAATCGAAAATATCAGTAATACTTTTAGAGTTCAATAATCTATAGTATATACATATTACCTTTAATTTATTTACATTTATTAAGTTAATTTCAGGGGGCGTTCCCCTTTTCCATCACCTTAAATCCCGTTAGCTGCCCATCGATTCGGTTCGATGGTTAATTGTTAATCGTTAATCGTAAATTAAATTAATCAAAGCATCTAGCAATCGAGTTAGAGATTAAAGGAATAAAACAACCAAAATTCAAAGTTAGTACGGGTGTGTAAATGTCTTGAAATGCGGATGAAGAGTGACAAACACAGAGAGAGAGATACACAGAGAGAGAGAGAGAGAAAACAAGCATGCAAAGGAACTAAACAAATCGATAACTATCGAAAGCGGTGTAATCAACGGAATACAAACTATAACGATTAGCGATAACGAACGATAGTGTCAGTGGCTGTGTGTGCGTGTGTGTGTGTGTTGTCTGGCGATGAAGCGATGGGATATATATTCTCTAGCTACCAAGGAACACAAAGATATATATATATATATATACGTTCTCAGATATCCGATTATAATGGAGGAAAAACTGAACAAACTGAATCGAGAAACGCACAGAGAGAGATATATATATTGAGATTGAGAGAAAGAGAGAGAGAGAGAGAGAGGGAACGGAACCTCTGGCTGAGAATCGCTCGACTTACACTATCGCCTGAGGAGTTCGCGGAGACGGAGACGGAAGCTGAGGCTGGGGAGGCTGTTGTTGTTGTAGCTGTAGCTGAGGAGGATGTGGTGACTGTACTTGTGGTTGCTGTTGTTGTTGTAGTGGAACTGGTACTCATACTGGTACTGCTACTACTGGCTGTGTTGGAGACGGAAGACGTCGTGGGTGTGTCTGGACCCCCCTCATCGTGGTTTACCTTGTCGCACTCCTGCTGGTACGGGTGCCTGCCGTTCTGGCCCTGGCCCTGGCTCTGGACCCTCATCCCCAGCTTGCCACCGATCTGCCCCAATGCGCTCGAGGCGGTGCTCACCGAGGCAGTGGTGCGATAGGCGGCCCTGGTCAGGGAGCTACTATATCCGGCCGCCACACGTATGTTGTCCAGGTCGCTGCTGTAGCGATGCTGGAGATTCCCGCTGCTCCCGATGGTGTGGTTGCTCCGGTTCGCCGTCGTCGACGTTGCACTGCCACTGACCGTGGAGACTCCGCTATGGACCATTCCTGCTCCCACTCCGGAACCCGCTGCTGTGGCACTTCCCAGCTGTGGCGTCTGCCTCTTCTGTCCGCTGAGATTGTTGAACTTCTCTATCGATGCCTTGATGCTGAGGGAATCGATGCCGTACCGCTTGGCATTGCTAGCCGTCCGGTTGTGGGCATCCGAGGTGTGGGCATCCCCGTTGGTCTGCCGGTAGTTGTTGAACTTCTCGTAGCTGGCCGCGAAGTTCGAGTGTCCGGAGGATATGATGGTGGACTTGGGCCGGCCGAAGCGCTGCTGCTTCCCGGAGCACTCCGGCTGCCCCTCCCCCCTCTGACCACGCAGCTGGGGCGGCGTGATGGGCTTGAAGTAGCAGATGCTAACCTTGGAACCCACCACCGCCTGCTGCTGCGCCTGCTGTTGCGGCTGCTGCTGGGGCTGGGGCTGCGGCTCATCGCTGTCGATGTAGCTGATGTCGTCGTGCTGGGTCGGCTGATCCCGCTGATCCCGATCCTTCAGATCCTTGGGATCCTTCGACTGCAGCTGGTGGCGCTGCATGTTGTTGTTGAGGGCGGCGTTGTTGTTGTTGTTCGAGTGGCCATTCATCGCGTGGCCGTTGTTGTTCTGAATGGGCTTCAGCTTGTGGAGCTTGCCCTGGTGCTGGACAGAGGCAGTGGCTCCGCCCGCGGACCGGGCACCGAGCTTGAGCAGGTGGTTGGTGGTGCTGGTAATGGTGCTGGTGCTGGTGTTGGTGCTGCTGCTGCTGCTGCTATTCCCGCCCTGCTGCTGATTGCCATTGAACATGGGCGTCGTGCGTCGCATGTCCGTCAAGGTGACGGCACCAACGGCTCCGACTCCCCGATTGGATCCGCCTCCTCCGGATCCACCCGCACCCGGATTGTTGTTCCTGGAGTCCTCGCCCGCCCGACTCCGCTTGCTGCTGCTGCCCTTGGCTGCCTTCGAGGCGGTCACCTGGGCATGGGCCAAGTCGCACTCGGCCTTGAGAAAGGTGGGGTCCTTGTAGCTGGAGACGAGGAAGTAACGCTGGTTGGCCGCCCGCACTGGATTGCCGGCGATGATGGGAGGAGCAGCTCCCGAACCGGTGCGAAGAACGCCGTATTTGGCCTGCGCCAGGGCGGCGTGCGTCCTGCCCCCAGTCACCGATGAGGGTCCTCCTCCTCCTACACCACCACTGACACCTGTGGTCTTGCTGCCCTTCAAGCGCAATATGGAGCCCCGGCCGGATGCGGTGCCTCCCGAGACGGTACCTGCTCCCGTGCCCGTTCCCGCTGATTCAGTTGCTCCTTGGCCTGAACCTGAACCCGTACCCAAACCCGTACCCGAACCTGAGCCCGTTGTGGCTACTGCTGCTCCCGAACCGCTTGTCTGCTGCAATTTGGACGAGTGTGGAATCTTGTGGAATCCTCTGCTGGTCTTCTTAATGTCTAACATCATTCGACGGTCCCGGTTCCCCTTGAACTCCACTCCACTCCACTTCAATCCACTTCGCTCCACTCCTCAACTCCTGCTGCTGCTCCTACTCCTTCTCCTGTTCCTCCTCCGTATCCGACAGTCGCCCTTGTTGTTTAGTTGTTATCCGGAAGTTGAGTGAGAAGTGGGCAGGAGATGTTGTGTCGTGTCTGGATTGGGGGACTGCTTTTCCTCTTCGATTACAACTGCTCAGTAACCGGACATCAGACGCTCCAACTACTGCGATACGAACCGATCCGATCCGATACGATCCGATTCGATCCGAACCCCTCCTCTCCACGGACTGATCCCTGAAAGCTCTCGGAAGGGGGGATGTCTCTGCTCTGTTTGGAATGATTCTGTTTTGCTTGTGGGTCACAAAGTTAGTTGCTTTTGGCGTTTGTTTTTTGTGTTTAGCTGGGAATTCAGTATCAGTTTGCGTTTGCGTTTGCTTTTGCTTTATGTTTGCGTTTGGTTTTAGTTTGTTTTGCTTTGAGTTTGGTTTTGGTTTTAGTTAGAGTTTGGTTTTGAGTTTGTTTTTGGTTTGAGTTTGAGTTAATCTTAAGTTAGAAGTTAGAAGGGCGCAATCTGCAAGAGTTTAGCTAAAAATACATAGAAATGTGAAAACTCGATTAAATGGAACCCACACACTCACAAACAACAAAAATTAAAAGGAGGAGATGGACATGGTTATGAGACAATGATGGGCAGGGCAGGACGGTTGGCGGGTTGGCTGGTTGGCGGGTTGGCGGTTGGACAACTCAAATTTAGTCCTGGACTCATGCAATTAGTTTCGTTTCGACGGTTCTTCCTTTGGACTCTACCTTGCTGCTGTCGCCCAACTTGAAGGTGGCCTCGGCGCTCACATCCCCATTGGTTGGCTCCTCCTCCTTGGACCCGGCACCGGCCACGCCCACATCGTCGGTGGTGTCCAGATTCCTTGGGCTGCTGCCGCTGCGACTCTCGTAGATGGCATTACGCTTGGGCGAGGTGGAGAGCAGGGACAGGCCATTCAGCTTGGCCTCCAGCCCTCCACTCCCATTGCGATGGCCATTTGTGGTGGTGGTGGTGGTGCTGCTGCTGCCGCTGCTGCTACTGGGTGGGGGAGGTGGCGGCGGAGGCGGCGGGGGCGTGGCCACAGCGGCGGAGGAGGAAGACGAGGTCGGGGTATCCTCCACTTGACGTCGCGTGCGATTACTGCGCAGGGTAAAGGTGGCCGTCGGCACATCTCCACTGCTATTGCTGCTATTCAGGGAGTATCGTCCCGAACCCACTCTTCCCGTGGAGCCCGTAGAGGATTCTCCACCCGCTCCCGTTCCCGCATCGCTGTTGTTGCTGTAGAGGCGACTGTAGCGCGTGCTCCGTGGCCGCTCCAAGGTCACCGTGCAGGTGCTGTCGTTCCCACTCCCATTACCACTGCCTCCGTTGGCCGCCGCTTCCGCATCAGCATGACCCACCGACGACCTGGAACGTTCACAGTTGGGTTTATAGTTGGCCGGACTGTACTTTTCGTACATGTCCAGGCCGGAGGTGGCCACCAACCGGGCCAGCGACGGGCTCGACGATGAGGTGGACAAGCGCTTGCTGGAGCTATTCGTATCGCCATTGGAGCTAGAGTGGGAACCTCCTCCGCTGGTTGGCGGCTTCTTGGCGGCGTCTATCCGCCGGGTCACATACTCATCCCGTTTGCTGCTGTCCCCGTTCGTTGTTGTTGTTGTTGTTGAAATCTTGCTGGCGGTTTTGCGCGGCAACTTTTTGCGTTTATTTGTTTTTGGATTTGGATTTTTGTTTTTGGATTTGGATTTTTGTTTTTGGTTTTTTTTTTATTTTTGATTTTTGTTTTTGGCGAAACATTTACAGGTGTCGGGTGATGAGCGAGCGAAACATTTGTGGTGGAGTTGAGTTTGGTGGTTTGTTTGGAGCAACGTTTAACGGTAAAACGGTTTCAACGGTTCAACGGTTTCAACGGTAAAACGGTTTAACGGTTTCAACGGCAACGGTAAAACATGTGGTTTGCATGTTTGCAATGTCAGACAAAATATATATATATTTCATATGTTTATATATAGAGAGAGATGTGGAGAGGTGGCGGTGGTTGGTGGTGGTGGTGGTGGTGGCGGGTTGATTGATTGATAAACACAAAAACAAAAAGATGTAAAGAAAAAAGAAAATAAATAGAACATCAATGGTGAATATTCAAATGATCGAGATTGTACACACACAGAATGGGCGGCAAAATGGAACATATTCGATATATATGGGGGGGCGGGATGGATCACCTAAAAAATAGTGTGACCAAAGTGGCAAGGAAAGCAAACTCATTCTAACGGTATTTTGGTACTTCAGTGTTCTACTGGAAACTTGATTTCTTGGAGGAATTAAAATGAAAAATTCATTTTTTTAACCCTCAATAATTGATTTTGCTTTTATATTATTCAATCTAAAATTAATTTTATTTTGGTTCTTTAATATTCTAGTACAAACTTTACTCCTTTATAATCCCTTCAGTCAACTAAATGAATACTTCAATTCTCATTAAATCGTATTTTATTTACTTTCTTCCTGTTAAATATAACTAATCAGAAGAAACTATATGCTAAAGTCTCAACAGCTATTGTCACTAACAATAATTTAAAAAACACTTTTCATTTATCACCAGTTAAAGTAACTCTTCCTTTACTTCAATAGATACTAAAATAGTACTCAAACCACAAATTGTTACAAATATCGCTTCGCTCACTGATGGAAATGCAATAAAATTTCAATAACTATAATTTCCAATCCGATTTAAGTATACGGCTTATAATTGCGTGTAAAAATACCCGTCTGGCAATAATTGAAATAAATTCAAGCGAGACTACCTCGTTTTTAGTGCCCGTCGTTTCTTTTGTAAATGGTGCGTCTGAAAATAGTAATTAGCGCAATTTACCTGTGCTTGTATGTCTATAGTTTATTTTTTGTTGTTGTTGTTGTTTTTTGTCAACAACAAAAAAAAAATCGACCCACCCACAACAAAACCCGATGCCGCCAGATGTTTTGACCGAAACTTATGACAAATGCTAAACAAAACCAAAAAACACAGAAAATAACAGACAACAACAAAAAAAAAATGAATGTGTGAAATGTCAAGGGGACGCACCCATCGGATTGTTCCAATTGCAGTGACTAAACCCGATCCCCAGAACACAAACTTCACATACACGCACATTAACCTTATTGCGAATTTTTCGCGGCGAAGTACATATATATATATATATATGTATATATAGAAAAAGTCAAATAAATAAATAAAAAAACAGGGAGAGGGGGGATGACACATTTGCTGGCATTGTTGTTGCTATATTCTATATTGTTGCTGTTCTATATAGTTGTTGTTGGATCTGTGCCAACAAGTGGTTCGCCAGTCGGTTCAGTTCAGTTCAAATATATCTCACACACGCATTCCATTCTTGTGCCGAGACTTTGTTTATGCTAATCCCCGTCTTACAATATCAAAATATTGAATTTCCAATCGGGTTTATTATTTCTATCTTGACTATTATTTAATTATATATTTTTAGATTTCTCTTGAACTCTGGCTGCTTCTCTTGAAATACTTTCGCCGAATGCAATCCGCATAAACTTGATGCAAATGTGCGAATACCAATGTCCCTGGGCAATGACGCATCTTGGCTAATGCTTGCGTTCAATTAAATGTCTTTTACAGTGTTGATGCATTAGGGAAAAGCTTGCCACAATAATTTATATTTAATTAAGCAATAAGCCATTCGGATTTGCAGCTTAGGATTCTCTGGTTTTCAAGTATTTTGAAATGTTTAAAATTAGCTGAAATAATCTTTTTATAGATTTAATGTTTTTTTCTAACAAATATTCAGATACAACTATCTATTAAGAATAAATTATATTACAAAGATCATAATTTCAAAAGTATCTCATATTTTTCCAAAAGCATATATTTAATTGATCCTAAGAATTCTGGCATTAATTTGAATTGTACTATTCTTATTTAATAATCAAATATTTTTCTCCACCTCAAATTCCTTTAAATATCAAATTTTCTTGCTAATTGCTAATAATTCACAATTTTCCCAAGCTAATACTAGCGAGTGTGCACTGTACTGGTTGACCGTTATCGCAGGTATAAAATACCACATTGTCCGTCTGTTTGACGACAAAACACACACTTACACACACACACACACAACCAACACCCACACCCACATACCCGGCCACACATCACAAATCATTTATTTACCCGCAATGCGTGTGAGTTTGTTTCTATGTTTGAACTGGCGGTGTCTGTGTGTGAGTGGGTATGTGTGTGGGTGGTTGTGTTTGGGTGTGCGTGAGTGGGTGGGTGGGTAGGTGTTTGTGTGTGTGTGTTTGTTCGGTGGTTCGTTGTTGCAATGACAAAATACAGCAACACAAACAACGCAAAAGAAAGAGAGAGAGAGATGAAACAAAAACAATACGAGAAACAATCAAAATCAGCATAACGAAAACGACAAAACGGAAACTTTTTCGAGAAACAAATGCCACGAAAAACTATTTCTAAAACGGACTTCGGTTCGGAAACAAGGCGGGAATGGGGGCGGGGTTGGGGAGGGCGTGGCACAGGAGGGGAACGGGGAGGGGGAGGGGGGGGCGGTAAGGATCACCACAAACTCTGAATGGCGTGAACCATGAGCGAATGAGTGAAGTGAGGCTGACTGGTTTCTGTTGACGGTTTTCTCGGGGATTCCAATAATGTTCAATTATCAAGGCAAATAACCGAAAGCGGGTTAGGGCGGGCTACCAACTCACAGATACAGCTGGTTACTAGATTTAATCATTATCATTATTCGTATGCCTGGTGCTGGTGGGGGGGATATATATCGAGGGAGTCTGAGGGGATGACGAAGCCAATGAGAGCTCTTGATATCTCTTGAAATGGCAGAAGGTCTCTTAAAAAAGATCTTGATCTCAATTTTGTTTTAATTTAAGTTCAAAACGTAGAGTTTCTAATGTGAAATGTTTGTTTTTAAAAAGGTAATTACTAATTTTATTGATTGTCTTCTAAAAAATATATCTGTTCCTATTTTAGTATATTCATATTAAACACTTTTCAATTAACTAATTATTCCCTTCTATTACAGAACCTTATTAAAAATTCAATTAATTAAAATAGTTATAGTTATATATTTCTGAGTATTTGAGAACTTCCGTAAACTAGAAATCCCTGGCAACCATTTCTATCGGAACTCAATGAGCTCTCGTTGCTTTGGAACAACTGAAAACAACTTCCGGGCGATGAGATGACTTCATCAAATACAGAAGAAATACACAAAACGCATGATTCTTTATCCGGGATTGGGGGTGAGTGGTGAGTAGAGTTATACCAGGGGCCCAGCATACAGGTATCGTAAGTCTTTATATTTTACTTAATTCTAGAGAGATATAAATAGATGAATTGCAACCTCCAACCGAAGTGTGTGAGGGAGAGATCTGCCACCGAAATGGGGGCAAACAACTTAAGACGGGTAATTCCATGGGGCATAAGAGAGAGTAAAAATAATACAGAATGCAAATAAAACTCACTCCGTATCGGCTGTAAGTAGGTGAATCATAGCTAGAGCTGCTCAGATACGTGGAGCTGGTGCGATAGGCGGACGAGCTGGCGCCCGATCCCCCGCTCAGATACGACGAGGCGCTGGTGGAGGCACCAACACTGCTCCGCTGCAGGCTGGAGCGCGGGGTGTACGCGGAGGCGGAGTACGACGAGTAGGAGCTGGGGTAGTAGCTGGAGGAGGTGCTGGAGGAGGAGTGACCGCCGGCAGAGGAGGAGGAGGAGGAGGAGGCGGGCAGCCACTTGGACAGGCTGCTGCCGCGATCGTAGCTGCCGGAGTAGCGCGAATACCCGTTCGTGGTGGCCCCCGAACCCGAACCGCTCCTGTCCACCGTGCTGGTGGAGATCCCACTGGCCGAGCTACTGCTGCCGGTGGCGCCGCCGCCTCCGGTCGACGACGATGTGCCGTAGAGACTGCCGCTGCCCGCCGCTGACGTTGACGATCTACGCGGCGCAATTACACGCATATTAGTGGCAGCAGCAGCAGCAGCTTCGATCTAACCGCTTGCAGGATGGATGGTCGGTCAATGGTGAATGGTGATGGTGACGGTGATCGGGTCGGGTCGGGTCGGGCGAGTCCTTAAACGATTCGAAGGTGCCTGCCTGGTTTGAGATGTGCTAGCTCCGTTTTCTCTGATTTTCCTTTTCCTATTAGAGAGTACATATATATTAATATTGGTTTGATTGCTTAGATAGTTTAGTACCCACCTTGGCTCCCCCTTATTTACACATTATCCTTGCATTATTCTCCTAGTTTTAGTTTAGTTTTGCTACTTATTTCCTGCTTATGTGCTACATCTATACCCGTTCTTGTTGCTGTTGAAGTAGTAGGCAACTGAAAAGATACAAGATAAGGGGAGATAAATAAGATATCGTTGGAATTCAGGGTTGGACAAATATGAAGTAGTTACAGTAGATAAAGGTTAACCAACAATTTAATACAATTCTAATAATTCAAAATATTTAAATTTTTTTCTGGGTATAAACACATTTTGGTTTTGGTAAAAATTAATTTTACAATTTTATTATTTAAAAGAAAACATTTTATATCCATTTTGGAGACCGTTAACCGTTCTTTACTGTAGCCGTATGCTCTTTGGAGAACTCAAGGCCGGCTATCTCAAGGTTTATTTAATTTGAAATTTCCCAGGGATGCCAAGGATAACGCGAGGCTTTTCTCTCTCCCCACAAACCAACCCCTCCCCCCTCCGGCAACCCCTTCAATTGATTTTTCACCAACACTCACTCGCATCCGAAACAATAATCAATTAATTAAGCCTAACACAGCAACATATGTGTGATGAAACGCTGGAAAGAACTTGCAGATGCCACATCCAGTTTTCAGCCTTCCATTTCCAGTGGCGATAATAAACAGTTAGTAATGCACACCGCGACAGAGCGAGAGGGGGATGAGTGGAAAACTGATCAGCTGCGTCACTTGTTTACAATTGCAAAACAACAACAACAATAAAAAAAAAAAATACGGCAGGCAACAACGGTTTGCAAGTGTTCTCGTCATAACAACAACTATTACATGGGGTGTAAGGTGGTTGGCGGGTTGGAGCGGGGGGTTGGCCTTATGCGGTAACACTAAAAATGAAGTTGTATGACCGTGTGCGTGTGTGTGTGTGTGCCGCCAGGCAGTCTACACGAGGAAACCGTTGCTTTCGCGAGCGTGTGTGTGTGTGTGTGTGTGTGGAGACAGGTATTTCAAGGGGGGTTGGTAGGGCTTAACTGTTATAAAATAAGCAGCCACACTATCACAGATCGATCTTTCGTTCATAAAATACCACTACAACTGCAACCCATTCACACGCACACGCATGAAATTCTTCAAGTTCACACACTCACACTCCCACACACGCACAGCTTTTTCTCCTTGCTGGCGGTTACCACGTTTTCCCCGATTGCCTTTCTTCGATTAAAAAAAAAATGTGTGCGGCCGCCATCAAAAATCGAAATAATTATGATAAAAGCAACAACAAATATATAAAATGAAACGGAATGAATCTATTTTTAAAAGCGCTTAAAGCACACACACACGCGCGCACACGGACACACATACGCTGTCGGTTTGACAGTGAAATGAAGGGGGTCGTTGGGCGAGGGGGCGGGCGGAGGGGTATGGCAGTAGTAAAACCAGAGGTTGGCACATGCGGGCAAGCGAGATAGCACGATTGGCGACACAGTCACACACACACGGCCACGAGCTCTCTCTCACACACACACACGCGCAAACACGAATTACGCAAAGTGAAATATTTTGCTCAAAATGGAAAGTGGAAAAGTGACGATAGCTTTTCGCGTTGATCCTCGACAAAAAATTTCAAATAAATTTAATACTATATTTTATTTATTTAATATAGCATTGGAGCGATGGTCTGCGGTGAGGGGGGTGGAGCGGGTAAGGGGTAGCGGGGGAGAGAGTGGGGAAAATTTGACCGCAAAACGAACATCACGAGTCGAACGAGGTCGCGATTTCTATATATATTGTATATATATATCTATGCATTTGTAAATCACACCGCGCGTCTGCTCTGCAGCCCAAAATTGGGTTCAATAACTTAAATTTTGTGGCCGAAAATTCGGAAATTTTCAGCGCACAGCACAGAAACTCACTTTATAATCTGTAAAAAGTTTTTTTTTTTTATTATTTTGGCCAGTATGACCGCACGGCGATAAAGTCAACAAGCCAAATAAATACGAATCGAATTTAACTTTTGACTTACTCGATTAGAGTTATCGGGAACTCGATGTTAGGGAAAACACATCGCTAGAATATGAATAAAAATTATTTTGGAAACTTTGTCTAAATATATTCAAACATTTATGAACTACACCGCTTTTTCAACTATTAGAACCAAACCTTTTACTGAATTTGAGCTATCGATGATAAATATCGAGTGTTTTTGTATATACAAGGACAGTAAAGATTGCTCCTAAGCAAATGAAATCGGCAAAAATAACATTTAATTCAATAACTGGATATTCCAGGGCTAACAATTTCTCCGGTACTATCCCACACTTATCGATAACACACTCATTGAGAATTCCCCGCACAGCGAGTGCCCATCTCTAGTATATACAGCGCCAGTGAAAATTCTCTTCGTGTGGAAAATTCTCAACGCAATTCGCCCAAAGTCGACACAAAAACAAGCGAATTGCGTTTACCGAGTGCCGATTGTGCAGCTAAAAGCAATCAAAAACGGAGCTATACCAAGGCCCCATAGCTTTGTGTCCGTTTCCGGGTTAAAAAGCGTTTTCTATTCCGCGAACGAGAGGGCCGGAAAATCGTTCCAGCCAAGCGGACGCACTGCGGGCCGAAATGTCCACGACGCTGGAGCCGGGTCTTTGATACCACAATTAGCCAGGACTGCGTCGCAGGGTTTAGACGGGACAAGCACGGACTTAGCCGGAGATCAACGGGCCCCGTAGCTGGGCAAGACTGCAACATGAAGTCGCAGGACTAGAGAAAGTCTGCAGGAAAAGCCAGCGCTGCAAATGCGAGTCGCCGAACGAAGGAGACGAGACCTCTGTTTCCCACATTGCACATTGGCTTTTTGTTGAGTTTTCCGCAGTTTTGAGCTGTGCATCTCTCGCCCTCATCATCATCATCGTCATCGTCATCGGGTCATCATTGACATCCGCGGAGGAGGCATCGGTCATTGTTGATTATCATCGAACATATTAATCCGGAAAATCAGCCACCCTCGAAACCACCCACAGCCTTGTGAAAAGCCTTTTAGCATCTTGTTCCGGGTTAACGATTCCATCACAAACTTCAGGTGAGTTCATTCCTTGGATTATCCACAACCTTGGTTCCTATTCTATTCCTATCCTACAGTTATGTCATCTACGGCTGGGAAACGCAAGGAGATCTACAAATATCTCGCACCATGGCCTCTGTACTCCATGAACTGGAGCGTCCGGCCGGACAAACGGTTCCGCCTGGCCCTGGGCAGCTTCATCGAGGAGTACAACAACAAGGTGCAGATCATCAGCCTGGACGAGGACACCAGCGAATTTAGTGCCAAGAGGTAGGTGGACAATAAACTGGGAAGCCTATGAAGATTTAGGGATTATCTTTTGATTTGTTTAACGAAACAATTTAATGCTCCTCCCAGCACATTTGACCATCCATATCCGACGACCAAGATCATGTGGATCCCCGATTCCAAGGGCGTCTACCCGGACCTGCTGGCCACCAGCGGCGACTATCTCCGGGTGTGGCGTGCCGGTGAGCCGGACACCCGTCTCGAGTGCGTCCTCAACAACAACAAGAACAGCGACTTCTGCGCTCCGCTCACCTCGTTCGACTGGAACGAGGTCGATCCGAATCTGGTCGGCACCAGTTCGATAGATACCACCTGCACCATCTGGGGACTGGAGACCGGACAGCCGCATGCCCGCGTCTACGTGGCGGGGCATGTGAAGACTCAGTTGATTGCCCACGACAAGGAGGTCTACGACATTGCCTTTTCGCGTGCCGGCGGCGGTCGGGACATGTTTGCCTCTGTGGGGGCCGACGGTTCGGTGCGCATGTTCGATCTGAGGCACCTGGAGCACTCGACCATTATCTACGAGGTGGGTCGGAGGAGTGGGGTAACCAAATCACTGATTAATACAATTGAAAACTCTGAATTTTGTAGGATCCTGCCCACACGGCGCTGCTGCGCTTGGCCTGGAACAAACAGGACCCGAACTATTTAGCCACAGTTGCCATGGACTCGTGCGAAGTTATTATTTTAGATGTTCGTGTTCCTTGTACACCCGTTGCAAGACTGAGCAATCACAGAGCGTGCGTCAACGGTATTGCGTGGGCGCCGCATAGGTGAGTCATCTCGTAACGATCAACTGATATATCGAATAAGATACTAAGCGATCCTATGACCCACAGTTCCTGTCACATCTGCACTGCCGGTGATGATCACCAAGCACTGATCTGGGATATACAACAAATGCCACGCGCAATCGAGGATCCAATTTTAGCCTATACAGCTGCCGAGGGCGAAGTCAATCAGATCCAGTGGGGCGCCACACAGCCCGACTGGATAGCCATTTGCTACAACAAAGCGTGCGAGATCCTGCGGGTCTAAGAGAGTCAATTTTGATTTTTTGTTTTGCATGTGTGATTTATGTACACGTGTTGCTCCCCCCATTTGCTGAACAACGCACAGCCGAGGATTGTGGAATTAGGAAGGCGGAAACACGAGACCCACGGAAACAACACACACACACACCAGAAACACTCGCCCACACACACACTTGCTGTTGGTTTTTTTTCATTGTCATTATGTTTTTTTTGGTTCGGAGGCAGCGGAAGTAAAACTTAAGGATTGAGTTGACTGATGGTTTCTGTCACAGCTTCCATAATTTATTTAGTTTTTTTTTTGTTTTTAATTCGTCTGTCGCTTGCTAAATAGAAAGGGAGGGAAAGTGAGTGAGGGAGGGAAAGTGCGAAAAGAAAAGAGAGGCGAGAGGCGAGAGAAAAAAGGGAAAAGCGAAAACAAGAAAAAAGATACGAAGCATGTATTTTAGACATCTTAGCTTAGTTGATTATACAAGTATATAAGTGAATAAGGTATAACCAAAATATGTATTTCTAATTGTAGTTTATTTCACACTTGACAAGGCCCATAAAAGGAAAACAAAAGGAAAAAGAAAAACTAAAATCTAAAAATGCACCCTTGAACAAATCGATTTGAGGCGCTTTATTTATTTTAATGCTTGATTTAGAAAACAAAAACCAAACGAAACGAAACAAAACAAAAACATTAAACAAAAACAATGTCCTACCTCGTTTTTTGTCAAAAACCACGAATGTTGTTACCAATTTTTTGTATTTGGCCGCAGCAGAACCACAACAACAACAAAAGGGAGAGAAATTAGAACCAGCAATCACACACACACACACAAGGAAAATGCATTTCCTTCTTCAATCCTTTTTTCATTTATCAAACGTTTTCTAAGAGAACCAACAACAACAACAACCACAACAACAAACAAAACAAGAGAGAAAGAAAAACAGAAGCAAAACCATGGACTTAATGAATTAAACAAATAAAAAAAAATACTTACATATATATATATATATGTGTATATATATATATATATATATATAAAACCGAATAAAACCGAGACGACAAACTGCACACAACACGGCTAGAATACAATATACTATTTAAAAGATACAAACTAAAAGCAAATGCGAAAACAAATACCGAAATATATGAGCGAGAGAGAATACAAGATTGTTGCTATATATCCATTTAACAAAAAAACTAAAACAAAACAAAACAAAAACAAAAAACATAAGCAAAAGCAAAACTATATTGATCATTTCTCAAGAACTACCAGGACACAGGAGCCCCGTCACCCGGATGGTGAACTGAAATTGAACTCCCTGCAACCCACAGCGACTTCTCCACGACAGACCACAGACCACAGACCAGACCGAACACAGATCGAATGAATTTTTTTATGTATCTTGTAATTTATAAACAACTTCACAACTCATATATAGATATATATATATATAGTATATAGTAATACCGATAATCCCCGATGATCATGTATTGTAAATACAACATGAAATGCAAACCAAACGAAACTTTTTAACAAGCTGAGAAGAGACGAGACGCGAGGAGCGGAGTGGAGCAGAGGGAAAACCAACCAACAATCAGAAGGCGTAAAACTTTTGAACAAGACTTAAACCCTGATTTTGTATAGCCATTTAAGAGGCCCCAGTCCCAGTCCCCAGCCCCATAAATACTCCATACTCCATACCCAAACCCAAACCCCACGACCGCTAAATCGAATTGAATCCTTTTTGATATTTGTACGTTTGTAGCCAACGGATCAGAGATATATATATATGTATTTCCTTGATTTGGCATTAACGGTTTCCGTGAAAGAAAAAGAAAAACACAAAAAACAGAATAATAAACAAACATATAGGATATGGAATACTTCGAATCATGATACTCCAGTTTCTTTCTCCTCGTTCGAATCTTCTGTTTATTGCATTATTCGATTTATGTTTACGATTTATATAAATGTAACACAACACACAACACACACGTAAACACACCCACAAACTGGCGCGTATATATATATATACATATAGACATCCGATCAGGCTGGTTACTAGAAAGCTGATTCACGGATCGATTGATAAAGGAACGACGAGCTCACGAAGTTGGCGAAAACCAAACAAAACAAACAAATGAACTTTGACGATGATGGAGGAGAAACGAAAAACAAAAACAAAAAACAAACCAAAACAGACAAATATTTAAATAAACCATTTTTAAATAAGAAACTTGATTTTACATTTTCCTCAAATTAAGTCTGGCAGATCGTCTGGCGGAATAATGTTGCTGATGTCCACCACTCCACGGAGTTTCTCTTTGTCCTGCTCTCCTCCGGTTTTCGATTCCCCGGAAGTTTTGCTCGAACTGCAAAATTCAGAAAATTATATTTGATTCATGATGTTTTGCAATAAACTCACCTCTTGGCAGGACTCTTCTTCGGTATCAACAGTTCGTTGACCTTCAGCTTCTTGAGGGTTATTAGTAGATGTCCTGTAATTTGGGATCTCTGGACAATGGAAGCATCCGGTTTCACCTCTTCGTTGTAGGCAATCTGAAAGATCTTTTTCTTTACAGTGACCCGCGTGTAGTTCGTCTGCACATCGACATCGATCAGGGAGGTGTCCATGTGTCTGCGGATAAAGTGGTTTGAGGAGTGTATTCTTAGAATATTTTTAAAACTATTTAGAAAAAAAATTATGCGGAAAATTTAATGCGAAATTGTTCTTATAGATAATTTCATATTTCAAACCGTATCTTGAATTTTAAAAAATGTATTTCCAAGACATTTTATAAAACATTTTATAAGGTATTAAAACTTTCATTTATAAATATTAATCCACAATATTCAAGCAGTATTTTATGCCATTTACAGAGTTTTAAGTTGTATATTGTTATTTAAAGTTATAGTTTATACATCTATTAATCTATAATCTTTCAAGCACTAATAGCATTCTTTTTTTTTGAGAATATTATAAAACTATTTAAATCAAGAAAATAATTGGGAATATTAATCTTATTAATATTAAACCACAAAACCAACCTGTACACCTCCAGTTGCAGAGCATAGTGATCGGCCTCGTCCTGCAAATTGAAGTTGAGCTTGCCCTGATTGAGATTATAGGGACGTCCGCACGGGGCAAAGAGATGGGGCTTCCTTTTGGGTGGATCCAATGCGGACTTTGGTTCATGGCGCTCCCGACCCAGGCGATGCTGGCGGGCGATCTCCGTGCGAATCTCCGGACAGTGCTCGCTCTTGGCCTGCCAGAAGGCCTTGGTGCGCTCCTCCTCGTCCTCGATGTGCGAACATTTCTCGGCCAGCTCGGCCTGTTGCTCCACCACCCGAAGGCGCTGTTCATCCCGCTCGATGGCCTGGTCCGCCTGCTTCTGGACAATGATGGCGCGATTGTGGGCCAGTTCCCTTGTCGCTGCCAGTCTCTCCGAGGGCGTGACATCCACGCAATCGAGACTCGTGAGCTGCGGCAGAGTGGCTATCACGTAGGCCCTGTAGTTGGGGTAATCCACGCAGGGATTGCCAATCAAGAGCAACTCCCGCAGGTTGATATTCCCCTTCAGCGACTCCACGCTCGTCAGCTCTCCGATGAAGTTCAGGGTGAAGTCCAGTTTGTTGAGGGACTCGCAACCTTCGAGGTTCTCAATTCGCTCGATGTTGTTTATGGCCACATTGAGGTACTCCAAGCGCTTCAGCTTATGGAGGTTCTCCAGCCGACCAATGAGATTCGATTGCATCAGCAGGATCTTGAGATCGCGGCACCAGTTGCCGATATTCTCGATCACCTCGATGTCCTCCTGGTGCAGCGAAATCTCCTCCAGCGTGCTGATGAGGCGCTCATTGTGCTCGGATTTCTTGCGCACCAGTTCCTCGGTAACTGCGGAGATATATGTACACAAATTGGTAGTATTGGCGCATATATACAAAGTGTATTTTTGATTTTTTTTTATTAAACTTACTGCGCACCATTTCGACGAGTGTTCCGCTCCGGAAGTGTTC
Source organism: Drosophila setifemur (assembly GCA_021224005.1). Classification (NCBI taxonomy): domain Eukaryota; kingdom Metazoa; phylum Arthropoda; class Insecta; order Diptera; family Drosophilidae; genus Drosophila; species Drosophila setifemur. The sequence goes on from JAJJHY010001290.1 coordinate 4,441,653, forward strand.
GAATAACAAATCCTGATGAATTACGTTGCCAGGCAACCTTGATTTCGATTCCTTCTTACTCGATTCTACATATTCTATATTTTCTTTAGTACTAATATATTTTCTAGAATTTATTTACTAAAAATATATTAATAATTTAAAAAAAATAAAGGACAAAAATATGCAAAACCATATTTTCTAAATATGAAATTAGATGAAATATAAGTTTTGCAATATTCAGTTTGCATCTTCTATATAGTTTTTCTTTCATTCTTGATGCGTATTGTTTTGTTTTGATACCTCCGTTTGTATTCAAATTGAGCCTGAACTAGTCTGAACTAATCGGCTGATATATGTGCATATATAAGTATCATATCCGATTGCATATCGATTGCGACGTCATAGAATTGTCTATGACTGATGTCAGGAGCGGATTTTGGTATCGATCGGAGGGGAATATATATATTATTCATCTGGATTTATGTAATTTGGAGTTATTCCTTTCAATTTGTAATATTTCCTAGATTAGTGTACATTTTATTCCATTTATAATTGTTTTCTGATTTTCAGAATATATGTTTAAATAGCATTTGATTTCTTTGTTTATTACTAGAAATTGAGTTTATATTAAAATATTAGAAAAAGGAATTATCAGACAAAATGTTTAAAAGGTTAAATAATAATTAATTTTTTAATAATTGTATTTTTTGTAATATTTAAATTAAATTAAATATAAGTTGCCAAAAAATATAAAAAGTTTATCTTTTCGCAATCAGTAAATAAATTTCAAGTTCAATAAACTAGGCAAATAATAAAACTAATTAACAACTGATAACGATTTAATTTATTTATTTGTTTAATTTTGGTATGTTTGCATTTACCTTTGTACATATATATGTGGGCAATAAAAATCACGTAAGCGATAACGAAGTTCTTCCGGGCCCGGGAATTCGCGAATTTCGCTCCTGCACGAACGAGAGAAATCTAATCAGCTGAATTAGAATTAAGTAGTTGAACTAGCGATTTAATTGCGGCGTGCTGTAGTGTTTTTTAGTGCCTCCCATTGGCTAGTAGTCACTCAACGGCGGCCAGACGAAGAACACAACCCAGCAACGTAAAACATATTGAGATATAGAAAGTCTGGCGATGGGCATCGATAAGGATAAAGATATACTGAGGCCCCTCAGCGATAAGGAGGTGGATGAGCTGCTCGATCTGTATAGGAACAAGTTTGGCGAGGAGAACTTCCATTACTTGTTGATCTACAATCAGAGGAAGTGGGACCGCCAGCTGGACGAGGCGAAGATAGCTCGCGAGGATCCCGCTTATATATCGCTGAGGAAGCAATTCTTCACCCATCGCAGCGGGGATTTCCGCAAATGGGGCACCTATGTCAGCCTCCATCGGGACGTTGTCCAGAGCGTCTCCTTCTTTAGCTGGCAACCGGAGGATTGTCCGGAGATGTGGCAGTGCCTGGAGCAAACGAACCGCATCGAATGGACCCGCGGTGCCCTCCTGACCAATGTGGATCTGGGCTTCTGCGATCGCATCAAGGAGCTCGCCCAGAAGCGGGGCGTCCTCTCCCAGCAGCCGAGGAAGTGCTTCGGCATGGTTCTACCCCATTCGGGTGCCTTGAAGGCCCAGGTCCCGGAGCTCCTCTCCGAGTTCGATATTCGCAAGCTGACCGATGAGGATGCGGCCATGATCCATGCCATTTGGCCGAACAATGGCGAGGGCTCCCTGGCATATCTCCGGGCTCTCATCCGTTTCAACAAGACGCTGGGCATCTGCCGGAGCGACACGGGCGAGCTGATTGCCTGGATCTTCCAGAACGACTTCTCCGGACTCGGGTGGGTATTCCTGAAATTATTGGGTGTTATTTGGGAATATCTTTCAAGGATCTTTCATACCAAATTTAAATAGTTTTCCGTTAAAAACTAGTTTTCTATTTTTTCCAGAATGCTGCAGGTCCTGCCCAAGGCGGAGCGACGTGGAGTGGGTGGCCTCTTGGCCGCAGCGATGACAAGGAGGATTGCAAAGGGCGAGCAGGTGACCCTCACCGCCTGGATTGTGTCCTCCAACTGGCGTTCGGAGGCGCTGCTAAAGAGGATCGGCTATCGCCAGGGCCTGGTCATCGAGTGGATCAAGCTGGTGCCTCTGGATGCCGCGTAGTCGAGTACCAAGTCCAAATCCCGGCCAGAGCTCCCATTGAATAGACACGGAATGTGGGTTGGGGTCAAAGAGCAGACGATTTTTTGGATTTGCATTCGCTATGCCTATGTACATGGTCAACAATTTTATTTTGGCATTTCACATGCGCTCGAGAGCTTTCTGAATACACTTTGCGGCTTAATCAAATTCAAAAACAAATTCGAAACTAGCGGATGGAGACGGGAAGGAGACGGAGACGGGGATGGGGATGGGGACTAGGACAGGAACATTGGGTAACCAAGCTACTACTTATTTACACACTCGCCGCGCCTCGCGTCCGATACGTTATCAAAAATACAATTATTTTACAGCATTGCTTTGCATTCTGTCGGGGAAGAGGAGGGTTGGGGTTGGGTTTGGGGTAACACACATATATGTATCTCTATATATATTGCTAACTCTTAACTCAACTGGCTCTACTTGAAGATAGTATTGAGTAGGGTTATAATTTGTAAGCTGTTCAGGTTCTAGAACTATACAAAAGTTTGTGGCTCTTGGATTTTGGTCTTGAGTTCAATGTTTTTTATGTTTCTTTTCTAGGGAATAGTTTTTTTTTATAGAAAATAATAAATAATTGAAGAAAAATATCAATTAGCCGCAAAACAAGGTTTCGGTAAATGTTTTAAATTGTTTCTTTTGGGTTTTCTAAATGGAAATATTTAGCTTTTCTATTAAATAGAATTCTAATTTAGAGTTGTCACATTTTTCGTGTTTTGGGTGTCAGTTAAATTATAATTTTTAGAATACAACACACAAAAGCCTCAACAGTGGCAAACTACAATTAATATCCTTATATAATTTGCTATTCCTGTTTTTTTCCTATTTGTTCTAGTTATCTACACAACTTCCTCCTTTACTCTAGTCCAAAATACAAACAAACAAAAACCTGAACAGCTCCAAAATACGTATTTCCATTATCTGTTTATCGGTTCTAACTTCCGCCTCTCGAGTTAATTATAAACTACATATTTAGGGAGGGAGCGGGGTTACACACAGAAAGAGAGAGAGAGAGAGGGGGAGAGAGTCAGGGATTTGGGTGGTCAGTTGGTCAGGTGGTTTCAATACTTTCTTTGCCGCTGACCCGCCTAATGGCTACATTCACTAACTACAAACTAAACAAAGAGCAGCCTCGTCGCCGTTCCGCTCGGCATGCCGCTCCCATTCGCCAGGAGGCTGTTCCCCGGCGTGCTCTTGTGCAGCCCGTTGGACAGCTTTCCATTCACCGCCGATCCGCGGTAGTGGGAGTCCCGATTGGGCTGCTCCAGCGGCGTGTACTTCACATGGCTGTTCTGCGACAAGGGCAGCGTCGGCGGTTCCCGGCCCTTGGTGATCTGCTTGGCCCGGTTGTAGCATAGCACTCCAACAATCGCCAGCGCCATACCCAGGCAGTTGACCCATGTCACCGGGTTGCCCAGTATCAGCAGCGAGACGGCGATCACGAAGATGCGCTTCGAGGCACTGGCCACCGCATACGTGAGCGGCGAGACCAGCGAGAGCACGCTGAAGGCGATGATGTTCTGCAGCCAGTTGAGGACGCCGTCGGCGAAGAGCAGGGCAATGACCCGGTAGTCCAGGTTTTTCTGCAAATTACAAGTGCAAGTTGTTAATTCACTATTTTTAGGGGGGCTAAGATTAAGATAAAATAAATTAAATATTTTATTTCAAAAGTTTTCTATTCCATTTTAAGCTTTTCAATTTTAATTTTGTTAAATATTTGATTTATAGTTTATTTTCTTCGCTATAGAAAAATACTACCACAATAATATGGAAACTTTTCCAAGTGAATTAATAATTTAAATCTAAAAATGCATAGCTTAATAAGGTTTATTTTGTATTGAAATGAGGAAACACCAATATTAACTTTAATATATTTCTACTACTATTTAATAAATCTCCACATCTCTGTTTTTTTTACAAACTTCTTGGAAACCCTTGAATCTTAAATGTATAACTCAAAGTTTACTTAAAAAATACTTCAAAAGAGTAGAAAAATAATAAGATGAATAGAATCTTAGCTTTATGTTGCCCTGACATTCAAGATACGTAAACAATAAGAGCAAACACAAGTGTTTTTTTGGGAATATGCTAATACGTGCCCCCGAGGCAGGTGAATAAATTCTAACCGGCAACGTATGCAAAACTAGTTTGGCCACTAACACGTGTTCCCAAAAATGGAAGTAAATAATTAAAGCAATTACTTAAAGGCAACTCCAAATTTCTGGTTAATTGCCGTATCGATTGTTTTTTATCAAAATGGGAGAAGAACCCATTTGGCCAGATAAGATTGCCCCAAATAAAGCAATCACCTCCATCGCTCTCCCTTTACTTACGATGGCTGTGTGGCGGAAAACGGCAAAGCTGTCCATGTAGAGCCAAAGGGGCAGGAAAATGAACAGCGACAGCTTGCCGAGCAGATGCAGCAGGCGCAGATGATGGATATTGGTGTCTTTTAGCACCTGCAAATCATACATTAGTTATCAATATATAATTAGAGATTAAAATAAAATGGAAACGCACCTTCTTGGAGAAGATGTTCTGCATGGAGAAGCCCATCGTGGAGATGAGCGCACTGACCAGGCCCATCATATCGAAGGAGATCTCCGTGACGGTGGCAATGCCCACTCCCGTGATGATGGGCAGCAGGCTCAGGTACACGAGCGTCGGCTGTTTCTCGCCAAAGAAGAGGCGCGTCAGGATGACGGTGAACAGCGGCATTGTGGCTTTAACTGGGGGATGGAGAGGAATTGTATTATATATATGTTATTTGTTATATTCGGTATTTTTTATATATTATAAGATATAACTTTTTGAAATTCATATCTAAAAGGGAAGCATTTGGTAAA
>JAJJHY010001290.1:4446776-4466316 GCA_021224005.1 Drosophila setifemur
GGAATACAAAATTAAATTTAATATTAAGTAAATATTCTATAGAAAAGTTTTGCAAATATATTTAAATATTCATAACACAATTTTTACCTATAACAAAATATATATTTATAATTTTTCTGGCTAAAATGCAAAGTCATTTATTAAAGCGTTAAACAATTTCTAATCTGGTTATAATTGTAGTAACATGGTTTATTAAAAAAAAAACCGAAACAAATGCACGAATATATATTTATTAAAATGCAACTATTTTGTATCAGAAAATCAAGTTTTGCCTAATCCTAAAGTAAATAAAAATCGTTCTATTAATCATCGCCATCCTACCAGGAAGTTAATTGAATCATTTTACTGTGCGCAATCCCACCACACCCTTTGAGGGGGGGAGAATCCCGTACCAAGCATCCGAGAGATGCCACCGCGCACTGCTGACGTGTTGGGGTAGGAACTGCCTACAACAACTCTGCTGGGGAAACCCAGCCACTCAAGAGAGATAACAATACCCTGAGGAGGGGCACTCACCTGTGTGCGCATAGGAGACGGGCACCTTCCAGAGCGAGATGTGCGAGGTGACCGATGCGAGGAGCTTGCCCACGGCCAACGGAATGATCAGCCGGAGATAGTAGGCCCGGGGTATTTCCTGGTACTTCCGGATGCGCCACAGATTAAAGAACGGCCCGCTGTACAGCGTAATGCTGCACAACTGGACCAGGGTGACGGTCATCGGGAAGGGGAACTCGTTGAGCACCATTTTCCCGATCACATTGTTGCTGGAGGAGATCACGTACCAGAACACGCACATCAGCATCACCACGGCGACGTGCCGCGAGCCCGCCCGCTTATTGCCACCGAGCATGGCTCCAATGTTGGCTTCAAGTTTCCGGAATCAGAAGAAACTCCGTACACCGTACTCCGGAGTCCGGTTTCCCGGTGTCCGTTCTCCGTTAACCGGCGGCGGTTGACCGTGCTCCTGCGTGGGGAGGGAGCGAGTGCGGTCCGCTGGAAAGGATTGGGTCTGCTGGCTGCCTGTTCCACGCACGGAAACTATTGCATTGCGCTTGCTTTTAAATATAAAACGTCGTCTGTTTGTTTTCTACGTGTACGCGACAGTGAGACCAGAGCCGCAACAGCTAGAGATGGCACTGGGGCGCTTATCGTCAGTAATCGATTGCTCGTTGGCATAGACCCAAATCGTGTGTGTATTTGGGAATAACAAAAACGTCAGTTCAGTTCAGTCCCTGGCATTTCTCTGGAAAATTTGTAAATAAAAGCGAACAAAGACAACAAGATGAGCGATATTGCGACCGAAGATAAGCCCTTAGGTTTTGGCGGCGTTTATGTAAGTTTTCTTATCCCCGCGAATTGCGAAATTTGATGCAATTCGAACTGCGAAAATGTGTCATCATCCGGGTGTCAAAGAAACCAACAACTAACTCATCAACATTTCAGTGATTTCTGTATTAACTGGTTTATTATTTCTATGATTTGCAGCGCACAATAGGCAAAAAGTGTGTGTATTATCAGCCTCAGCCCAATTGTGAATCCATTTGCAGTAGCCACAAAAAGCGGGTTAACCGAAAGTGCAGAAATGTTGTCCGAAATCGCATAGCTTCCACAAGGCCCACATACCATCCTCAACCCCTTCCACTTGCATTTTACAATCCACCGTTCAAATCAGCTGGGCTTTCGGACAACTAGAGATGGCCTGCATGCGATAGCTGCACTTGCGGTTTTCGCCGACTTTTTGTGGCCCCTGAAAATGCTTTCAACCGAAATTGTACTCTAAAATAATTAGTTTTGCGTCAGATAGCAATGCCCATTCACTCCACCGAAAGTACCCGAAACGAAGAGCCGTCTAAAGGTGCCACCTGGCTAATTCCGATTCATGTTAATATATCGGAAAGTTCGGAATAATCAGTGCTAAACCCACGATTACCAGTCGCCGGTTCTTGAGGTTCTCGGCTAAAACGTTCGTTTCGGGTCACTCGGGTCGCAGGAATGGCCATGGCTAGTTCCGGAACTATGGTTTTTAGTAGACCAGCGATCCGGCGTCGTGTCCTTGTTGTTGATCCGTGACTGGAGAGCGCGGCGAGTTCGGTTGGTAGAGGAGTTCTATCGCAGTTCCCGGACAATCAAGTGATCTCTATTCCTATCTATCGACACGAAACAGAACTAGGAGAGGACTCCGCCTAGCAGTTGACTAACCAAGTTGTTTCCCCCAATAAAGCAGAGTGCCAATGCTGCACCAGGTGCAGCACCTGCCCCCTCCCCCCCTTCCGGCAAGGATGATCCGATGGGAATGGATGATTACTCTTCGGAGGAGTCCAGCAACGACAACCTCCACATTGATTTTAGCGCCGGGAATGGCACAAGTGGCAAGATCCCCTTCAAGAAGATCTTCCCGCTGCGCAAGAAGTCCTCCGGTAAGCGGGATGAGCAATGCTCCCTGATAAACCCAACTAACCATGAGAATACCTTTCAGAGCGCACCCGGGACAAGAAGCTGCGCCAAAACCGGCAGCTGCGCAAGTCCTTGCTCCCGAAGAACGCCCTGATGGCCCTCAACGAGCTGAAGGGCGTCCACATCAGTGACTTCTCCATCGACAGCAATTCGGAGGGGGGATTCACGGCCATTGTGACGGTCAATCTGAAGTCCTACGAGGGCAAGGGCCTGTCGAAGACGGCCGCCAAGAATGGGGCCTGTGAGAAGGCTCTGCGCGACTTCATCATCTCGAAGATGAAGCCCCGTGGCAACAGGCGAAAGGAGGATGCGGCTAGCGAGGAGGCAATGGACACCAAGGAGGAGGAGGAAGAGGCCCCCGAGGACGACCTGCCCATGCTCAATCTGGCCTCGTTCGCCATCTACAAGCTCTTCGCGGAATGGGAGCGTGATGGTTACACAGTGCCGGAGTTGCATCCTCAAAGTCAGTCCACTCAGCCAGCGGCCGGAGATCCTGCTCCCACTGCTCCGGTCGATCCCAAGGAGCCCAAGAAGGCCCCCATTCGCACGCAGCTGCCCCCCAACTGGGAGACCATGCACCCAGCCACGCTCCTCTGCATTGTGGGTTTTCCTTTCCACAGCTTTTTAAGTGAATATTAATTTAATCTTTGTTTCGATAGATGCGTCCTGGCATTTCGTTCGTGGACTTCGGGCTGGAGGCCAGCAAGCCGAACAGTCCCCAGGTGATGGGCGTTGTTGTGGACAACCAGGAGTTCACCGCCAGCGGAAGATCCAAGAAGATCGCCCGACGCAATGTGGGCGTCAATGCTTGCAACACGCTCTTCGGCACCAACTTCGCCTACGAGGAGCATTAAGCATTGGATCAGGATCAGGATAATGTCGGAGATGTCGGAGACCCCCCAAGTTTACCCCAGGCTAGTCAGGATTACGAATGAATTTGTCCTTTTTCAGTCTGTCTGTATTCAAACAATATCCTGAGTTTTTGAGCTAACCCAATGAAACTTGCTACATGAAACATCTAATGTTAATAGACTTCACATTTGTTTGAACCGGGCAGATCGGTCTTCTATATCCCATAGCTACCATACAACTTGAATTCAGTTTTAACCTTATTTTCAGTATCTCTGAAGCTTTATTCTCGAAATATTTGAATTATTAAAAAAACATTCACTCAAAGTTATATTTCGATCGAACAACTATATCCTCTAGCTACCATATAGCATAAAAACTGTTTTGTATTTATGCTGTGTGTTTTTTAACGAATTTTTTTATTAAAGTGTGGTTTATTCATACATAATAATTCAACCAAATTTTTATGTGGATTTGTCATACAGAGAAAAATCGATTTTGGTGATATTTTCATTGTTTTTTAAGCTCACTTGGCCAAATTTAGTAAGTAGGAGTTTAAAAACATATATAAACACTCAGATAACCATTGAAATGACATGAAATTAAAGCAGTTAATTATATAAAAGTAGAAAATAAGAATTTTTATTTGATATTCAGGAGGATATTCTGCTCTTGCCTCAATTTTAAAATGTTAAATCTAATTTCACATTAAATCATATTGTACTTATTAAAGAAATAAAGATTTTGATTGTAAAAATATCGAATTTTAAAGGGATTTATTAAGATTTGAATTCATTTTTATTTTCCAAAAATATTCGTAAACATCGCAACTGAACTATCGAAAACGTACCACCTCTAGCTCGCCTGCAATCGATGACTCGCATCGATTTTCGTTTATTCTGGGTCTATCATCTCTCGCAAAGGCAGCGTAGCAAATCGAATATAACTAAAAATTAGTGTATAAGGAGCAAAATCAAGATGAAGCGAACTCGGCGCCCAAATATGATCGCGAACAACAAGCCATTCGTTTCCGGCGGGATTTACGTAAGTCTTGGCTTCCCTTTGCTGGCATTCAGTCCCATATTCGCCGAAAACGGATTGTTTTCTTCTATTTGCACCATTTGTGTGCACACGGTTGCCTTGTGTGTGCGTGTGTGCGTGCGTGCGAAGCTTGCATACAAATATAACGATTTCGCCTGATCTGTGTAATAACAAAGGTTCTGTTTTCGTTTCTATAATTTGCAGCGCACAATAGGCAAAAAGTGTGTGTATTATCAGCCTCAGCCCAATTGTGAATCCATTTGCAGTAGCCACAAAAAGCGGGTTAACCGAAAGTGCAGAAATGTTGTTCGAATTCGCATAGCATCCACAGCACTCACATACCATCCACAACCCCATCCACTTGCATTTCACAATCAGCTGCCTTTCGGACAACTAGAGATGGCCTGCATGCAATAGCTGCACTTGCGGTTTTCGCCGACTTTTTGTGGCCCCTGAAAATGCTTTCAACCGAAATTGTACTCTAAAATAATTAGTTTTGCGTCAGATAGCAATGCCCATTCACTCCACCGAAAGTACCCGAAACGAAGAGCCGGCTAAAGATCTCCCCTGGTTAATTTCCACAACACTACCATCTGTATTTCCCATTTTAAAGTCGATGGAATCGAAAAAGTATCGTCAACTTTCAACAAGTTCAAACAAATTGTTTTCTTAAATTGTTTTATTGCATTTCCTGCGATTTTAAGATATTGCAAGTCAAAATCTTTAAAGTTCTTAGAAAGAATCGGTATGTTTATATAGGCTGTACGGTTCCGGTTCGTTTCGGGGCACTCGGGTCGCAGGAATGGCCATGGCTAAGTTCCTGAACTATGGTTTTTAGTAGACCAGCCAGCCAACCAGCCCAGCCGGCGAGACTGACGCCTCCGTGTGCGACGATGTCGATGGGTGCCGTTGGCAAGCGATTCTCTTTTTCACGGGGAACCCCGAATCCCAGGCGGATTTGAGCAGAATCAGAATCGAAGGGGGTTCTTCCTCGGAATGCTAATGAAACTCTTTTGCAAACGCAGAACCCGAATGCCAACCCCAAGCCCTTGGTGCAGCCGCCGATGCAGGATCAGCCGGTTCCCAATGCCGCTCCAGTTCCGGCGCCTGTCCAGGCTACCTACAATCCTGTGCAGGCACCGCCAGTGCTCCAGAAGCTCAAGCCGAAACCGAAGCCGAAGCCAGATGCAGCCCTCATTGCTGCCAAGCTGCCCATGCCCATTATCGTGAAGGAGGAGCCCATTGATGTGGAACCGGAAATGGAGCCGGATCCCGAGCCCGAGAGCCTCTCCATTGATTTGAGCGAGGAGAATGGCAAGATTCCATTCAAGAAGATCTTCCAGAAGCGCAAGAAGTCGTCGGGTAAGCCAAGAGACCCGTTCACCCGTTTCCGGAAACTAAAACATTTCCCTTCCAGAGCGCACCCGGGACAAGAAGCAGCGCCAGAACCGCCAGCTGCGCAAATCCATGCTGCCCAAGAACGCCTTGATGGCCCTCAACGAGGTCAAGGGCGTGACCATCAGCGACTTCACCATCGACAGCAACGCGGATGGCGGCTTTACGGCCATTGTGACGGTCAACTACAACCAGTACGAGGGCAAGGGCCTCTCCAAGATGTCGGCCAAGAATGCGGCCTGCGAGAAGGCCTGGCGCGACTTCATCATAGCCAAGATGACGCCGAAGCCGACGCGCCTGCAGCCGAGTCAGGAGAAGCCCAGCCAAGTGGAGCCCATGGACACCGCGGAGGATGAGGGCGAGACTCCGGAGGACGACCTCCCCATGCTCAACCTGGCCTCGTTTGCCATCTACAAGCTGTTCGCGGAGTGGGAACGCGAGGGTTATGTGGTTCCCGAAATGCATCCCAATACGGCGGCCAATTCCATTCCGTCGACTAGCGGGGACTCTGCCCCACCGACTCCAGTCGCTCCCAAGGAGCCGAAGAAGCCGCCAATTCGCACGGAGCTGCCCCCCAACTGGGAGACCATGCATCCGGCCACCATTCTCTGCATTGTACGCTGAGTTTTTAACTACTTATTCAACCAAGAACTTTTGATTTAATTTAACAAAAATTAATTCTCTTGATTATCCTATCCCGCTGACAGATGCGTCCTGGCATCACTTACTATGGCACATCCAACGAAAAGCCGAACGCAATGCAGCACCTGGGAATTGTGGTGGACAACCAGGAGTTCACCGCCAGCGGCAGATCGAAGAAGATTGCCCGCCGCAACGTGGCCATCAATGTGTGCAACACGCTGTTCGGCACCAACTTCTCCTACGACAATGCAGATGCCTAAGGAGGAGGAGGAGGAGACCCACTACTGGACACTACTTAACGGCCGTCAATCAAAAAGGAAGTCAAAAGCGCAAATCGAAATTGGAGTTTGGATTAGCAGCTTGCACCCAGGACAGACACTAGTAGAGAGTATATTTATGATTTTGTTTAAGTGTATTTGCATGATTTCGTTTTTCAGTTATCACAATCTTGCAGTAGGAAGCAACTATCGAATGCCCCCCGGTTGTTTTCAGTGTTTAGTTAGTGTTATATTATTATTTCGGATGTTTAAGTAGAATAGGCGAGAAAAGAACAGTCTCTTCTACTAGTGTTGATTAAGGTTAACCATTTTCCAAGCCGTTAAGCCAGGTTCAGAAGTAATACATTAAATGACATTAAAAGTATTTCAAATATCATCGAAATATTGGATATATGGAGTTTTAATTGGGAGGGATACAAAATACGAAGATAGAGGGTTTCCCAGGGATTGTTAATGATTCATTTATTCCAAGGAGAGAGCTAATTATTCAAATATTTCTAGGAATTAAATTCCTTTGATTTTATATTTATAATTGCAATTTTGAATTTTTAAATTGTTATTCTAGCGAGTTTTCAATTTTAATACCCAATTTATCGATATATTAGCTTTTAATCGATAACCACCAACAGCTGACTGTGACAGCTGACTTTTCGTTAGTTTCCGAGTACAAAAAACGCAATAATGTCGAAATTACTAACCAACACGGCTCTGAACACTTTGCGTAACACCCGATTCGCCGCCCGTCAGTTGTGAGTACTCCCTGGTTCAGTGGAATATAACCATTATCCCCTTGCATTGCATTGCATTGCAGAACCCGCAACTTTGCGGGCATCGCCTCCACGCGTAACAACCCGGAACCGGCAAATCTGAGATCCGGATATGGACAGGACTACAAACAGGGTCTCCTGCAGCAGCAGCAGCAGCAGGCACAACACCAGCTCCAGCTGGGCGGAAGGCGAAGCATGTTCATCCAGACGCAGGACACACCGAATCCGGAGAGCCTGAAGTTCCTGCCCGGCGTGGAGGTCCTGGGCAAGGGCAACACCCGCGATTTCCCCAATGGCACACTGGCCCACAGCAGTCCTTTGGGTGGGCATTCCTATTAGTTCTTTTAAATCGAAATTGATCACTCATCTCGATTAATTCCCAGCCAAGCTTTTGTTCCGCGTGGAGGGAGTTCGCGGTGTGTTCTTTGGCGCCGACTTCATCACCATCTCGAAGGACGAGGGCGTCGAGTGGAGCGTAATCAAGCCGGAGGTGTTTGCCGTCATCATGGACTTCTTTGCCACCGGTCTGCCGGTTGTTCACGAATCCAAGCCCAATGCCGACACCGAAATCCTTGAGGACGACGACGAGACGGTGATGATGATCAAGGAGCTGTTGGACACACGTATCCGCCCCACCGTCCAGGAGGATGGCGGCGACATCGTCTTTATGGGCTACGAAAGCGGCGTGGTAAAACTCAAGATGCAGGGCTCCTGCTCCAGCTGCCCCAGCTCGATTGTAACGCTCAAGAACGGCGTGCAGAACATGCTGCAGTTCTACATCCCGGAGGTGGAGTCCGTCGAGCAGGTCTTCGACGACTCCGACCGCATGGCCGACAGCGAGTTCGAACGCTTCGAGCGTAATCTGAAGTCTCTCAAGCAGAAGGAGCAGTCGGGCGGAGCGCCGGCGGGTGGCGGACCCAACTAAACCAAAAGCTCCTCTATCTTTCTAGTGTTTGCGTTGCTAATTCTCTAGTGGAACCGATATATATATATAGTTGTATACACACGTACATGTAGCTGATTGTTTAAATAAATCTACGGCTTTAAGCTTTACAAATGGATGTCTTGGAGGTTTGGAGAGGCATCAAAGGGTTTATTCCATTAAGGATTTACAATATCAGATATTTCGGAATGTTAAAATATTTTTATAAGTTTTCATTTTGTTGGAGTTATAGTTTATATATAGGATTTTGTATTTTTAGTGCATTTCTATTATTATTATTGGATTACACCATTTATTTGGGATGACATAATAATTATTTGACTGATGTTTCCCCATTGTAATATCTTGGGATAAACCTAAAAAATTACTATATTGTATTGTTTATTTTATTATATTATTGTGTTTCTTGATTATTTATTATTTTGTTAATTACCCAAATATATTTTAATAGTTTTTGTTTTTCTAGATACACAAAAATTTTTCTACTCTTGCAATTTGTAAAATCATATTAATATATGTCATTACTTTGTAATTTGTTTTTAATGAATACAAAAATTATTGATATTTTAAAATCAGTTCATAAATATTATTTTTTAAGTATTAAAGTACTAAAAATTGATAAAAAGTTGTCATACCCCACAAAAAATATTAAGTTTAACCCAAAACCAGGACTAACCCAATCATAATTATTTTCCGCCGGAGCAAGGTCAATAATTTGTGAATATATATTATGCTGGAGCTACAACCCAGTTTGACCCGGAATGGCTGGCAAGTGGGTCAATAAACCCGCCAATAAACCCAAGTCATTGCCATTGATTCCACAATAAAACAAGTGGAAACAAACAGGAGGAGAAACCATTGCCAACGGATTGCCAGGCTACCAAGTTAAATCAATAAAGTGATTGCATCTGCAAAAGTTGCGGAATTCCGAAACCACTCCAACCAGAGCCACCAAACCAAAGGGACGTGACCGAATCCGAGAATCACATTAAATCGGTTGGACCATCTAGTGCTTGCGAGGATCTAAATGCTCTGCTGGGCCAACGAGGATCATTATCTGAGTCAACGCTATCCCAATCCTCAACAAAAGGCGCCCGAGACTCTCAAGAATCTCTTGCTGCGCTCCAGTGTGCCGATAGTGAGTGCATCGAATCCCCAAGGGCAATCGCAATCCGAATCCTTTGGCACCATGGCACCGCTCAAGGGGCAGGAGGTGTTGAAGTTCCACAAGCACGCCTATCTCGAGAACCGCATCTTCGATCATCGCCTGGTCAAGGACAACCTGCTGGACAAGTGGCCCACGGCGGACATGAACGAGTACAACGAGCGCAAGGACCATCGCAATCTCATGGAGTCCTATGTACCGGCCGCAGTCCATTAAACTCATTCCATTACATCATGCTTAATTATATTTTCTAAAGAAATTAAATTGTTTAAATTAATTTTGTAGCATCACCTACTAAATAATATAATTTTGTACTTGTTTTATATTTATTTTTAAACTTTTTAGGATTGCTGCCTTTAATTTTCATTAAATTAGCAATATTTAATCTTTCTATCACGTATCTAATAATATTATTAAATTAATTATCTATATAATTTAATTTCGTTCAAACGAAGACACTCTCAAAAAATTACATTAATTTACATTTTTTTTTATTTGCAATGAATTAAACCAATATTAAACCAATAATAAATATACCATAAGATATTCTACCATATCTTATAGCATATTATTTGTAAATTTATCATAATAAGAATTATAATTATTTAATAAATTGTATTCAATTAAAATTGCATCATCCCGGATCACTTGGCACCTTTTATTTATAATTTATTTATTTATTAGAAATATTTTATAAAAATGCAAATCCAAGCAATCCTGATTTCTGGATTTCTGTAACCTGTCACCTGGCCCTGAAACTCACCCGGGGATTCAGTTCATTCAGTTCAGCTGCGCACACGAGCACACATATCCGGTGAACGAGCAAGTCGTCGATTAAATTCACATTGTTCAAATTCAAATTCCAAGTGGCACAACATTTTGCATTCCCACAACTTTTTCTCATCCACTTTTCGTTCGTGTCGGCGTGTGTGTTTAATAATCTTCCGCGATGAGTCACGGGCAGGGTGGTGGGGGGTCCGGATCCGGATCCGGGATACCTCAAACCACGGTCATGTATTCCCAATTGCAGCCATGGAGCCAGGCGGGTGCTCCGCCTTGCATGGAACCCGTCACTGGGCCGACCATCCCGCCGCGAGTGGGCACCGCCTACGAGACGAACCAGAAGCATCCGTGGCGGCCGGCGATGGCCTACGAGCTGATCCAGGTTAAGCATCTGCCGGAGCAACCGGTGACCAACCAGCTGACCAAGCAGTGCTTCCTGCCCAAGGGCATGAAGACGGATGGGATGATCTTTCCCAATCTGGTCACCGGATTCGATCGTAATCCGCAGCACGCGGCCCGGGCGGCCCTCTACACCAGATACACCAGCAACGAGTGGTACAACAACAACATGACCAAGTACTCCGAGTCCAACATGAACCGGTAAGGGGTGTCCATTGATTAGTCTGATTGGTTCATCAATCAATCCTCTTTGTATTCCCATCCTTTAGCAACCTGTCTGAGCGCATGCGCAACGATGCAGTGCGTCTGATGCGGGAGACTGATGAGAAGGCCACCTCCGGACAGCGGGACGCCGGACGCAGGCTGGGCGAGCGCATCACTGATCTGACCTTCTGGCGCAACGAACTCAATGCCGAGCTGGAGAAGCTCATCGGTGAGATGTCGGACATTAATGAGCTGCAGCGACAGTGCGGAAAGGCCCTGCTCGATCTGGAGATCCCTCTGCACATTGCCCAGGAGTGCCTGTTCCATCGGGAATCGCGCCAGGGCACCGAGAAGGTGCACGACATCGTCGAGAAGGCGTTGCTCGTCGAGATCAACAACCTGCGCAACTCCAGGGATCGTTTGGGTGGCCTGCACGAGAAGATCGCCAAGCAGGCGCTGGACTGTCGCGGTGCCCAGCATCTGCTCGAGGACGATGTGGCCCACAAGGAGTCCTCGCTGGGCATCGACTCCATGTGCCATTCGCTGAACAACCACAGTCGAGGCATCACCTACTACGGTGGCATTGAGAAGTATGATCCGTCGGTGAGCACCCAGGAGACCTGGGCCCAGGCCAGCAGCGAGCACGTGCGTCGGTGAGTCCTGGGCAGTCCTATCCAGTATCCTAAAGCCATTATCCTAATTCCAATCCAATTACAGCTCCCAGGCAGAGCGGGCCAAGCTCTCCCAGCTGAGGAGCGACTCCCAGAGCGTGGTCAACGCGGTGGCCAGCACCGTGTGGGACTTCTGGAGCAACACCAACAACGCCTTCGATCGCCGCTCCCAGGAGATGGCCGAGGCCAAGAACCGCGTCCAACTGCATCTGCAGAAGGTGCAGCAGGAGCTGTTCGACATGGAGAAGCATCTGTTCCTCCTGCAGAAGGCCATCCAGGACAAGTCCGGCCCGATGAAGGTGGCCCAGACGCGTCTGGAGGCGCGTTCCCATCGCGAGGGCGTGGAGCTGTGCAAGGATCACGCCCAGGACCGCCTAGTGATGGAGGTGCAGGACATCCAGGGTGCCGTGGAGACGCTGCACCATAAGCTCCAGGAGTCGGAGGCCACTCACCAGGGTCTGCTGAAGACGCGCTGCTCTTTGGAGGTGGATCTGCGCAACAAGGTTAACGCTCTGTTCATCGATCGCGAGAAGTGCATGAGCCTGCGTCGCTCCTTCCCGGTCAGCAACCTGATCAAGTACTAATCCCGGCCAGAAACCATCCCCCACTGTGCACCGTATCCATTGCCATCGCTTTTAATCATCACTCAGCCTGCAGAACGGTTTTAAATAAATCGGATTTTCAATGTCCAACCAATGATAATTACGGGTTTTGAGTTTTTGTTGCGATCTTCAGAGGGTTATGAAGTCCTCTTCTATGAGGAGTTCCATTTATGCTTACAAAATATATTAGATTTTCACATTTTATAGTTAAGTTTAACTAAAAATTTGAAATAAACAATTTTTCAACAACATTTTGGGCATTTACCAACACCTTTTTCGGACTATTGCTGGTATTGTATTGTTATCGATTGCTGCGTCATCGCTTGCGGGCCATCTCCAAAAGTAGCTGGTACCGTTTCCATTGCAGTTTCTAATAGAAAATTTTTAATAACAGTTTGGACATTATTCAGCTGTTTAAACAATAAAAGGTGCGTATAGCAAATAGTTATATACAGTGAATATCCTTAAATAATAGTAGGAAACCCTATGGCTCTAAAGTAACAGCACAATCTGCATTAATAACCGGCAACATATTTTAATGGCCATATATCAAACTTTTCCACTTGCAGGCAGGCGAAAACAAAATATTTCCATTGAAATAATGAACAAAATAAATTTAAATATCCTATATATCAAGTATCTATATCTTTTGGCGTTATATAAATTTTAAAGTGCATTTAAAGTGCAATTATTATGGGGATTTTATGTCAAGTACAATTGGAGCTCTGACGTGTACATTAACTTTACAGTTTGGAGTAGGCATTGCAAACACAGGAAAAACAAATACTAGTTATTTCAGAGCCCACAAAATAAGATTTTCCGTAATTTACAACAGCTGAATTGTATGTTTCAGATTTTTCCGAGGGCAGAAACCCAAGGCAAGGTCAAGGCAAAATGCGCTGTGCCATCGGCCTATTGGCCGCCATCGGCGCCTTCTTCCTCATCCTCACCGATGCAGTGGATCCCAGTAACTTTAAGACCTGCGAGCAGAGCAGCTTCTGCCGGTGAGTATCTATTTACATATGTATACAGGAAGTACCTGGATGAAGATAAATCTATATATATTTAACTCCTTTATCCTGACTGACTGAGAATCTCCTAAACTGAATTAAGTATAAGCACTAAAAATACAATTTAAAAGTAAAAATACAAGGAACCTTAATTTCAGTTAGTTACATTTAAAAAGCGTTAAGAGGGAAAATTTCATCTTCAACAGTGAGTTTTCCTTAAGGCTTTTCCAAATCCACCTTGCGTAAGGTTATCTTCTCTCTATCTTTCCGATCTGATAAGAAGTACTCCCGCAGAGTGTTGATAATTTAATGAAATTCATTTAAGAGTGGTATATTTATTTTCAAGTGCATTGTCAACCGAAATAAATGGAAACAAATTCTTCTATATTGATTTATTGCCCCTCCAAAATTTGTAAAACGCAATAACCAAAAATAGTCAGGATGGTTAAGGCCTAAATTAAATGTGAGCAAATGATTTAAGTTCGAAAGTTTAACTAATAAAACAGTAATTCTCAATGGGAAATAATGTTATCATTAAAGATAGAAAAATGCATTTCTTAAAGTATTTTCTATAAGTATTTATATTTCAAATTAATGCTAATATGTAAGTACCATTTATTATGAAAAAAATTTAATAGATTTAATAAATTTGTCAATTAAATAAAGAGCCTTTGATAATAAATAATAATAAATACAAGAAGCGTTAATTATGTAAATACATTTATAAGTTTTCTTTCTTAAATGAAAGCTTACAAATTAATTGTATGAATTCAATATGAAAATTAAACTTAGAATTAAGCAGCTAAAAATTACTCCTCCAACGCATCATAAAACCATTACCTCGGCTTCGATTGATGACTCAATTTCCCATTTATTAATTTTCAGTCGCTCCCGGAAGGTGCAGAGTTCGGCTAGCAAATATGCACTGATACCCGGCACCCTGAACACGTATGCGGACTCGCTGACCGCCGATTTGGTGAACAAGGAGAACCACCATCAGTTCGCCTTTAAGCTGGAGGCCCTGGTGGGCAGTTCGTTCCGCCTGCAGATTGACGAGAAGCAACCTCTGCGCCCACGCTATCGCGTGGAGCACGCCCTGAAGGGTCAACCCCAGACGGGACGGATTCGCGTGCAGCGGGAGACCGACGGAGAGATTGTGATCACATCGGAGGGCAACAAGGCGGTGATCCACGGCGATCCCTTCCGCATTGACTTCTACGAGAACGAGGTGCTCGTGGTGTCTGTGAATGCCAAGAACTGGTTGTATTTCGAGCACTTGCGCCAGAAGGCCAACGAACCATCGCCCGATCCCAACGAGGGCGAGCAGAATCAGCAGGAGCAGGATGCCGCCGTAGAGACCCCGAGGGCAGCGGATGCCATTGACGATCCCGGTGCATGGGAGGAGAACTTCAAGTCCCATCACGATGCCAAACCCAATGGACCGGAGGCAGTGGCCCTCGATTTCTCGTTCCCCGCCGCAGAGATCCTCTTTGGCATACCCGAACATGCCGATAACTTTGTGCTAAAGTCCACCTCGGGCACGGATCCCTATCGCCTGTACAATCTGGATGTCTTCGAGTACGTTGTGGACAGCAAGATGGCCTTGTATGGCTCCGTGCCGGTGATCTACGGTCATGGGTAAGTGTTTTCCCACCAATATGCATTCCAATTAAATTTAAATTGGAATCCCTACAAACCCTTGCTCATGCTCCTCCAATCCCATTCAGAACTCAACGCACTGCTGGTGTCTACTGGCAGAATGCCGCCGAGACCTGGGTGGACATCCAGACGGCCGAAACTAATGTGGTCTCCTCGCTGGTGAACTTCGTCTCTGGCTCTCGGAAGACTCCTCCTCCCGCTGCCCACTTTATTTCCGAGTCGGGTATTGTGGATGCCTTCATCATGCTGGGACCCAAGCCCATGGATGTCTTCAAGCAGTACGCCGCCCTGACGGGAACCCATGAGTTGCCCCAACTCTTCGCCCTGGGCTACCACCAGAGCCGTTGGAACTACAATGATGAGCGCGATGTGACCACCGTTTCGGCGAAGTTCGATGAGTTTAACATCCCCATGGACACCATGTGGCTGGACATTGAGTACACCGATGGCAAGCGCTATTTCACCTGGGACAAGTTCAAGTTCCCCCAACCTTTGACCATGATCAAGAACCTCACTGAGTTGGGACGCCACCTGGTGATAATCATCGATCCGCACATTAAGCGGGACAATGGCTACTTCTTCCACAACGACTGCACGGAAAAGGGCTACTATGTGAAGACGCGCGATGGCAACGACTACGAGGGTTGGTGCTGGCCCGGATCTGCAAGCTATCCGGACTTCTTCAACCCCGCGGTGAGGGACTACTATGCCAGTCAGTATGGCCTGGATAAGTTCCAGACGGTGACGGCGGATGTGATGTTGTGGAACGACATGAACGAGCCGTCGGTCTTCAATGGGCCGGAGGTCACGGCCCCCAAAGATCTGGTGCACTATGGCAACTGGGAGCATCGCGATGTCCACAATCTGTACGGGCACATGCATCTGATGGGCACCTTCGCCGGTCTCCAGCAGCGCGATCCCAACCAGCGTCCGTTCATCCTCACTCGCGCCCACTTTGCGGGCTCGCAGCGGTATGCGGCTATCTGGACGGGTGACAACATGGCTGATTGGCCGCATCTCCAGCACTCCATCAAGATGTGCCTCACGGAGGCTGTGGCCGGGTTCTCCTTCTGCGGCGCCGATGTTGGCGGTTTCTTTGGCAATCCGGATGCGGAGCTGTTGGAGCGTTGGTACCAGACCGGCATCTTTCTGCCCTTCTTCCGGGCCCATGCCCACATTGACACCAAGCGTCGGGAGCCGTGGCTCTACCCAGAGCACACACGTCAGGTGATCCAGAATGCCGTGCTGAAGCGATACTCCTACCTGCCCTTGTGGTACACTGCCTTCTACGAGCTGGAGCAAACCGGGGAGCCGGTGATCCGTCCCCTTCTCGCCCACTACCCACTGGACAAGGAGGCTTTTGGCATTGATAACCAGTTGTTGGTGCAGGATCGCCTTCTGGTGCGTCCGGTTATGCAACAGGGCGTCAGCAAGGTGGACGTCTACTTCCCCTACATCGATGAGAAGAAGACGGGCGACTGGTGGTACGACACGGACACCTACGAGCGCCAGGAGAGATCTGGCTACGTCTCGGTGCCGGTGGACGAGAACAAGGTGAGACAAGGTGTGACATTCCTTCCAGTTAGCAGCTCTTTAAATTGTAATTCCTTGCAGATCCCGGTGTACCAGCGCGGAGGCAGCATTGTGCCCCGCAAGGAACGCCAGCGTCGCGCCTCCACCTTGATGATCCACGATCCCTACACCCTGATTGTCTGCGTGGACAGGCAGGGCAAGGCGGCCGGCTCTCTCTACCTGGACGATGAGAAGTCCTATGCCTACCGCCAGGGACAGCTCGTCTATGTGAATTACGAGTTCGCCGACGGACAGCTAACGAATCGCTTTTTGGCCAAGCCGCACTACAAGAGCGCCGCCTGGATCGAGAGAATTGTGATTGCCGGTCTGGATCGCGTGCCCAGCGGCGCCACCATTACGGTGAATGGTGTTAGCCAGCCGTTGGAGGTCCTCTCCCAGGACCGTTTCGTTGTCGTGCGCAAGCCGGCCGTCAAGATGGACGTCGACTTTGCGATCAAACTCAACTTTTAGAACTCTGTAGAATCCGATATATAATAATATCCATACCGCAAAGTAATTGCACATTTATTAAATTGCTATTGAAGTGGTTTTTTTTTGTTGTTGTTGTAGCGCTGAACCCAACCATACTCATCTCAAATGTAGAAAATGCTTCCGCGTCCTCTTCTCCTTTGCCTTTTCCTTTGCCATTTCTATTTCCATTTCCTTTTCCTTTTCCACATTCGACGAGTGCAACTCAAGTTGAATGTAATTCGTGTTTCAAATAAATATGTCACTTTGTAAGTAAGAAGTTATGTTCTGTTTTCTTGGGAGGTGTTTTGGTTGTAGAGTATATAAGTTACAAAGTTAACGATGTTAAAAATATTAAACTTTGTTGTACTTAATTACTTTTTAAAGAATTAAATGTGTCTCTATATTTGAATTCTATGCATGGATTACATGCGAAACTAAATTCATTTTTGGTGTTATTTTAACTGCAGAAAAAATAACTTTGTGCAAACTTTAAATATGTATTTAAAGCTATCGATGGTGTTTTTATTTGGTTTGCCTAAAGTAATAATATTAAGTTTACTTACTTTATTTTTAAATAATTTTTAGTGAGAATTACAATCAAAAATTTGGGTTCCATATGTACATATATGATTTGAAAAAGGAAAGGCTGTTCTGTTTTCTTGGGAGTTTTTATTTATGAATTATTTTAGTGGTAGAAAAAAATATGGTTTAAATATTAAAATATTTGCTTTACTTAATTTCTCTTTAATTAAATGTTTCCTATATATTTATATTATTTTTGATGAGTATTAAAACCACAAGTTTGAATTCTATGAAATACGAAATTAAAAGTAATGTCAAACAATATAAATATTTTGTTATTTATAATTTATTATTTTCAAATAAATAAGATAATTTAAAATATTAAAATGTTATGAGGAACATATTTCCCTAAGAAATGGTTCTATATTGCTTTCAGTGTACGAGTTACGTCGGAATTTTGTTGTTAATACTGTTAATTGGTTGGAATATAGCGACAATTTGGAGCTATGTTATTTATATTAACCAAGAACGAGTTTTGATTAATTGATTTAATTAATTAGAGCTGTTTGTTAATTTTATTCCCGGTTTTTGTATATTTTATTCACTAACTATTCTTTATTAACTTAATTGGATTTAAATTAAGTTTTTACTGCTGGTTTTCCAGCAATACTATCAGAATTATTTCAATTAAAATGTGTCCACACAAACCCCAAAAAGGGGGATCCCTGACCCGGCTCCTGCCCTCCGGGTAGGGAAGAGGGGAGACACTGGGCCTTAGATGAATTTTCATAACTTTTCGTTTCGGTTGAGCTTAAGAATGTTGTTAAAATATTTTTCCAGCTTGGCTACAGTTCTCCTTCTCCCTCTCCCTCTCCCTCCCTCCCTTCCTCCCTCCCTCTCTCTCACACTTTCTCCATGCGGTCAGTTCGTCCTATATATATGTATATATGCGGATATATATCCGGTTGTGTGGGATGTGGGATTTCATGTGAGCTCTTGTATGTAAGTCAGCAAATTTTCCAGCAGCATAAGCATAATTATTTTTAATGCGCTCTGCAAGAATTTTAGCCAGAAACACAAAACAAAAAAAAATTTAGAGGGGGGTGCGGAAAGGGGGTCAGCTGGAAAAACAATAATAGCAACAAGCATATCCTTGGCATTTCTGGCATCCTTGGCTTCTCCCATGTCCCTTTGCCAAGTTCTCGTGAATCCTTTCCTCTGACCCCTAGCCCCTGGCCCCTGACCCCTGACCTCGGCCAAGCCGACCGCATTACATTGCGAAATTAGAAAATTAGCTGAGCTTTTAGTTCCCCCTTTTTTCAGATTAAATTCCCAACTCAAAGGGGGGGAGACAAATACAAAGGAAAAAAGCTACATCTCAAAAGAAATAATTAGACTAGCCCCCAAAAGAACAATTGAAGATACAAGATACTTTTAGTAGCTACAATTGCACACTTAAATTGGGTAGCTGGGGATTTTTTTGGAAATTATTTTAAATATATAATCGGCTTTCTAGTAAATTGTTTTATTAAAAAATGTTTGTTTTCATAGCTCCTATTGTATTTGAAATAAGTTATTTATAAGTTTTTATTAAGTTTCTTTGATTTAGATACTTTTCCAATCTTATTTTCTATGGACTTAATTGCTTTTTAGATGCAAAAACATTTAAAGTTGTTCAAACCCTTTTTTGATTTTAATTATATTTATCAGAGAGTTTATTTAGCGCAGTTGAGGCTGCCATAATGTGGTGTTTGAAACTGTCACCGACTAACCAAATTCCCACCCATATATATACATATACATATATATAGTATATATATATATATATATATATATATATGTGCAGATGCAGATGCAGCTGCAGTTACATGTGTGCGAATGTGTATTTTTGTGTGTGCGACATTGCAACATTGAATGCAATGTCAGCAATAGAACAAATGTCAGCGGCAATGTCTCGTCGCCCATTATTTCAGGCCCTGTATCCTGGCTTCGGGCTGCTGGCTGCAGGATCCCCCATCCCCCATCCCCCATCCCATATCCCATATTCCGTATTCCGTATCCTCCATATTCCCCTATATCCCCGATTCCCAGCTTGGATGACAGCAGCAGCAGC
>JAJJHY010001290.1:4556742-4569518 GCA_021224005.1 Drosophila setifemur
GAGCGGGGGGAGAAGGGGGAGTGGCAGAGGCGGGGGGCAGGGGCAGAGGCAGGGGCTGGGAGTGCTATTAGTTGCAAAATAAATTGCTGCCACAGAGACCAGAGAAACCAGAAACAGGTTCATGTTCATGTTTGGCTCAGTTCGGTTTTTGGGTTAAGTTTCTCATGCTCCTTACGGAAGGGGAGGGGTTAAGGTGGGGGAAAGGAGGTCCTGCGGAATTTTGCGGCTCTCTTGAAGGTCAAATGCCGAGCCAAGGTGAAATGGATAAATGCTCCAACATGAATTTCAATTGCCAATCGACAAATGGCCATTTGGTTGGCCCGGTTTGTCCGTTTTGTCCGGTTTGTCCGGTTGTCCGGATGTCGGGTTATCCTTCCACTCGGTGAATGGTTGATCCAGAAACTGTGCTAAGGGGAAATCATCTCTCTTTTCATCATCACCTCACCAATTTAATGGCAGCTTAAAACCCAAAGATTGAGCTCTGGGGGCACATTTATGTTTATGCCAGCGAAACTAAAACTTTTCTTGGCCATATTTTCAACTACATCTTCGAGGAATCAATGCAATTCCAAAGTATATTTAAGAAAATATTTTAATATTAACTAATATAACCTTTAATAAAGTTTATTAAATTAATTATAGAACTATCGGTTTTTTGTTATATTTGAAATTATTGAAAAATCTCTACGAACCTTTTTTAATTAAATATTTAAAAGCTTCTTTTAAAACCATTTATTTAAACCCCATTTAAAATAATTTCACTTTAGCCTTTTAGAAGATCCTTTAATAAGAAGCGACTGATTGATCCTTGAAATAAATTTAAGTTTAAAAACTTTTCGAAAAGCAAAAGTTTTTTAGTTTTGAATTAATAAAATCCCTTTATCCTTTATTAAATAATTATTTAAAAATGCTTTTTAGAGCCATTTATTGAAACCCCTTTTTAAAATAAATCTCTTTAGCCTTTCCGAAGATCCTTGTATGAGATGCAACTAATTGATCCTTGAAATAAATTTAATCCACCAATAGGGAAGTTGTTATTTGAATTCACGATGCTGAGCTTGATTTGCCAGTTGCCTTGGAAATGGCCAAGGACCTTGGAGTTGGCTATTTTAGCTGCGGTTTTGCGCCAGATGCATCCGTTTATTCAGCCGAGAATTCTGCATGGTTAAGTGCGAGGATGCGAGGGCCAGCAAGGATACGTGAGGGAACTCAACCAGGCGAGCATGCCCTCCAACCCAACATCCCAGCATCCGAGTATCTGAGTATCTTCCTATCTGCGTATCTGAGTACCCAGCGGAGCATATTATGGAAACTATTTGCCACCTAGCGGAAGATGGTGTGAGAAATGCGTTGTCTTGGGTGGTTGGAAATTTCGGGGTAGCAATGGGGGAAAGGAGGGGGGGGGGACCGTGGTAAAGGACTCGCCCGACAGAAGGACACTTCACTCTGTCGGCATGTAATTTGTTTAGTGTGTAAAAATGAAACATTTTTGTTGTCCCCCGGTTGCTTCCTGTTTTTCACTCCCGGTCTCCTTTTGTATCTGTATCTTTTTACTCTGCCGGGCTGCTTGAGTGCGCTTTCTCTGTCGTCCTGGAGGACATCGTACAACACGGCGAATGATTGATGGTTTTGCTTAACGAAGAACCGGGACAAACAAATGAAACTTTTGTTTCTTGCATAATAAAATAGCGTAAACATGCACTCGAAAAAAAATTAATCTTAAAGAAGGAAACATAAAATATATCTGAAATATGCCACATATAATTTTGATCTCAAAATATATATCTTTATATTTATTAAAAAATATACAATAAAATATTTATCAAAGAATATAGTACTAATAAAAATCTCCCCTGCTTTTTATATCATTTTTTTCTGCGAGTGCAGGAGGAGTGAGGGGCGAAGATAAGGACTCTCCAGGAACCAGACCGAAAACCGTTCCGGAAGAAACCGAAAACCGAGAAGAAAAAAAACAGAAGAAAGATATGCTAAGCAACTCTTCGGGAGTTCGGGAGGAAAAACAACGAATCAACTTACTCTTAATTCCTTATACAAAAGAATTTTTCAATTTTACGCCAAAATAAGTTTGGCCATCCCAGTAATTTTTCACCCCAAAAACATGGGGCGCCGGGGAGGGTTTGAGGGGGGGTGGTGCAGAAAAAGAGGACGTGATTTCCCGGAAACCGGGAATATATGGTTTAAGAATATGGAAATCTTTGAACTTAAGCTGCTGGACAACTAAGTGCAATGTAATTTGTTGTAATCACTTCGATGTAAAGCCCGGTAAAAATTTTAAGCTTCCCCCCTCCAAAAGGGCAGGGACGGCGTGAAGGGGGGTGGGGGGGAGGGGGAGGAGTGCTCGCCGAGTGCCTCGACATGTTACCGAAAACCGAAAGTGTCAAAGCTTATAAACGTCAGGCATAATTATGCCTGCAGGATAATTGTTTAGACACATGAGCATAATGAAAACATGACATGGCATCCTGCGAGAATCAAAATGGGGAGCTCCCCCCTCCCCTTCTCCTGCCCCCGCCCCTGTTTGTGTGCTGATGTGTACTGTGTACATTGCCGGGGCTATATGCTCTCATGTGTGTGTGTGTGGGTGTGTGTTTGGTTGTGTGTGTGGGTGTATGTTTGTGTGTATTTTGGTTCTTGGCAACACTTGGGCAATAAACAAGCGCCCAAGGTGCCATGGGTGTGGCATCCAAAAGGGGGGGACGGGGGGTTGTGCCTCGCAAGCGGATGTGGATCTGGATGAGTGTGAATATCCTGGCCAGGGAAGCGCAAGGAAGCAGCTATGCGGAGGCCAAGGACTCAAAAAAGAAATCATGAAATGGGAATTATTATGTTTAAAATATTTTCAACATTAGTTAAGACAAAGATTAATAATTTAAAAATATACCAGGTTCAAGAAAATATGTGACATATAGAATTAATTGGTTTTACAATTTTAGAAATATAAATAAAATATTCTTTTGCACTATAAAAAATATTGGAAAATAAATGTAAAATAATTTACAATGCAGAAATATTTTCTAGCTTTTTAAATTTAATATAAATTACAAAATAACACCCCAAAAAATGTTGGAAAATAAATGTAAAACTACTTTTTTCTAGCTTCGAAATGTATTACTTTGAAAAGTATCTAAATATTATTTACGATATGTTTGAGCCATGAAATTTTGAACTAATAGCTTTTGTGTTATTTCCACAATTTTTCTTGTTTAGTTCAACTAATTACTGTAATATATGAATTACCATAAATAATCACAATATCGTTGATTCTGTTGCCGCATAAACCGCAACCAGCTCATCATGTTTTGATGGTGGAAAAGGGGGCAGGGGGGAGGGGGCGGCCCTGAGCCGTGTTGTTGTTCAACACTCATAATACCCACACAGATACACACACTCACACCCACACACACACACACACATAGATGTTAATTACTGTTATCATTATGAATCGCATACAAGACTAATTAGTGTGTTACACTTTCATTTATTGTTCAGGGGGCAGGAAAGCCAAACAACCAACCGAACAACCGAAACAAACACCGAACAACGAGCGATGACGAAGCTGACAACGAATCTCTTGTATAACAACCAGAACACCGACCCCTCTCCTCCAACCCTCAACCCCCAACCCCTACCCCTATCCCCAACCACACACGCACACACATACAGACACACATGTTAAGTGTTTAACATAATGAACACGCGTATTACGAGGGAATTAACATGACATTTAACAACGCCACCGAGACAAAATCCTCGAAAAGAGCAACAAAAACTGGAAATTGCCGTCTGTGATTAAAATCCGCGACGAATCCGCGACGAATCCTTGACTTTTCGCTGAGTAATTTCCAAAAACCTTTGGAGCAGAGATTGGGGAAGACTCTAAAAAATGGAGCCCTCGAATCGGTTCCGTTTCCCCTTCTAAAAAAAAAAAAAAGTTTTTAGTGGAATCTTTTTGGGGGATTTTCTGGTCAGGAACAGTGGCATTATTATCATCCTCCAGCCGGTTCTATTGGATTTTATTGTTATGCTTATGTGGCACTTTCATCTCGAGAATTCCATCCTCCCACTTTTCTGCCCTGACATTTCACCATTTTTGTGCAAAACTTTCGGGTGACAACCCGAAAAGAAATGAAAAGGAAAAAATAGAGGAAAAGCCAAAAAGAAAAGCATAGCACAAACTGTTGGGCAACTAAGTTTAAGTAGCTGCCTGCCTGGAGGAGATTCCAAGCACTTCCTCCTTGGGCCCAGGACATGACCATTGGCCCCAAGGATTCTCGAGGGAAAACACTTTAGAATGCCGCAGAGCAGCGATTGAAAATACCAACGGGGGACTAATTTTGAACTAATTTAAATATATTATAGATTTAGTCGTACTTTAAAAAATGTATTTTGTCGTTGTATTTCATTTGGGAAATTTATTTATTAAAAAAAAAAGATTTGGAAATGGTTTTAATTATCGAAGCGGGTCTTTTTTGTCCTAATTTAAATATACTATATTTTTAACACCACTTTAAAAACGCATTTTATAGTATTGCGAAATCTATTAAAATGTATTATTTTGTCCTAATTTAAATATATTATATATTTAGCACTATTTTGAAAATATATTTTATAGTAGTATTTAATTTACGAAATGTTATCATGCAACAAAAATTATTTGGAAATGATTTATTATCATAAAATAAACAATTTGTACTAGTTAAAATATTTTCAAATATTAAACTTTACTTTAAAAATGTATTTAATAGTAATATATCAATTGTGAAATTTGTTAATGCAGCCAAATTAATTTGGAAATGATTCTATTAGCACAGAGGAAATAAGATGTACTTATTTAAATAAATTATAAATAGTATATATGTATGTAGTAAGGAAAATATTTCATTTATTAATGCAATCAAATTAATTTTTAATTTATTTTATTAGCCTGTTTAATTATTAGTTTTATTCAACCATTTTTTTACATTTTTAATAATAAATTAACTCCCATTCCAAAATAGAGACTAACTAAAATTTCATTTTTTAAATATTTTTATAATACGATTTGGTACCTAAAAATAAGCCTTCATCAGCTCACTTTACTTTCGAATATTCCTAATAATATCAATAACAAAAAGTATCCTTAAATTAAATACCAATAAATAACAAATATTTTCCAAAATGCCGAATCACCTATGAATCACTTACCATAAGAGGATTACTTGGGATAAGCAATCAATAATGACCCCAAAAAAAACAACATCAGTAGAAAACCAAAAATAAATGTAAATAAAGGTAACTCGCTTATTTGCATTAATTGAAAGCGATTTTCGGGAAAACCAAAAAAAAAGTACAACAACAAAAAAATGAAGTTAAAACCGAAATGCGATGGCCAAAAGGGTGGCAATCAAAAATGCAAAACGCCAACATTGTTCGGCATTTCGCAGTTAATAAATAAATGACGTCAAAAGGACATGTCCGCAAATATGTCACACGATGTGACATTGTTTTTTTTTCGTATTTCATTTTCAGATTTAACGAATTTCCTCCGCTCATCTTTTGTCTCCGCCACTGAGGATGTATCTCGCAGATGCGAATGTGCGCTGAAATATGCCAGCAATGTGGAGTCCTTCGTCCCTCGTCCTTCGTCCCTCGCCGGAGTTTGTCTGTCCATTATGCAAATTAATTTTTGGTGGCACCTACACACACACACCCAAACACACACACACACACACACATGAGATAATAGTGTTTAGGCTGACAACAAAAACAACAAAAACAACAACAACAACAACAATGGGCTTACCACAAGAATGACGACAAAGTGATGACCAAAAACGCAGTCAGCAACTTTGTGACCATTTCAACAACAAATTTTGAAATACCCTAACCCCGGACAACTAACCCACGCAACTCCCTCGGAAAAGCCGCCTCCTTGCCGCCCTGGAAAACCCCGATCCCAGGACGATCAAGGTCCCAGCCTAATTTCCCATTTCCAAAACAATTTTCATTCCTGTTTTTTGGTCCAGAAAGCTGTAGTACAGAGAGCGGGTAGAGGGGGGGTTTTCCGGTTGAGGTTGGGATTTGGCTAAGAGGGGTCCACAATTGACCAGCAGAAGCTTTCTATAAACAGCAGGGATGCAGAAGATCTGGGGTATATAATTTATATATATTTTTAAAAGCCATTTCAATATATAAAGTTCAAATAAAGTGCCAAAATATAGCAAATAAAATATTGTAGAAAAAGAAAAGTAATGAAGAATAAGCTAAAAACATTGTAAACTTTATTTTTAGACAAAAATTTGGTATAAGGAAAAAATTAATAAAATGTTGTAATAAAAAACTCGTATTCCCTATTTTAGAAAATAAGGAAAAATACATTTACATACATTTAAAACTTTGCATCTTTATTTTTTTAATTAACATTATTACAAGATTTTTTCTAAATGGTTCCTTTCTGTTTTTAATTCTTTAAAATTGTAAGCAAATAATGGCTATTTATAGCTGTTTTAAAATAATTGTAAAAAAATGGGCAATTTAAAAATGGCAAACAAATATTTCCTACTAAAAATAAACATATAAAAAACTAATATTAAGGCCCAGCGAATTAAGAAAAAAACCTAGAAGCTTTAGCTTTAATTTAATTAATGGCACTGTATCTTCTACCCTGATATATATAGTTATTTTTGTACTTATTGCACTATTCGGACAATCGGAGAGGGAGTTGATCATTTGGCAGCCCTGGAGCAGTTGTTGGTTGATGTGGTCCTGGATGTTGGATGTTGGATGCTGGATCCTGGTTGCTGAATCCTGGATGCAATATACACACTCCTACATGAATAAACTTTACATACTTTGCAAGCATTCATGCGTGGCTACTGCGAACACCCATCCATGGGTGTGTGTGGGTGTGTGTGTGTGTGTGTGTGTGAGTGTGTGCGAGTGTGGTCGCCATCAAAATTGACAAAAATGCAAATTTATTTACAACTGCAGCGGAGGTCGAGTTGACGATGCCTCGTGAATGAATGCCAATGGCACCTAAAAGGGGTTGGAGGGCAGAGGGCCAGCAGAAACAACTCGGCAAAAATCAACATGCACACAGACAGAGATACGCAGCCACCCACACAGATATGCACCCACACAGATACGCACCCACACAGATACGCAACACCGACGCATATTGCACTGACAGTCGAGCTGTCAAATGTCGCAAGTGTATTTGAAAAACGCGGCTACGGCTACAAAATGCGCAAAACATTTCCCCAGCAAAATACTTTCGTGGGTTTTTCTTTTTCCCTTTTTTTCCTCCCCCTCCTCTTTTTTGTTTTGTTTGTTTGTTTGTTTGTTTGTCCGAAAAAAAAGGTGAGAGAAATCCATGGCATGAAAGGTAAATGGGAATGGCGGAAAGTAACGAACTAACCGCGTTGAAACTACCCAACTAGAAAGTGTGTAAAGAGCGTTGATTTCAATGCATTTTTCAGGTTCAGGTTGAGGCTTTACGCATTTTGTTAGAAGATATATTTTATTTTTTATATTCAAGGAAATCGTTTAAGAATTCTTAGAGAAGAGAATCTTAGAGAATCATCAAACCAATCATTTAAATTTTAGGTAATATTTGAAATCAACAAGATACTAAATAGTGTTCACTATTTGGCTCACAACTTTCTTGATTTAAGACCGATTCTTAATTGATATACGTGAAAATCATCTTAAAACTAATTGCTATCAATCTGCTTCTAAATCTTCGATTAAAATTAATTTTGTTATTTTTTGACATTTTTCTGATGTAACCCCTTAAAGAAAATTTAAAAATTTCTAAAAAATTCACATGGCTTCATTTAGTTTAAAAATAATACCACTGAGTGCTTAAAAATAGACTCTAATTTATTTAGGTTAAGATCTGTTAAAGTTTCCGTATTTCTAAATTATTCTTTTACTTTATAAATTCTAATTTAGTTCCGGAAAAGTTGTCCCCTTTTAACTCATAACTTTCTTAGTTTGTCGGATTAAGAAATGTCATATCTTTAAATTATCTATGATATAATCGCCATCAATCTGCTTCTAAATCCATGATTTTAATTTTTTTTCTTTATTTTAAGGCTGGTGTTTTGTTTTTTTTTTAAGAATAAATATATATACTTTATGGGGTCGGAGATGTTTCCTGCCTTTCAAACTTCTGGTTAAAATAATAATACCCTATGAAAGGATTAAATAAGAATAGGTTTCTGTAATATTTAATTTTTATTATATACATGTTATATATAAATGTAATTTTTAAATGCCGAAAGTATTATGGCTTTATTAATATTAAATATAAAAAATATATCCAATATATCTTCTGTAACATTTTAATTTGTATTGAACACATGTTATATGTCAAAAATTTTAAATACCAAAAGTGTTATGGCTNTATATATTAATTATAATATATAAAAAATTAAAAGTTTTATTAAAAATACACTAATTATAATATATACCCATTAAAAATGGTTAAGAATTCTTCCTTGCACCGCATTTGTTCTATGATCTATTAAAAGATTTCCCCTTAAGTTGCACCATTATTTCCCGGGCAATTTTCATAGTTTTCCGCTGCGGTTTTGTTGAGAAAAAGGAAAATCAAATACTTGGTATCCACAATGCTTGTCCCGAGGACAGAGCCCGGAGACCGGAGACCGGTGCCCGGAGACCGGAGCCACCTGAATTGAATGAATGGCCAGGGAACCGGGCATTGGTATCATTGTGTAAACTTTTCAAATTGCTCCGATGCAATTGTCCCGGGGCAATTACCGCCGATGGCTCCTCGATAAGGACTTTCGTTCCTTTTTTTTCATATTCCTGCATACAAATAGTTTTTAGTCCTGCGGAGGTCCTTCCGCCCGTCAGTTAGTTGCTGGTTCCGGCATTGCCTGCAACATGATGGTTGACTTTGGTCCTGCGGAGCCGAGGATTGCCAGGGAACTGGTGGAGTTCTATGCTGTGGTGATCCGGTACCTCACCTCTGGGGGAACCACTATGCTCTACTACAATCCCGAGGGTCTGGATTGCCACTGGAGTTGGCTGTGGCAACATAATCTCAGCCACCATCCGCAGATTGCCTGGCAGCAAAAGGATATCCATCCGCACATCGCACATCTCTTCAATAGCGATCTCTTTGTCCTGGCCTGCCTCTCCTCCGGTTCTGGCGGGGAGTCGTCTTTGAAGGCTTTGACTACTACTTTGGAGCATCGCATAGCTGTGAGGATTCTCATCGAGGTGGTTGGCTCTAGTTTGGATGTGGTGGCCAGGAGAATGCTCACCTTTTGCTTCGGCAAGCATCTGCTGAATGTGGAGCTGTATTTCCGGAATTGGAACGGGTCCTTTGGTCTCTTTAGCTACCAGGCTTTTCCCTATTTCGAATTGATTCGGAGGAATATATCTCAAAGTTTGGATCTCCAGTTATTTGTGGACAAAATGAGGGATCTGCGAGGACATCGGTTAAGGATTCTACCCGACTTGTCGCCTCCAAACTCTTTTGAGTATCGCGATGAAAAGGGAAAGATGCAAATGGCGGGGTATCTTTGGGATTTCATAGCCAGCTTTGCGGGACAAATTGGAGCAGGAGTGGAGGTGATGCACTGATCCAAAGAGTAACCAATATAACTCTCAACTAAATCCTTTCCAGGTCATGCATCCCCCTTGGCTGAAGGAGTCCACCGCTCCGGATAGTTTCTACATGCTGGAGTTCACGGGGAATGGTACCGTAGATGTGGGCCTGACCACCACCCTGATCACCAAGAGAATTGTGTGGGCCTACTACCAATATAGTTATCCGGTGTTGTACTCCAGTTGGTGCATCATGTTGCCGGTGGAGCGACCGATGCCCACGGTGGATCTCTTTGGTAGGGTGCTGAGTGTTGGAACCGCAGTGATCCTCATCCTGATGACGATCCTCTTCTGCTGGTTGGTTGGCTATGCCTCGGATCGTTGGAGACTGGTGCGACTGATGCCCAGGCTGATGGCCCTGCTGGTGGTGAGCAGTTGCACGGCCCAATTGCAATCCTTGTTGATATCCCCGCCGTACCAGAAGAGAATCTGCAGCTTTGATGATCTGCTGGAGAGCGATCTGAAGATCCTGGGGCTGACCGGTGAGTTCTATAGCTTGAATGGAGCCTTTCGAGCTCGGTATGCCACCGCCTTTCATCTGATCCGGGATCCGGATGAACTCTACGAGCAGAGGAATCACTTCAATATCAGCTATGCATATACTGTGGCCAGGATCAAGTGGGAGGTGGTCAATAATCAGCAGAGACACTTCGCCCGGCCACTCTTCCGGTTCTCCGAGGATCTCTGCTTGGTGGAGTACATGCCAACGAGCATCATTCTGGCCCCCAGTTCGATCTACTGGGAGCCCTTGAAGGACTTCGGTTTGATGGTTAACCAAGCGGGCTTGTTCTCGCACTGGATCAGGAAGAGCTTCTACGATATGGTCCGGACCGGTTGGATGACCATCAAGGATTACAGTGTGCCGGAGGAGCTGGTGCCATTGGGCATGGGGGATCTGGAACTGGCCTGGCGCATCTGCGGTTGGGCCTTGATGGTGTCCATCGCGGCTTTCCTCCTGGAGCTCATCTACTTCTACAGCAATCTCTTACTGAATATATTGTAGGAGGAAGAAGTATCTGAGGTTATTCGGTAATTTTCCAGATTGCAGGTTCAACAAACACTGAAAATATATTTTTTTTAAGCACGGAAAAATCTTTAAAAAAAAAAACAAATATTTAAAATTATTATAAAGACAGTTTTTTTGACGCAAATAAAAAGGAAGAGTATGAATCCAATAAATATTATAAAAATGTTCATGTGTTTATATTTATTTTACTCTTTAGATTTTTAGTTCGAATTTCTTGTATTAATTTTTTTTAACCAATTTGATAAGATTCAATAATTATATATTTTTTTTAAATTTATTTACACAATTGTAGGTTCAAAAAATACCTAAACTAATTTCTTTTACCCCGGAAAAATCTAATACTAAGAAACAAAATATTTGGAGTTATTTTAAGTTTACTTATTTTATGAAAATATTAAGGAAAAATATTAAAACCAAATTTATACCACTAAATATTAACAAATAGTAAATGTGTTTATATATTGTTTAATTTTTTTCTATTGATCTTTAGCTATAATTTCTTCTATTAATTGTTTGCTTTTAGCAAGTTAGAATAATCAATGATTATTTATTTTCAAAGTTGCAGATTCAGAAAACATCTAAAATAATTTGATTTAACATGTAAAAATCTTAAAGAAAGCAACCAAATATTGAATATAATTTCGAAATCGCATATTTGATAAAAACATTAAAGAAAAGTATTAAAACCATAT
Organism: Drosophila setifemur; assembly: GCA_021224005.1. Lineage (NCBI taxonomy): Eukaryota > Metazoa > Arthropoda > Insecta > Diptera > Drosophilidae > Drosophila > Drosophila setifemur. Next base: position 4,568,101 of record JAJJHY010001290.1, read on the forward strand.
GTAAACCATTAAATACAAACAAATTGTAGTAGTATTAATGTTTTCCTTTTTCCTTTTGATCTTTAGTTAGAATTTCCTCTATTAATTTGTTTTCCTTCATCCCATTGATAACTTCCCATAATCCGAAAAGTAATATTAAAACTCGATCGAACTACCCGAAATATTATATGCATATATATTGTCGATGCGAAAACTTTTCGCATTCTTGAGTTTTCCAGCAATTTTGTTGGCCATATTCCAGGTTCAAGTTCATCGCAGAGCATTTTTCCGCAACCCCTATGGAAAACTTATACCTTTTCCGAAACGACTTTCTTTTGTAATTTCTGTGGGTTACGCATGGACAACTAGTTGAAAATTGCTCAAGTCTGAAACGCTGGCAAATAAAAGATAGAGCTGGCTGGCAAAAAAAAAAAAATGAGCCAACAAAAAAGAAAAGCCGGGGAAAAGGAAAAAAAAAAAGGAAAAGGAAAAGCAAACTTGGCGCCGAAGAGATAAAGTCAAATTAGCTCTGTTTGTTTTCCTTCAAACGCAACGAAAAGCGATTAAGTGAAAACTTTTCCCACCCATCGGTGCACTTTTCCAGCTGCAACAAGGGGGAGTGGTAGGGGGTAGGGACTGGAGTTTTCCCGGAAAAGCGAGGAAAAGCAGGACAGCGAGGTTTTCTGCTCGATTTGACGGCAGCGGCAGCATTCAAATTGTGTTTGCACTCGTCTGGAACGAGGCGCTTACAAAAATAGAGGGAAAAACTTTTATTTCATTTTATTTTATTTCAATTTTTTGGTTCGCCAGCCCAAGGTCGACTGGTGGAGGGGGGGGAGGGTGGACTTTTCACACAGGAAAAGTGCGAATTGGAAAATTGCCCGAGAGGAAGCCAGAGAAAGAGTTTCGGGTTCCGTTGTCCTGTGGCTTAAATTCACCTTTGTTGCCTTCGATCCTTAAAGCTGAGTTATTGTTGTTGTTGCAGTCACACACACATCGGAACATATCTATATGTATTTACCTATATAGACAGCCGATATTCAATGTCGTCCTTGTCCTGCTTGTTCCATGCGTTTCGTGCCAGGAAGTGGCGTTGATAGCAGGCCCAAAAAAGGAAATGAACACTTTTTGGGCAATGGTGTGCAAAGGACAACAACAACAACAACAACAGCAAGGAGCAGCAACAACAATAAAACAACAACATGGAACAACAACATTGAACAACAACATTAAACAACAACATTGCAAAAGCAACAACAACAAAGGGAAATGTCTGTATTTATAGGGAATTAATAATAGCGAATTGTGAAGACTCTTATAGATTGGATTTAAAAATTAAATTATTATTAGGATTGAGTGCTAAATTTATTTAAAATAAATTTTTTTATATATTTTAAAGTTTTAATAATTAAAAAAATATATAATTTATAAATTATTGA
>JAJJHY010001290.1:4601528-4611823 GCA_021224005.1 Drosophila setifemur
ATAAATAATATATTTTTTGTGAGTAAGGAAATATAAAAAAATCGCTGTTATATTTTTTTGGAAAACGTTAAATTATCAGTCCATATATTTATATATTAAAATATTATTTTTTGGGAGTACGGAAAATTAAAAAAAAGAACTTGTTATTTTTTTGGGAAAACCTTAAATTATATGTCAATTTTTTCTATATTAATAATTATATTTTATTGAGGGTATAGAAAAATCCAAAAATTCTTTCTATTTTTCTTATGCAAAATGCTAAATTTTGTGTCCGTATTTTTGCCATATTTATATACAATTTTTTGTGGGCATAGAAAAATCTTTAAAAATATCTACTATTTTTTTTTAAGTGCAACACAGTGGAAACAGATCACAATCACACCAACAACAACAAAAACACACACATTGCCATATGTAAATTTGTTCGAAATTGTGTTAATTGTTCCAATCAATGTCTTCTCTTCATGGTAATCCTCTCAATTGAAATGAAGATCTTACCGTTTCAAACCAAATACCCACAGTGGGCGCCTTCGAGCCAGATTTCGTGATCCCGCTGGAGAACGTGACCATTGCCCAGGGTCGGGATGCGACCTTCACGTGTGTGGTGAACAATCTTGGGGGTCATCGGGTGAGTGGTGACGGTGCGTCTGGCCCAGCCAAGGTATGTATCGGTTCTCAAGTGCAGCATTGAATTCAAGTTCACCACTTTTCATTTGGATTAAGATTTGATTTTGATTTCAATTTGATTTAGATTTGATTTTGATTTTGATTTAGATTTGATTTTGATTTTGATTTGATTTTGATTTTAATTTAATTTTTATTTGGATTTAGACTTTGTTTTGATTTTGAGTTGGAGTTTTAGTTTCTGATTTTGATTCCTTAACCTACCGTTTCATTTGCCATTTCAAGTGCACAATAATAATAATCAAATCTAATCAAAAAGCGTTTCTTTTTAACGATTTTCCAACTTAAAACTTAAATAAAAAATTAAAAAATTAAAAGGCACCAATAACGATTACCAAACTGCACCACAATTATCGCAATTATGTAACCTTTAAGCGCACCCTACCTATACATATAAAAAATATATATCTATATAGTTAACTGCCATAGAACCCATACAATATTTACGATATATATATATTACATATATACATAGCCATGCATAAAATATATATATATATATTATATATATATATATCTGTGTATATATAGACCACTCTGCATATTAAACGCACCAATGCACCAAGCAACAACTAAAACAAAAGGGGTTCCCCGAACAATAACAATAATAGTAAAGAAAATAATAACAACACCGAAACGAGTATCCCCTATATATATATATATACGTATATATCCCATATCGAATCGAATGGCATCGAATCGTATCGAAAATAAATTTAAATAAACATGGCACAATTTGTGCGACCAGAGAAAAATGCCTAGCTTATTGTTTTTATCATCGTATTATATTATTATTAGCACTCGCATTTAATTTATAACATCCACAAAGAGAGAGACTCCCGGGGATCGGGCGGGTATATGGGGGTATATATCGGGGAGATATATATGTACAAACAGAAATTGCTATTGTGGCAAGGAATTTAAGCGATAAAAGAGCAAAGAGCAAAAAAAAAAAAGGCGATTGTTATTAACAACCATAAACAATCGGCAATCGTTAAAAAATAAAAGCACAATAATAAATGTAAAATAGCTATTATTCCGAGGGGAGGGGGGAAAGGGGGGGAAACACGTAAACAATGAAAACAAATTAAGTCATTGTATCGACACGAATTTAATCTCTTTAAAGCCCTTTTATACTAGTATATATATATATATATATGTATATACTATAAGCGATTGACACCGGATTTCATTGGATTTGGCAGCAATATATTCGGCTCACATTTGATTAGGTATCAAATCATTTATTGTTCCATTCAATTTGAGCCCGGATAAATCCCGGTTATTGTTTTGTGGATTTCATCAACTTCATTTAGTTGCCAATTAAGTGGAAATCTGAATATGGCATTGTGGCCAACGATTATTAAATAGAGTCTTTATACCATGAACAAAACTAAATGCTGCACAAAAATGTTTCAAATTAATTAGTTTATATTATCGAAAAATCCTTTTACGCTCGCTTTAAGTTGAAGAAATTTGGATTGTTCAATTTGATATTGAAAAAGACAGAATTTTTTCTGGCATATTCCGAATACCAATTTATTCCAATGTCAGAGAATAATGACAAACTGGGTCACTTTCAATATACAATGTTTTATGAATGTTAATTTTTTTTTTTTTTGTGGGTAGAAAGCACCTGCTCTCTGAAAGAGTTTTTTGTTTATAAAATACACACGGAATTGGTATAAAGACACCTTTGAATGTGGCCAATGGCATTTGGAAAACAACGAATACCCATTCATTTTTAAGCCGAAGGTTAATTAAGCTACTCAGAAATAGAAGAACTTTAATTTAGAATATAATATATATTATTCATATTTTAAAAATATTCAAACAGAATTTTTACAGCATGCATTTAATATATATTCTCTTCAAAAGTTTCCTCTAAAATGAGGCATATATATTTATTTTAAATATATAAATACCAATTTAATAGGTAGCTGGCTATCCCAACCTTGTGCTGTATAATATATAAAAATATATATATTTTTATACCTCTCTATCTCTCGGACTGTTTCCGTCGCCCATCAAAGAGTGTTAATCAACGAAATGGCATCATAAATAAAAACGCCATTTCATATAAATCCTTCGATATTTCAATCAAACAAAAACAACCAAACAGCCGAGAGATGTGGAGTCGGAGTCAGAGTTGGAGAAATGGCCCCCGAATGATGTGGGCACCCTGTCAGTCTATTTAAACAATAAATAAATACGTATAAATTATAGTGAGCATAATAAAATAAATTGAGTCGCAGTGGATACAACAACAAAAAAATGCGGGCAACTAACTCTAAAAAGTTAGGGTTAAGTTTATTGAGTTTCAGATGCTCTGGAATTACATATTCTAAATTAAAAACTAAATATATTGTCAAAGGAAAGAATCAAGATTTTACTATAAATAAAAAATTGATATAATATACATACTCGTAAATCTTGAACTTATATCAATAAAATAATTACTTTATTTCTTTGCAAATTAAGTATTTAATCAAACTAAGAACAAATTTAATGAACATTTTATGTTGCATTTTAATAAAATTGTTTATGAAATTGTAATATTTTTTCAACAATTCACAACTATACATATAAATACAATTCGCTGGGTTAAAATTCTTTAAATAAATATTTAAATAGAACAGGTTAATAAAATAAAGATATCTGACATGACTCTTAAAATACAATACCATTTTTGATAAATTGATAAAATGTTAATATTATTATTTAATCATACTTTGAAAAAATTGGCAATTTTTTTGGCATTTTTATAATCTTGCTAAAAAAAAAAATACAAAAATTTCCACACAACTCAAAAATATTTTAATACCACTCGCTGGACTTAAATTCTTTAAATAACTATTTAAATACTATGAATATTTAAATAAGATTTGCTTCAATTAAATATTTTAATAATACATTCATATATAATATCATTTTTGATAAAGCCATAATATATTTTCTTTGCAAACTAGGAATTAAACAAACTTTTATAAAATTGGGCAATTTTATTTGCATTTTTATAATGTTGTTAAAAAAAAATTACAAAAATTTCCATACAACTCAAAAATATTCACTGGACTTAAATTCTTCAAATCAACATTTAATTAATACCATACACCATAATATATAATACCATTTAAAATAATAATTAAGGGGACCAAGTAAGGGCAATAACTTAGTTGCTATGGTGCACATTTGTGCATATATTATTATAATTTTTTTATGAGAGACCGATCCGATCCGAATCCAAATCCAATCCACTCGGCTCCTCGACAGTTATGCATAATTAAGGATTTCTTTTGCAGCGAATGTTGGGAGGAATTTGCGAAAAAACGCGAATTTTGTTGGTGGCCACCGTTTGTTCCATTCATTTGTTTAAAAACCTGAAAACAAGGACGAACAGTTGCATTGTTCCACCACCCCCTCTCTCTCTCTCTCTCTCTCTCACTCTCTACTATATATATATATATATGTATGTATACTTTTCTTTTTATTTATTTTTTGGTTGGCCCACTTTGCGGGGTTTTTTTTATTTTCGGTTAGTAAAATACAGAGAAAATATTAATAAAATAAATTCAAGCGCACCGAGTTCAAACCGAAACAAACTTTGCACCATTTTATTATGTCTATATATTTGTGTGTGTGTGTGTGTGTGAGTACACTCTGTGTGTGTGTGTGCGTGTGTGCTTTATGTAGTGGTGTTGTCCTTGTAGTCCTGTGTGTATATGTAGACCTACTTTATGACATTTGCTCGCTTTATTTGCATTCACATTTGAAAATTTTTTACAATCCGTTTTTTAACATTTCTTGCCCTCGCATTCGCTCCTTTTTGTTTGCCCCCCCCCCGAACCCGTTCCACCCTTTGTCCTGNCCCCTCCTCCCCCCCTCCAATCCCCGACCAGGCATTACTCAATAAATTTGCTTTATTGAGTAAATAAATAAAAGCAGCACTCCCAGTGTTGCCGCGGCAAACATCAAACGCTCGCTCCATGGGTATTTATTTTACCAGGACGAATGATGACGGCCAGGGACAGGGTCCTGGGTCCTTGCTGCTGGATCCTGCTCCGATGTTGACTCATTCGAAACAAACAAAATTTTATATAGTAGCAAAAAAAGTGAGGGAGCTGGCCGGGATCGCAGCTGTATTGGCTTTCGTGCTTATTGGATTGTCGGACTGCTCCTGAAATATGAATAACCTGCGAAACAAAGGACTAATGGCAAATACGTAGTGGAGGTCCTTTTTTTTGTGTGTGTTTTTTTTTTGTTGTGTTTCTCAACTAGCCGCTTTTAGAGAGGTCCAAAGCTATATCAATCAGCAACTATGAAATAAAGCCAAAGCCAAGAGGATTTTAAAACAAAGAACAAAAAAAAAATATTTTGTCATATGTGCAAAGGGCTTTTACACTGGGGGAAATAAATTACAAAAAAAATATATTTCAAAGTAATAAATTAGAGAAATTAATGTATGTATTTTGTAAAATTTTTAAACATATATTTCATTGATTAAAAAAACACTTTCCATAGGAGAAACTATAAATTTTGAGTGCCTTAAGTATACCCATACCCTTCCCTATTGCGAAACCATTGCCATTCCGTTCCGGTTTCTGTCCCTGTTCCTCTTCCGGACAAAAGCCGCTTAAGCCTATTAGCTAAAACCCGTAGACTACCATAGACGGGTTCCACATCATAATGTTAATTAAAAACCCGGCGGAGAAGGGAGAACCAAAAAAAAAAAAAACCAGACTGTATGTTGCAACATTTTCTCCGCTTTGCTTCTCATCCTTTATGGTCCTTCGTATCCTCTTTTCCTTCTTTAGACCCAGACCTGGTCCTGGTCCTTATCCCAGTAATTTTCCCTCCTTTTCCCTACCCTCCCCAAGCTAATCCCCGACTTCTTTCTAATTGTGCATGCGATGTTAATGCCAACTGATTAGCCGCTTCAAAACGCACCGCCAACTGCACCCATTATTCATGAATCTTATTCTGTTCTTTACCCTTTACTTTTTGTATACTTTCTATATAACCCCCCCCCCTATCTGTCTGACTTTCTATATATCCCCAACCATATGTGCATCTGTGCATATATATGTGTGTGACCCCCCTTTCCTCCTCTTTCGTTTAACCAAACACAAAAAAAAAAAAAGAAAAAAACAAAATATATAGAGATGCATAACAAAAAATATAAATACGAAGCAAATGCCTGAACGGAAAATGTTAACTAATTGTTGAATCTTTCTTCTCTCCACCAAAACTAATACCCAAAAAAAAACAACAACAAAAAAAACCAAACCAAAACCAAAACAAAACCAAACCATACGCAAAATGACCAACGAAAACCGCAAACCCAATTCCACTAATTGCACTTGAAATATCCCTTTTCATATAACCACCGACCATTGCAACAACAACAACCATTACGACTCTAACAATCTGCAAACCGCTGAAACAACAACAACAAAAATCACAAAACAACAACAACAACAAAAAAACTGAAAACCAAACACCAAAAAAAAATCCTCGGAAAACTTGGAAAAACTTTGCGGCTGCTGCTGCTACTGCAACTGCAAAATGGAATTGGCGTCAAATTGCGCTGACATCTGACGATGACAACAACAACAACAACCTCTCAACAACAACTACTGAACAACAACCATACAACAACTACTGAACAACAACAACAACCACATCCCTGACCCCCACCAAAAACTGACTATCAACACTATCGCCGGCCTCCTTTTGAATCCATTGTCAACGATACTGACACCAATGCCTAACTTTAACAAACCACCCAACCACCACATGCTGCACCACCCACCACCACCCACTGGAACAACAACAACCACTGCAAACTATATTCGAATACATCCGCAAATCGATCTCAATGGCCAACGAAAAAACCTCAACTAACGAACGGACATTTTTTTGTGCTGGCCAACAACAAAATGGATATTCAACAACTTGGCTGGTTCAACAACAAAAACAACAACCAACACTAACACCAACACCAACAACTACAAAAATAACACCAACTACTACAACAACCAACAACTACAACAACCAACACCAAACAACTTTGAAAACTGGACAATGACATTGCGGGAAATGTTGCCAATAATGGCATTAACTAAATATGACGACAACGGGGAAACTTTTTGTTTTGTTTTTGGCAACTGCCTGGCTGGGATATCAAACTGCAATTTCTAAACATCTGGCTCCTGCACACACACACACAATCACACACACACACACATCTATAACCTCCTGACATGGAACGATGGAACGTTGTCTTCATCTATACAAAACGGCTCTGTCATCAACTGAACAACAACAATGGTCATCCCTTTTATCCGGACTCCGCAAACACCCCCAACGCCACACCAACACCAACACCAATCGCAATCCCCTGCCCACTCCCACTCCCACTTCCATTTCCCTGCTCCCACTCCCACTCCCCTGCCCCTGCCCACTCATCCCCACCAAACGATGGGGAACTGGCACCATCAGGTCGCCTGGATTAAGGCCGATGCCAAGGCAATCCTCGCCATACACGAGCACGTGATAACCAACAATGATCGATTATCGGTGACGCACAACGACTACAACACATGGACATTGAACATCCGCAGCGTCAAAATGGAGGACTCCGGCAAATACATGTGTCAGGTCAATACGGATCCCATGAAGATGCAGGTGAGAATGCAATCCCATGGGGGATTATACATTTAAATCATTTGGTTTTTAGATTGTTGGAAATTAAAGGGTGCAAAAATATCAGAAACTTAATTTAATTTTAGAAGTGTTTATATTAAAATGTATTTATTTTATTTAAATATATATTTTAAAGACAATAATAATGAAACGTATCATCAATAATATTGCATTCGGAATACAGTTTCAAATATGTCCATTTACTATTGTATATTATATTAATATATTAATCTTTATAAAATTTGAATAAATATTTTAGAGCCAAATATAAAACAAAAACCCAACAAAATTATCAAAATCTAAATTAAATTTTATAATTGTTCACATTTTATTGTATTTATTATTACTTGTTGAATTTGAATAAATATTTTAGAGACAAAAATAATAATCAACATATTGGAATTGATTTTAATTCAAGGTTGCATTTAAACCTTTTTTAATATGTTTATATTTTTTATTGTATTTATTGATATTTATTTTATTTGGATAAATATCTAATAAAATCAATAATATGTTGCCTTTCTTTAATCATATTTCCATTTAAAACGGAATTTTTATTCTAGTTTCTGAAGAGACCTTTATTTATAGTTATTTTATTACATTTCAAAATTTAAAAAAAAGATGAAAGGCCTTCCTAATGTCTTTCTGTTTGTTTGCCTTTAAAGAAATCTAAATAAATTAAAATTAAATTCTCTAAATATTTATTATACTGGAATAAATATTTTAGAGTCAAAAATAAAACTAAAAACCAACATGAACCCTTAATTGTAATTTGGAGATGGCAATTATTTAATCTAATTTCAATTTAAATCTGCAATTAAATGCCAATTTCCAAATGGACCTTTATATTTGATTAACTATTATTTTCAAATATTTTAACAAATAACGAATTTACCTTATAAATTTTAATTTTCTGATTGTATTTATTAGTATTTATTGCATTAATAATTATTATTGTAACCATTTTGTTTTTAAAAAACAGAACTAAAAACCATCATGAATCCTAGTTTTAATATAAATGTTTCAGTTACTTAATCCTATATCTATTTTAATCTTATTTATTATTAAAGGGACTTATATTTATGATTAAATATAATATTCCGATATTTTAACAAATATTTATATCCATTTTTAAATGTGATTCCTAATAGTTAATTTAAAAAGCGATACCCCGAATTAAAATCCAAAATTCCCCCCCTGAAAATAGGAAACTTAAATTTTCCGGTACTTAAATCTACTATCTAAGAAATTAATTTCCATTGTGCTATCTTTTGGCAAAAGGAAAATCTTAAGCTAAATGTGATACTTGTGCATTTTTTTGTGATTGCAATTTTTTTTGAAAAGGCCATTTTAAACCTGAAGAGAAGCAGGAAATATTTGCATCTCCCCTTTGTGAGCTGCAAAATACTTTTTACTTCTGCCTAATTCCTTGAAACTAACAAAGGATCAAAGGATATCGACTTTCAGTTTGGGCCAAGGCAAAAGCCGGAAAAACTGAATAAAAAAGAAGCTGAACCGGAGGAGCGGGAAAAGTGAGGCACTTCACTCCGAGAGTATAATGAAATTATTCCGGGAATGTCGGCCCCCCTTTTTCGGGGCCTCCTCTGTCGGCCGCCTGTGTTTGTGCAAGTCCTTGTTCGTCCTTTAAGTGTATGTGCGAGTGTGTGTGTGCGAGTGTGTGTGTGTGCGAGTGTGTGTATGTGTGCGGGTGGTGTGCTGACATTTAAACACGATATATAAACAATGAAGCGCTTTAATGACGAAAATAAATAACAAACACTGCGCCGCTGCAGTGTTGACGTCATCAAAGAACGCTTATGTGTGTTTAATGCACTGGGAAAAATGTTGTAGTAGTCATGGGATTAAGGAATAAATTTGTATATTTTTTATTAAAATAAAAGAGATTTTAGATAGAGCAAAATCAAATGAACAATGCATAGAAATATACATAAACAAGATTTAAACATGAAATAAAAAATACATAAATAATATGAATTAAATATTTAAGTACATANAGTGGGGGCATTAACAATTTAATATTATTATGTGATAATATTTTCATTGCAGAGAGAGCAAAATTAAATGAATAATACATTTAAATATTAACATATAAGAACTGAATATGAAAAAAAAACAATACATACTAAATATTTATAAAATATTTATGTACATAGACTTAAAGGAATTTTAGCTGACATATTTTTTGATTCTTTTCAAGGTAAAATAATTTATAAATGGGTCAATAAATATAAATTAAGGAAGATTTACAGGGGCGCATTTACTACAAGTATATATTATTATTTTGTAATTATAACTTCATACAAATAAATAATAATATATTTGTACGTAAATTGTAAGCAATTTTAGATTTTATATCTAATGATTCTATTAAAAGTAAAATAATTTCAAAATGGGCAATTATATATAATTAAAAATGATTGAAGATGTAAAAGTAGGCGCATTAATTATACAATACATTTTTGTTATAAATTTTTTCATACAACCAACTATGGTAAATAAATTTACAATTTCTCACATTCGTTACCCGTCTTTTCTCTGCGTGTATCTGCGTGCCGGAGTATCTCATGTGACGCTTGCCATTCGAGTCGCGTTGCGTTGAGTTGAATTGAGTTTTTCTGTTTTTTTTTTCTGCTGCTGCTGTTGTTGTTGGTGCTGTTGTTTTTTTTTTGAGCCATCGCCATCGCCATCGCCCTGCAGCTCCGCCTTCGCCATATTCCCACATATACTCATTTCCCTTTGGCCCGCTTTTCCATACCCGATTTTCCACCCCCTCCTCCCCGCCTTGCCACGCCCCCGCCCCGCTTTTCCCCGGCAAACGTTCACATTAAACGCTCGCTCCCTCGACATCTGGAAAGCGATTGCGTTTTCAATTTCATTTCATTTCA
>JAJJHY010001290.1:4635041-4648077 GCA_021224005.1 Drosophila setifemur
ATTAAATGAATTTCCAAAAATTTAAGTTAAAGAGAGAGTCCACATTCGAGAACATCCCCCCACCTGACCAGACCAATCAGTGGTTTTTATTATTTAAATCTCATTTGAGGGGCATTTAAAATCGCTGATAAAATTATATACATATATAGTATATATATATATTCATAATTTACGCATTAATTGAAAACTTAAACTGTTCGAGGATGTCGCAGAGTTCTTTAATGAAGCTCGCCCCTACACAAGAACATATATATATATATATATATGGAAACAAATGTATATATATAGTGGTGAATATGTGAATATCTGTTGTAGTTATGTAGTGATATCTGCGGCTGTTCATAAATCAAAATTTATGCCCATCAGGCGAAACCTCGCCGACGTCAAGTAATAACACATTTTATCCTGTTTCGTGGCCAGACAACAACAATTGGCAAGTAATTGACATGATTGAGGACTCATCGGGGGTCATCAGAGGGGTCAATAGGGGGGAGGGGGGAGAGGTGACTGGGTGCGGAATTTTCAAATGGGAGATACAATGGGGGGAATGGGGGTCCTTAATGTGGCATATGTAGCATTGTAACATTGACCAATACACAACGTTGGCCAACAACTGCAAACGTCAGCGAAAGTTTCAACCCACACCGACAACACCGGACACTCCGAAAATGTGAACTGCGGAAAGTGGAAAGTGCCGAGCTAAGCAGGAAAATTCCCTCCCGCGGACACTGTGAGAAACGAAATGAAAAGCAATCGAAAGTGTCAAAGATTGGACAGCTCTTCCAAGGATTGATGAAGTGGCAAAGTGGAAAAGTTTAAGAGGGGTCTTTAAATTGGGTGGTGTAAGAAGTCCGGGAAATAATTGCTTGATTTATACATTACCAAGCTCCCAATTCCCACTGTGCATTATGGTAATCAAAAGATTTGATTTTCATATAAATTTCATTATGAAGTAATTACAAGTATATTTATTTGGAATAAAATCTATTATATATTACTCTTAATAATATTTTTTAAATACCTCAAAAACATTTCTAAATCTAAGAGAAATCCCTAAAATTACAATTAAATACCTGGGATAATCCCAAGAATTGCAAGAATATTTATTTTAACAATAATACCTATTATATTTGTTCCTAATAATATTTATGAAATACCCAAAAAACATTTCTAATTCTGAGAGAAATCCCTAAAATCATAATTAAAAACCTGGCATAATTCCTAAAATTTATATATTTTCACATATTTATTTAAAATAATACCCATTAAAATTATATCTAATAATATTTTTTAAATACCTCAAAAACATTTCTACTTCTAAGAGAAAACAATTAAATCAAAATTAAATTCTTAGCATAATCCCTAGAATTACAAGAATTTGTAGTCAAATAAAACCTATTACAATTGTACATAATAATATTGAAAAAAATACCTTAAAAACGTTTCTAGTTCTAAAAGAAATCTGTAAAATTACAATTAAATTCCTGGCTTAATCCCTAAAATTACAAGAATATTTATTTGAGTAAATACCTACTAAATACTTAATTAATATGTATTAAATACTTTTTAAAAACATTTCTTCTTCTAAGAGAAATCCCTAAAATTACAAGATTATTAATTCCTAATAATACCAATTATAATTACACCTAATAATATTTTTCATATACCTCAAAACTATTACTTCTTCTAAGAGAAATCCCCTTAAAATCACAATTAAATTCCTGGCATAAACCGCGACAAAGTGCAATATGCGGATTTCTAAAATTACATCAAATACTTTGGGCCGAAAGGATCTGCATTTTGGCAAAGGAAATTCCATACTCGACCAAGTTTTTGTTAATCCTCTATTTCCACTTCCTTGGCACTTGGCTAAAACGTATTGTGCTTGTATTTGTTGTTATTGTAGTTAGCTCACCACAAGGCCCTTTGTGAGCCCCTCTTGGTAACAAAAACCGCTCCCCTCCCCCTCCCCTCTCAAAACCTCCTCCCCTCCTCCGATTTCTTTCTTGTTTCGTAAATGTTGTACATTTTATTTCATTTAATTTTGTGCTCTTTGCAGGAGTTTTTTGTATGTTTTTTTTATTTATTTATTTTTTGTATTTTATTTTCATATACATATACGTATTTTTTTCTCTCAATCTTCTTCGTTTTTATTTTAATTTTAATCCAATTTCTGCACACACATAAAAGACCAACGGAGAGAATTTATTTTTATTTTCCATTTTTGCCATTTTTATTTGTTGTTGTTGTGTTCCGGCGTGTGTGCGATTGTTTTTATTTTTCTGATTTTTTTTTTGTATTTTCCCCCGGCTCTTGTGGCAAAATATATTAAAAGCTACTTACAAAGTGCAGAGCCAAACGCTTTGCCCCAAACACATCCGCACACAACATACCTATATATAAAATAAAAATACAACAAAAAAATGGAAAAGGAAAGGGTGCTGTGTCGGGGAATGTATGCGGGTGTGTAACACACACACACACACACACTGACACACACTCACACACACACCCCTCCATACACCAGCAGATATTTGCAATGTTGTGGTTCGCATATAGCAACGTTGCCAACAACGATGACGATGATGATGCAAGTGATTCATGCGGAAAACGAGCAACAATTTTGGTTTACCAGACAGACAACGCCAGCACCAACAGCAACAACTACAAAAAGAACAACCATTCCAGCAGCAACAACACCTACAACAACAACAACAACAGTGAACACCAACAACAATGGCCCAACAACAATCGGGCAAGTCATACATGTGTTTACACAATAGTGTTGTACTTACTTCTGTTGTTGCCGTTGTTGTCCACGTTGTTGTTGAATTGCATTGTTGTTGGTGTTGCTGCTGCTGTTGTTGGTGTTGTTGCTGTTATTGGTGTTGCTGTTGTTGCTTCTCTTGCTGTTGTTGCTGCTGCTGTTGCTGTTGCTGCTGTTGTTGCTGTTGGTGTTGCTGTTGTGGCTGTTGCTGGTGTTGTTGCTGCTTTCGTTGCTGTTGTTAGTGTTGTTGTTGCTGCTGTTGGTGTTGCCGCTGCTGTTGCTGTTGTTGATGTTCCTGCTATTGCTGCTGCTGTTGGTGTTGCTGCTGTTGGTGTTGCTGCTGCTGTTGCTGCTGTTGCTGTTGCTCCTGTTGTTGCTGTTGTTGCTGTTGTTGGTGTTGCTGCTGTTGTTGTTGCTGCTGTTGTTGTTATTGCAATTGTTGTTGCTGCGGCTGTGTTTGGCCATTGGGCCTCGTTGTTGCGCACCATGTCCTGCCCCCAGGGACCTCCGCAGCTCTTTCAATTTTATTATGAGTGCAGCGGCCGCTTTTTCCACAGTTTCCTTGTTGTTCCATTTTCCACAGAGGCGGGGAAGGAGGGGGAATGACAGGGGGAAACCATCAGCACATATTAAAAATAGATTAAATCAGATGCAAAATTTACTTAACCAATGCGCGGCCTTATATCCGAATATGAGCATTCTTTATAATAGACAACGTTGCGTATACGCAATGTATGTATTTGATATATTAGGAAAAATAGCAGAAGATATTTATTTTAAGTTGTGGATGTTTTTAAAAATAAGATTTACCTAAAGTGGTTATTTTTTTATATGTTTAAAATGATTAAAAACCGTTGTATATTATTTTTGGTTCAATAAATCTAAGTAAACATAATATTAAAATCATATTTCAACTCTTTACTACTTTCAATTTACACATATCTTAAAACTCTTACAAAACATATTACTATTCCTTAAATATACTAATGAATGAGTATTTTCTATTATTTTATACTATATTTTATATTGTGGTTTACATTTTATGAGATTTTTATAAATGATGAATTGTTCAGACTATGCCGAAAATAAACTATTCATAATTAACTGTAGAATAAAAACCACAATTTTGTTGGTACTCCAAGATTAATTTGTAAATAAGCTTTTTAAATCTTAAATATATTAATAACTCGGTATTTTCCTATATATTAGAGTATATTTTTTTTAATTGTTGTACATTTTATGCGATTTTAAAATAAATATTTCAAAATATTCCGAAAGAAACGAATTATAATTAACTGTAGAAAAGAAGCAACTATTTTTTGAAATTCCGAATAAGTACATAAACATATTTTTAAGTAATCTTTTGTGATTAAAAATTAAGAATCCTTAGCTAGTTACAAGGTAAACTGTTCAAAATCCAGGAAACAATCCTTTGATGGTTTAAAAAATGCAATGAACTGCCCGGCTGATAAGTGAAGTTCATCCTCCAGTGAGTGCGCACAACTTCAAGGATACCAGATTTCCGGATTCCTGGCTAACAATTCGAGTTGATTGCCAGCCAAATAAGCATTGATCTTAATTTATACACACAAACGAAGGCACGTATGGATAAACTGGGAATGGAAATGGAACTGAGTCGGAGTCGGAGTCCTGTGGAAGCCCCAGAAACACCTTTTCGATATCAACGAGCGTCGGGGATGTGAAACGGTACGGAAAAGAAGTCGAAATTCACTCATGTGGATAATTCAATATTGGGAACAAATTGTTTTAAACACGTTTCATTAGCTTTCGCATTGCAAATGCCATTACAAACACACACACACACACGAGGAGCACACACGTCCCAGATCACACATCCCAGATCCCACATTTGAATTCTAAGCAACAGCAACAGCAGCAGCCAAGATGCAGACAACAAACGGAGCATCTGATGCATCCATCCCAACCAAACCGAGTCCCCAGTCCCATTTAACTACTCATCCAACCCCCTTTCGTATATTGTTTTTGCCAGTGACAACTGAGAGATTGAATTGAACTTTGCATTCGAGCGATTTCTGAGCATGCACCCAAAAGAAAATGTCTAACAAACAATTTTGGGGAATATTTTGGATACAAATTTATAATTTATAATTCAGGGGATTTCAAATGATTAATAGAAATTATTTAAAATTTAAATCAGTAGAGTTTTATTTAATTGTGTGAAAAAAAATCAAAAATTAGAAGTGGTAAAGAGTTTAAATACGATTTTATTATGTTCAATATATTTACTTAAATTTATTTAAGAAAAAATAATAAACAAGCGTATTAAATAATTTTAAACATTTTCACAATTAAATATTTTATGAATAATATATTTTTTTAAATATTACTTATAATAAATAACTTCTGCAATTTTTCCAATTATTTTCCATCAAACATACCCAAAATAAAATACATTACGTATACGCAACGTTGTCTATTATAAAGAATGTATAAGTACATTTTGCAGCTGATTTAAATTGATTTATCTAAAAAGCCATAAAAACTATTAAAGAAAATCAAAGTTCATTTCAAATTTTGCAAGTGCAGAAATAAAACTGGTGAAAAAAGAAGAAAGGGGTTGGGAAATGGAAATGGGATTGAAGCGGCAGTTCCGTAATTGTGAATTGATTGCTCGAGTGTAGCGAATTTTCCGGGGGTAGAAAAACAGGAGGGGAGGCAGAGGGCAAAGGGCAGAGGGCAGGGGGCATGGGAAAAGTCATGCGATCAATTCGGGAGTCCCCTCAATGCGATTTGTCTTGTGTCAGATTTGAGTGACAGAGCCGTTTGTTTGCCTTCCGCTGATGCTGGGCGATGCTGTGCGATGCTGTGCAGCAGGAGCTGGAGGAAAAGGAAAGGATAGCGGCTGCGACACTCACATATGCTCCAGATGCAATTCCATGTATGCAGGATATGCATTAGTCCCTTTTTTCCAGGCGACACAAATGTCACCGGTTCAACCGGAAACAAATTCGAAAACAAATTGTATAGAAATAAAAATAAAATAAAATACGTTTTCCAATTCTAGCCAAACTCATTTATCTGGCACTACCAATTTTCTTAAATTTATTAAATTCCTGAATTAGATTCGAGTGAGTTTCCCAAGTGTTTAATCCTTATTTATTGCTTGGCTTTTAAGAAGATTTCCCCGGGATTTCTTTTGGACAGATTAAAGGCCAAACTCCAGCTAAATGCACTGCCAATTTGGCGGCTTTTGGCCACTCGAGAAACGCGAACCCGGCCAAAAATGAACGGGAACATCCAGTTGGAAAATGCTAAGGGAAAATCCAGTCAAAAATCCCATCGAAAATCCAACATAACCACCGAACTCAAGTGGCTCCGCAAACTGTTCAGTTCAGTTCAGTTCAGTTTTGCCGAGCACAAAATTCGCAATGAGGGAACCCGCGGAACTCCGGAACTCCCGGTGCCCCAGGTTCATTGTGGCCCAGTGCATTAGGGCGTTGGATAATGCGCTTTGCCCCCATCCCCGTCGTTTGTTGGTTCCTCATCCGCATCCTCTCAAGATTGCTTCACGCCAACTTTTGCCTCATAATTTGGCAGGATTTCTGCTGTGGCCGCCGTTGGGTTTTCTTCTTGTTTGTGTCGGCCTTTTATTGTATTACGCTGTATTGTTGTCGCTTGTTGCTTTAATCTTCGACCCACACTGAAGAAACCGCCCAAAGCAGGGGCGTCCCAGAAGGGGGGTAATAGTTATTCGCTAAAAATGTTGCATCCATTTTGTGGGAAAATTTAGTTGAAGTTTTATATATATTTAATAGGTTTTTATTTTTTTATAGAACTTAAGTCAACATCATTTTAGTTTTTAAAATTATTAAAATTAATAAATCTTACATCTATTGGTTGTAAAATTAATTTGATATTTTAAATATATTTAATGGGCTTATATTTTCTACAAAACTTTACTCAAAATTATTAATTTTTTTATTTATTACAATTTATAAATCTTACATCTATTTGTAGGCTTTATTTATTACAATTTATAAATCTTACATCTATTTGTAGGCAAATTTATAGCATATTTTATTAACATTTAAAAGGTTTTTATTTTCTATAAAAATTTAGACAAAATAACTATTTTTTTATATTTATTATAATTTACAAATCTTACATCTATTTGTATTAAAATGTATATTATATTTTATATATATTGAAAAGGTTTTTATTTTCCATAAAATTTTAGTCAAAACTAAATCCCATCTATTTAAATATTTTTAACCTTCAATTAAATTATTATTTCTTCCACTTCTAGTTAACAGAAAATTCGGTTTACTTTTTTAATAGTTTCCACTATTACCCCCTTTAAAAAAATTGACCTGGCGCCACTGATCCCTCACCTTGCCCACTCCCACAGCTGCAACTCATTATGCGCTTAATTTTCGCTTTTCATTTTCAATTGCCATAATTTATTTTTATTTTGCTTCATTTTCCGACCGAGGAAAAGTGGAAAAGCGGCGGCGGGAAAGGGGGGATGAGGAGGATGAGGGGGACCTCAGACCTCACGTGGCAAAAGTTTTGCCGCAAAAAGCGCAAGGCAAACTGAAGACTGAGGACTAAGGACTCAGGACTAAGGATTCAGGATTCAGGATGCGGCTGCGGATGAGGATGGCATATTTTCATTTGAAAACCAAGCTGCGTCTGATTACATCATAAGAAATGCGTAATAATTGCGTTAACATAACGGCCGGGAACGGAACAGCAGTAGCTGGGGATTATAAGGATGCGAATAAGGACGAATTTGGGCCAGATAGCTCCTCCCCCTATATTTTTTTTTTTTTGGGCCACATTAAGCGGCCCAAAGCACGCAATGGGGGCGTTCATATATACCAAAAATATACAGATACAATTATATTTGTATATATATACATATATAGAGAAAAAGAGAGAGAGATGGGGGAAAAGACATAATATAAAACTTCATCAAATTGTCTTCGCCGCTTCCTTGAATGCGTTTGAAAGTTGAAAATTTCATTAGCACATTAATTTTAAGTGGCCAAGAGCATAACCTTTTCTTTTTATTCGCATCTCATCTCATTGAGTTTAGTTGCGTGTTTACTGCCAGACATGTCTAAATGTTTCAGTTTTTTTTTGTTTTTTCATATTATAATATTCAAGAAGTTGTTTAATTTCTTGTTTTTTTTAAGTTCAAATTTCTCAGGGAAATTGTTTTTTGCACATTCACCAATTTAATGAACTTTAAAAGGTACTCAACAAAATAATAGCCATTGCTTTTTATTTTTTATTAAATTAAATATGGATAACTTTTAATGCAAAATATTCCAGCAAATTAATAATAATTTGCTTCTTATTTTTATAAAATTAATTGAGGTGAATTCTTACTTATAAACTGTAAATTAATATTTATTTTCTAGTTTATGAAAGTCTATGGAAAACTTTACAAAAGCAATAAAATACATTACATTAAAAGTAATATAAATATGGTGAAATGACGTACAAAAAAAGTAGATTATATTTTTAAATATTAAACATTTATTATTATAAATATATAATATTCATAGCATTCCCTAAGGTAAGTGTTCTCTTCTTTAAAATTTATTTAAAATCCCTAACTTAAAGCACATTGAAATTTCCCCCCAACTTACAGATATCCGTGAGATATATTTCACACAAAAAAACTACCCTAATTTGGTCTTATTTCTGCAGTGCCACCACCTGTTGGCTCATTACCAATTATGCCCCCCAAAAGCTCCATCCACCTTATCAATACCAAACACCAGGTCTTAGTCCGAGTCCACCAAGAAAAAAGGAACAACAATAAACGTAAGGGGAATGAAAAAAGGCAGCCAAGGAGAAAACAACTGGCCATAAATCAGAACCAATGAAATATCATTAGTGTCAGAGAGTGGGGAGGCCAGGAGCAGGAGCAGGACCAGGGTCCTGGGACCTGGGAGGAGGAAACTGCATTAGAGGGAACGTGGATGTGAAATGTGCACCACAGAACTGTGTTGCAACATACAACAAAAAAACACGCCCCATTTCCTGGTTGTAAAAACTTGAAAAATTGATTGAGCGCGTGAATAACAGCAAGTGAAATGGCTTCTCAAGGGGTAGTTTTTTTTTTTGGGTGGTTCAAGGGGGGTGGGGGTGGATTTGCCATAGAACTAGATACATGTTTGCCCATACAAATGTCTCTGCTTACGACTCTCGACTTGACTGCACGGTTCGGCGGAAGGCAATAAAATGTACAACGTGCCACAGGAGAGGAGTTCACAGTTCCCAGTTTCGAGGGGGGGCAGGGGGAGGGGAGTGGAGTGGAGTGTGTAAGATTATGGGGCAAACAGCTCGTGCCACCCCGAATTGCAGTTTGCGCATTTGTATGCCAAAAACTACAAGTGTTGCAACATGGAGAAACTACAAATCGAAGCAGGTTATTCCCTGAGATACATTTTTAAATGCAAATTTACAACTAGAAACTCACTTAAATAATTTATAAGCTCTTTAAATTAATTTTTATTCAGCTCATTTAATTTTAAATTAACCGTAATTATATTCTAAATAACACTGTATTATTATAAATAAATGCTTATGAGTGATTTAAATAAACAAAAACAATATATTACGCATACGCACTGTATTCCAACATCAAACCAAAAAAAATAAAACAACATTTTATTCTTAACAACATTGTATGAATCGAATTAAATGATTAATTGACTAAAGACAACACTGCGTATGAGTGATGAAGAATAACCAGCATATTACGTATACGCACTGTTTTCAAACATCAAATCAAAAATTAAACAAAAATGTAATCTAAATAGTACTGAATTATGAATCTTGACAACACTGCGTATGAGTGATAAAAAAAAGAAAATATTACTAATTGGAAAATTAAAAAAAACGGAAAATAATATGAATAAGGTAAAACTTAACAAACTTGTTTTTAAAAATGTAAAGCATTTAAAATTCCATTTAAGGTTATATTAAAAAGTAAATGAAAATATCAAAGGAAATATTTAACAATACTAAAAATAACTCAATAAATTATAGAAGACATAATGGCCTCAGAAATCGCAATCCCCTCCTTTGTTTAGGGTACAACAAAGGGAAATACTTGAGTGGCGTTTTGCAGTTCTTAGTCCTTGCCAAAAAAAAACAAAAACAAAAAAAAAAGGGGCAACACAAAAAAGTAACACAGCAAGCCGGGAGGCCAAACAGACATTCAGGCACTCAAACAAGCAGACACCACCACCAGACCGGGGGCCACATCGGGAGACAGTCGAACAGATATGGCAACAGTATCATTCCGCAGGACTCCTCCGCCTGCAGTCTGGTGCCTTCTGCCCGCTGCCTGCATCCTCGCCTTTGCCACCGGGCAGGACTCTCCACTCTCCGCCTGACTCTCCGGGCGTAAACAGCACGTAGCCGGGAAGCTAAAACACCACGTAGCATTATCGATGTAATCACCGGATAAGCTAACAAGTTGCCAGGATTTTCACGCATACTGGATAGGGAGGTAGTCCTGGCGGGAGGGGGGTCCTGGCCAAACTGCAACTGTGAGAAAAGCGTGTGGAAAACAAAGGGAAAAAAATGGCTGGAACAAGGAAAACTTTGCCACTCTCCTGCCTGCATTCTCTCTGTCTAGTTTATCCGCATTTTCCTTTCGGTTTTTCCTATTTTCTTTTTTTCTGTGTTCTGTTTTGTTTTTACTAACATTTTATAGTTTTTGCCGTCGATGGAGGAGAACTAAACTGATGAGAGGGGGGAGGGAGAGGGGGTATATTTAACAAGGATATAGCCGGGTTAGGGTATCCAACCGAGCATCGTACTTAGTATGGATAAACTGTTTTGATAACTAAAAACGTTCAAGTTATTGATATTGCAAATATTGTGCGGAATTTGTTCTTCCCTCTCCTGCATTCCTCTCTGCCTTCAAAGGAAAAGCATTTCCCTTTTTTCTTTTTGTTTTTCTTTATGATTTTTATGATTGGTTAAATGGTTTAGGGTGTTGAGTTAGCATTTTAATTAAATTAAACACTTTGCCTAATTTCTCTATAAAAATATTAATAATAACATATTATAGAAAAATAATAAAAAACAAGAAAGGAAGGCTAGCTTCGGTACCCGAAGCTTAGAATACCCTTGCAGAACAGTTTCTTTCAAACCGTTCGATCGTTTGTATGGCAGCTATAGGATATAGTAATCCGATTCTTGAGTTTTTTATTTTCTAAAACGGCTTCTATGTCTATGGAAACTGTATTTCTCAAGAATGAGTTAATTTTCTTGAAAAACACCAGAGTTATGCTCAATGACCCATTTTCTCCTATCGTTCCTATGGCAGCTATAGGATATAGTGGTCCGATTTAGATGAAACTTTCAGGATATGTTGAAATAAATATTAAATAGAGTTTACCAAGAAATAAATAAAATATCTTTAAAAATGGCGAATTTATGGCATTTTTTCCCAATCGTTCCTATGGCAGCTATGTGATGTAGTGTTCCGATTCCGGCCGTTCCGACTTATATACTAACTGCAACAAATTGAAGGATTGGTGCAAAGTTTCAGCCCGATAGCTTTAAAACTGAGGGACTAGTTTACATAGCAACCGACAGACGGACAGACAGACGGACAGACAGACGGACAGACAGACGGACAGACAGACGGACAGACGGACATGGCTAGATCGACTCGGCTGGTGATGCTGATCAAGAATATATATACTTTATAGGGTCGGAAATGTCTCCTTCAATGCGTTACAAACTTCTGGTCAAAATTATAATACCCTCTGCAAGGGTATAAAAAGTTTGAGATTTTATTAGTATACTTTTTTTATGAACTTATTTTAGTAAAATAAATCATAATAATACAGGGCAACAGGAAGTCACTTTGATATTTTTTAAATCTTTAAATTGTTTCTAATTTATACAAAAAAGTATTATTTTACTTCTCAACATATTCTTATATTTTAAAATTAAATTTACATTTAACTTCCCCCAATTATAACCCAATAATAAAGACATTTCTCATGGTAAATAATAGAACCATAAATAATTCCCTGGTGAATACCCATCGATAGATCATAAGCGAACCCATTTCGATTGAATGAGCTGCCAACATCGACTCAAAACTCCAACTCCAACCCAAACTCCTACTCCAACTTGGACTCTCCCTTCCCCTTCCCCCAAGTCATCCACTTTGTTCCACTTGACTTGAATCCTTTGGTTGCTTTCTTTTGGATCAGCTCCTCGATGGCCACCAAAAACCAAACTGATTAGGAAAGCCAACAGAAAAATAAGGGATAACGAATCGATACCAGGGATGTGGGGCAGGGACAGGGGCAAGAGCTTTTGCAGGGGGAGGGGAGGATGGGGGACTGCAACTCGCACTAAAAGGGGGGCAATTTATGGCCACACTTTGGGGAATTCCGAAAACGAAATTGCAAATATTTAGCCATATACTTATACCTCGATATACACGTAGTTATATGTGGTTACACTGGGAAAGTAATATAGAAATTAGATTTACAAGTTTTTACAACATTTCGAACAAGGATATATATTCTACAAGTCAATAGTTCTTAATTAAAATTTAAAAAGATTTTTTGTATTTATTTTGTCAGACAATTAACAAGGAAGTTGTAAAACATTTAAATATAAATATATACCTCTAATTAAAATATTTTTAAGTAAAAGATTCCTTAATTTAAAATAATTGAATTTAAAAGAGGATAATAAAAATGGCATTTCTTATAACTCTTTAAGTTCAAAATAAAACGAGTTCAATTTTTAAAATCTTTTTACAAATATTTATGTAATTTTCAAATTTTAGACCCATTTATTTTATACTTTATTTTTCCTACGCCTGATAAATTATTTTAAATTTGTAAATATAAATTAGTTTTTACATATAATACTCATTTTTTTATACTTCATATATCCTTTGCCTAATAAATTTTAAGAATATCTGGCATGAAAATTTATTGCAATATTTAAAATAAAAATTTGAAATGACTTTATTTACATTTATAAACATTATCCCCGCTATTCCTACATTAAATATATTTATAATAAATACATCAGTTATATTTTATATATATTTTATGGTACATTTCGGAGTAGTGCAATTGTATCTGTGTTCGTTTTGTATCTGTCTATCGCTCATGTCTATGACAGCGTAGGCGAAGCCACAGCGACGTGCCGCAAAATATGCGCCAAAAGCATGCAACCTAAACCAGGGACATACGGAGGGGGAGGGGGAGCCTCCCCCTCCCC
>JAJJHY010001290.1:4649328-4680913 GCA_021224005.1 Drosophila setifemur
GGGAGGGGGTAAGCATCCGCAAGATGCGAGTTTTCAGTCAGAGTCAAAATCAGTCATGTGGCACACCAGCACACACACACACACACACGCACACACACTATGTTGCAGCCACACACATGTGGCAATAACTTGTATTTTAAGTTTACTCACTGCTGGGATTCGAAAATTTAATTTCATAGTGCGATGCGTTGTTATTATTTTGCATAATAACATTTCCGGGCCCTAGTTCAGCACACTCAACCAGGGCTCAGGGCCCTTCTTCCTGCGCTCTTATTAGGGTTATGCACTGAGAGAAATAATTGGGTGGTAGTGGGAAAAGAAAAAATTATATTAATGGTGAATATTTGGTATTTCTACATTATGATAATAGTTATTTAATACAAAATTAGTAATACTTAATGTACATATGTTTATATATTATTACTTTTTAACTTATTTACTATTTTTTTAGTAGATTATTATTAAATTAAAATTAAATTGTGTTAAGGATTAAGTATCAAACTGGCAAAAATTGTACAAATAAAATGAATATCTATTTTGCTTGGAAATTTCAAAGCATAATTATTTAGCACATTAAAACAATACCAAAAGATAATACTACTTAAATAAAATATTACCTTTCTTAAATCTTATTATTAAACAGCAAATTTAATTGAATTTTTGGAATTACATTATTTAATTGGTGATTTAAATATTTATTTAGATACCCATTTCACTTTTTTATATTTTGGTGGGATATTTTGAATCCGAATTATTTTTCATATTAAAACCGTATAGATATACCCCTTAAAAATCGGAAGGTATAGAGGATACTTAAAGAAATTAATAAATTAAATATTACCATTCCCTAATCTTATTTTTAAAATAAAGCTTACTTGAAATTTTGTATTTAAATAATACCAATAAAAATAATTATTTGGACTCCCATTTCCTTTATTTGAAATTTAGTTTGAAATTTTGAAGAAGAATTATATTGCATATCAAAACAATACCAATAGAATATATATCCCTTAAAAATCGTTTGATATTTCAGTTACTTACTATTAAATTTAATAATTAAATTCAAAACTTTATTAAATTGTTAAAATTAAATATTGCCAAATAAAATAAGTATATAGTTGACCATTTCCCTTATTTTTCTTTTGATTGAAAATGTAGAAGCAGAATCTTCATTCCATTTGTAATTTTAAATAATACAAACTAAAATATTTGATTAGATTACAATATTTTTGTTGCAGTGTGTTATTTTTGGGGCAGTTGTGGGGGATTTGGAAAATTCTAGCTCGTCCTGGCCTGCGGACTGGCCGATTGTGCAATCGAATCAGGCCTATTAGACTCCGTTCGGCGCATTAGCAGTCCGGACCGGATGGCCGAAGTGTGGTGATGTTGGTGGAGACCAGGGGATACCAGGGCAGACCAGGGGATACCAGAGAGAGACCAGAGGGGGGGGACAAGAGATTGGGAGGAATATACGGACGGAACTGGATCCGGACTCAAAACCGGAGCTCGACACCAGACACTAAATGCCTCATCAGCATTCCGATGTGCGGGTGTGCGGCGAGTGTTTATTTGAGTGTGTGAGTGGATTTGGATTTGGATTTGGGGTATTGGGTATTGGGTTTTCGATCTGGACTCGATTTTGATTTGGACTTGGACCCGGCCCAAGGGGTAATCAAAATGTGACCGATGGCCACGACACAGCTGACCGCAAAACAAAGCAAAACGCAATGGAACGCATCGCATCCGGCTGCTCCATTCACGTAATCAGCTAAAACCCATCGTGGGCTCATTTTCATCCATCCATCCAACCAACCATCCACATATCCAACCATCCATCATCACCCAATATGAGTTGGGTGCCACTTTCCCATTGATCGTAATTAATTGGACGCCCTTGTCAATTGAAAATTGAAAAAGTTGACAGTGGAAAGTATTTAAATGTTTAATTGCATCGCACACAAATTCGTGAGTTTAATTTGATTGCAAAATATATATTTATTTTAAAGGATGCCCAACAAATTCGTTGGAAATAAAATTGGCAACATTTCGATAATACAAAATTACGAAAAATCTGTTTCATAAAATGTTGTATCTAAACTTTATCTAAAAAAAAAAGACAAATAAAAATGTTGACAGAGAAAAAATATTTAAATGTATAATTGCATTCGCACATTCATGAGTTTAATTTGATTAAAAAATATATTTAATTTAGTTTATTTTTATAAAAATTATTGGGAATAAAATTGGCAACATTTCGTTAATACAAAATTAAGAAAAATCATTATCTTATAGTTTTTATTACTTACTTAGAAAAGTTTCACAAAATTCCATCAGAAAATCTTTATAAAAAAAAAACAACAATTAATTTCCAAACTAAAACCTTAACAAAACATTGCTCAACATTCCTTAAAAATAATAAAATAAATAAAATTACATAGAAATAATTCCCAAAAATAAAAAAAAACCAATTTAAAGCCACCAAGAAACTACAGAAACTTGCAACTTTATATATACTTTATATACATTTCAACTTAGTACTTACACTTGTTCTTCCTATTTTTTCCCCTACACCACACATTACGAGAACTGATTGCCTCGTTAAAGCTAAAATCAAAAAAAATATATAAAAATATATACAACAACAAAAAAAAAGGAAGAAAAGCAGGGAAAAGCAGGGGAGAAAAGGATATGAATCTCGCAGCATGGTAGCCACATAATGGCTGGCGTATGGGAAGAATAGGGACGAACTTTAGAGTCTCGAAATTGTCTATTTATTGACAATTCGCAGCACGCGCCTTACAAACAGATCATCAAAGCTTATTACGACGATGGCGAAGGTCCTTTGCCTCGTCCTTTTGTGTTCTTCGGCTGCTGCCAAATAGATTCATAAATAAAACTACCGCGACTCTCGAGGCACAAAAAATAAAGAAAATAAATATATATATATATATAAAAGAAATCCGGCAAAGGGAAAGTGTTACATACTCCAAGGAGATGGGTAAGGGAAAAGGATACAAGGATACAAGGATCCTGGGTATATATGCATGTCTCCGCGGGATAAAGGCAACTTGCAGTCTGAATGTCAAAGTTTCAGCCTCGCAGCACTTTGAAATATTCATACGTGTCTACACTGAGGGAAAGCGAAGATGGATTGAATATAAATAAAATCAATTAGTAATTTTAGAGGAATTTTAAAGGAAGTACATTTTGAAGAATAAAAAAATTATATAAATACAAGCAAAAAATATATGAAGAGAAAAAAGGAACAAAGAAAATAATGGTATATAATTTTAATAATCATGGGAATGATATTATATATAACTTATTAATTATATTTATGTATTATTTAATAAGATACTTTCTCGTAGCTTGTGGAAAATTTCTATAAAACAAATAATGTAAACTATGTACAAAAAGTGTTGCTAAACTAATTAATTTTGCATTTCCCCTAAAACAAACCTTCCACAAAATATTGAATCCTGTTTTTTTTCCAGTGTACAAGTATTGAGACTGCAGCGAGACTCGTTCCCCTTGTCCCCCACCCTTTTTCTAGCCACATCATCACCGGCACAGTCATAAAGCAATAAAGCGAAATCATGTGTAGAAATTTTTATAACTTGGGTGTATCATCCCGAGTGCCAAATGCTCAAGGATCTTTGGATTCTGGGGGGGTTGGGCAAAAAGGATGGTCTCTTCATGGGGAGCTCTGGCAGTGCAGGGACTTTCCATTTTCAGTTTCTTCTTAGGTTTCCAAATCCCAGCCAAGAGCTTAAGGTTTCAGCTCAATTGTTTTTGCCAGACTTTATTTCATTGCTTCTTATATATATTTCTTCTGTATTATTTTGTTTTTTTTTGCAAGAGAGAGTTGAACTAAGCCTTAAAGCGAATTTATATATATACGTAAAAATAAATTGAGCTTTGAATTCGGATTTAAGGAGAACTAAATTCTAAGGCGATATGCAGATTATGGAATAATAAATATAAATATTTATAAGTGTTATTTTGTATTGATAATTGATGCAGAGTTTTACTGGGAATAATTGGCATATTAGAAACATTTTGTGGAATTATATTTATATCCTATTTTTACTAAACTTTATGTGAATTTTATTAAATAATAAAATAATAATTTATAAGTGATATTTTGCAGTATTTATTCACATATTTTTTAGGAATACTTAGCTTATAAAATATATTTGTAGAATCATATTTATTTCCTATTTTTTACTAAACTTTATGCAACTCCAGACACAACTTTTATTAAGTAATACTTATAGTATTTTTATGTGTTATTTTTCAGTGTTTAAATACAAAAATGCTCCTAAGAATTCGTAGCGTAAAATAATAATATTTATTTGATATTATTACTAAACCTTATGCAACTTCAGATAGAATAATAATATTATTTATAAATTTTATTTTACACTGTTTACATACAGATTTTTCCTGGAAATACTTAGCAAATAAATAATATTTGTTTCCTTTTTATTTACTGAACCTTATGCAACTCCAGACAAGGCAGTAACTTCTATTTGTTTTCTTTATATTTATCCAGACACAATTGAAAAACACTTGCGTTTGACCAATGTCCACATATAGTAGATCTATAGCGATCAGAGGGGTATATATAAAGGTGATTCGGGATGATTAACATCAGTTGAATTTCTTCAATCTTCAAAGCAAATCCAAATAATAAAAATGCGCGTCTTCATTCTCGTTGCCCTCTTCGCCCTTGTGGCTTTGGCAGCTGCCCAGCGTGGATCCCAGGGAGGATCTCAAGGTGGACAGGGTGGACCCCCGCAAGGAGGCTCCCAGGGAGGACCACCCCAGGGCGGACCAGGAGGTCAGGGAGGTCAGGGAGGCCAGGGAGGTCAAGGCGGTCAAGGAGGACCCCCACAGGGCGGTCCCGGAGGTCAGGGAGGACCACCACAGGGCGGACCAGGAGGACCACCACAAGGAGGCAACAGTTCTTCCTCCTCCTCCTCCGAGGAGAACTCCAGCGAGAGCGCCGAGGCTGAGTCCTCCGAATAAACTCCTTTCGGGATCCCAGTGAATCTGCTTGAATAAAGATATATATATACATATGTACATATATATAATTCGTATATTTCAAATCGCTTGTGTTTATCGATTCCAACGTATTCCACAAAAAATATTTCCATTTCCAGGGAAAATTCTGGGCCAGCAAAGGCGTTACTCAAATCGGCTGCCTAAATGAGAAATCATTTTATTTGAAAAGTTTCCTTTTGGCCACGCCTCCTCGCAACATTGCCGCCCACTTTTCTCCGCCTTCCCAGCTGCCACCCTCCGCCTCCGATTTTGTCCGCCCTCTCAACCCCCATTTATATATTTTTTCCAAAGGGGACGTCTGACTTGGCGACATCAGGGAAAATTCCAAAAACAAAGGATAAAGTATAGAATATTAGGTACCCTTTAAAATTCTATTTATTTTATTTAAATTAAATGCTTTTTTTTATATAAAAAGATACTAGAATTAATGCTGATTAAAAATATATTTAATTTTACAGGGAGGGAAATGCTTTTTCTTTTAGTTTCTTCATTTTTCTCTTTGGGTAACTACTATAAAATAAATAATAAATATTTTTCAAATCTGATGGGATTATTAAATTTAGGTATTAAAAAAAAACTAATACAATTATTTAATAGATAACAAAATAAATTCCCATAATCCGATTTATTCCCAGTTTTATTTTCCCCAGAACTTCCAAAACTGAATTTGTTGAATAACCGAATAAGGAAACACTTAGTGCATATCCTGTCGGAATTGGGGAATTCCCAAAAATAAAACAAAAACAACAAAAAAACAAAAAATAAAACAAAAATCGGGGAGGAATAGCAAAAAGGCAACAAAGTTAAACTGTAACAATAACCAAAGTCAAAGTTTGTCGGCAAAGTTTTCGCCTTTTTCGCCAGCCTGTTGTTGCAGTTGTATCTGTATCTGTGTCTGTGTCTGTATCTGTGTGTGTGTGTGTGTGTGTGTGTGTGTCGGTGTCTGCAGGATACAAATTCATTTCAATTGTTTATATGTAGAGAAATGGGTTGAGTGGCTTGCGAGTTGGAAAAGTGGCAACTCGGAAGAATCTGTGTAAAATGAGTTTCCTTTTGCTTAAATTTTTTTGTTCCAGAATTTTCCTCATTTTTTGTGTTTTTTTTTTTAATTTTTTGTTTTGTGCTTTTCAAGATGAAACAAGTTTCACGTTGCCTTCCCTTGAGGGGGTTAGGGAGAGGGGGGTATATATTTTTTGGAGGCAGGAGACTCTCTTCGTAGGATCCTGGGGCCAGGACATGCCGCATCGCATACCTGCAGACTTCTTTCGCTTCACTTTCTTCGGATTCTTTCTTTTTTTTTTCCCCCCAGCTTTTGGGCAGTGAAATGCCAATGAAATGCAAATAAAACTTTTCGTTGTTGGTCTTTTGTTTTGCTTTCGGCTTTTCCTCACTTTCTTTTTTTTCATGTTTATTTTCTGCTTGTTTTTTTTTTAGCAACTTAACCCTTATAAGCCCATACGGGCAACTTTCACCCCCCCATCCCCCTCAAGAACAACAACAACAACAACTATAACAACATTTAACAACACACGAAACTAGCGGAGAACAAAGTGTGGCAAATGTTAATTGTAACCCAAAATGCAGGGAAAATCGTTTCAAAACGAAAGTGCCGGCAGGTGCACTGGAAAAAATCAAAGGGGATTATGTAAATATAACTTTTTGAAAAGGATCTACATATGTAATTCCGAGTTCTTAATACTGATTTTCTTGTTTTGGTTTTTTTTGTAAATTTATGGATATAAAATATATAAATTAATTATTATTTATATGTCTCTAATTGTGTAGCTCTTAGAAAAATATATTTAATAAAAATAATATAAAAATTATGATAAAAATAAAAATTGTTATCTCTTTGGATTCCCTATAAATTGATAGAAAGATGCAATATATAAATTCAATAGCATTATTTGTATATCTCTCTTAGTTAAGTTTTCAGTTAAATATAAGAAACATATATCTAATAAAAAATATTCTAAAAATAATAATTAATTTTACTGAATTGAAAAAAAAATTTTTCACCTCTTATATTTAAGAATAATTTCCCTCAATTTCAATTTCCCTTGTAATCTTCCTTGTACCAAATTTCTTTGCGTGTTTTAGCTGTCTTTCTCTTTTTCTCCAACTTGTTCATTACAAACTTTTGACGGCAGCCTTCTCACTCGCACACCGGCCACAACAACAACAACAAAAAATAGTGAAAGAGAGAGGGAAAATAGCAAACAAAACAATGAATAGCAACAATCGAGCAAAAACTTAATTAAGCATTTTGTTGCACGATGTTGCAACAAAACCAAATTCCTCTTTAAATAAAGCACCGAAGCAATTTATTCCAATTAACAACAACAACTTCATCCCATTTGCATAACTCTCATGTGTGCGAGGGAGAGGGCAAGGCTAGAGCGAAAGAGATAGCCTGCTAAGAGCTCGAAAGAGACAGCATGCTGAATGATGCAGATGGAAATAATTGAACAAAAACACTTGCCAAATTCTGAAAATGACAGTTTCGTTTAAATTTCAAGAAGAGTGAGTGAGTGAGATGGAAGATGGAGGGAAAGGGAGAGGGAGAGGGCTAGAAAATCATATTTAAATATAAATACAACATTCACTCATTTCTTAAGGTCCTGTCAATTGCCAATTTCCATTTTTCTTTGCCTTTGAGAATTGTAAACATTTTTGCAACCACTTTAATAATTTTATTTAAAACAAACAATAATTAAAAAACCAGAAACTACTTAAATGGAAACACACACATTTTTCTTCGAGTTTTTTTAAACGAAATATTTCCGAACAGGTGGCTAATGAAATTCTTGTTTTTCAGTTATTTAAATTACTCACTTTTCCCGTGGGTTTTACCCTTCCATCTTTTTGTGGTATATAATTTGCAGACTTGTTTAAACAATTGTTTAAATATATAGTCTTTCTGGAATATTCCCCCAACTCCGCTTCGATGGAAAATAAAAATAAAAATAGTTTTTATTGATTGATGCAAAAAAAACCATTCGATTGACCAGAAACTGTCCTCCATCTGTTGATTTGCAAATATTTGACCATAACTCTTGCGCAAACCCCGCAATTATAATCCCCGCCAGACGGGCCAGAACCAACCAGAGACCCAAGGTTAATGTGAGTGGAATTTACCTAATCCCACCTCGCTGACGTTAGTTTACTCAGCCTCCATACGTCATCGATGAAACACTTGTGCCGGAGGAGAGACACATGGGAGACCCATGGAGACATGGAGAAACCGTCCCCCAGACACATCTGGTTGGGGGTATAAATAACGCTGGCGGGCCACTCTGGATATCAGTTGGAGATCGAGATCGTTCACTATCCGATATGCGCACCTTTATCCTTGTTGCTCTTCTTGCCTTGGTTGCCGTGGCCTCTGCCCAGGGACCCGGCGGTCCTGGTGGACGCGGTGGTCCTGGTGGTCCCCGTCGCGGTGGTCCCGGCGGCGGTCGTGGTGGTCCAGGTGGCCCAGGAGGTCGCGGTCCGGGTGGACCAGGAGGTCCAGGAGGTCGTGGTCCCGGTGGCCCAGGAGGTCCCGGCGGCCCAGGAGGCCCAGGAGGTCCCGGAGGCCCAGGAGGTCCAGGAGGTCCGGGTGGCCCAGGACCATGGGGACCACCGCCATGCAACACCACCACCACCACCACCACCTCAACCACAGAGGCATCCACCACCTCCACGACCGAGGCCACCACGACCACCGAGGCAGCCACCACGGAGTCATCTACCGCCAGTACCACCGCTTGAGTCACTCGATCTATTGGAGATCTGGTTGGGTCTGCTGCTCCTGGGGTTCAGTAAATTTGTGAATATTAAAAAACGAATCAGTGCATAAAAAACAAAAATATCTTGTGTTTTATTTTTTTTTACATTGGAAATTGGAAATTGAAGGTGTATTACTATTTTTTTTAATTTTTTTTTTTTTGGGATTCCTGAAAATTGTTTCAGGAAATGTGAATTTGATAAATAAAAATTATAATTTCTGTAAAAAATGTAAGTACAAAAAAAAATTAAGTATACGCAAGAAATAAAATATTTCGACTGGAGTAATAGAAAAAACTAAGATGCAAAAAATTAAAATAACTATTAACCTTTCCTCTATAATTATTGAAAATAAAAATAGAAAAAAAAGGAATACAAATTCCTGTTCAATCAAATTCAAATTCAAAAACAGAATACAAAAAAAAATAAATAAAATATTTCGACTGGAGTGATACAAAAAATTTAAAACCATAAAAAAGTTTAAAAAAAATTAATAACATTTCCTTTAAAAATAATGCAAATAAAAATAGGAAAGAAAGAAATACAAATTCCTGTTCAATAGAATATACTTTTCTTATTATTTATGAAACTAAAAAAAAACCGAAAAACCCTGAAAAATTAGTTTACCAAAGAAAATCCTCAAAAATTCTAGATTAATTCCCAAGATATATAAACACTCTGCGAATTTCCATGGAAATTGAAGTGAAAATCATTCCTCAAGATAAGCATCTCAATGGAAATTAATGAAGTGAATTCCACCTGAATGTCTTGAACAATTCGAAATTCGGCTTTAGGGCTTTTTGTTTTACTCCCATGTGTGGAGTTCTCTTGGCCAAAAGGAAAATGCAGAGTTTTTAATACGATGCGAATGGCGAACGAAAGGCCTAATTCGAATGTGAGACAAATCAGCTTAGCAGACAATGAGAGAAGTTCGGGAAAATGCATTGCTAATCATCAATTAAATTGGAAATGTGATCCATCGCGGCCGGAAAACAATGGAACACGAAAATACAATGAACTGTGCTACCGGCTAATTATGCCTGTTACTCAACGAATTAAAGGGTATATAGGGATTCGGGGCAAAGGAGGGAAAGGACCCTTTCACCCTTATAAAATGGGAACAACTAGAAAATTAATTTGGTAATCCTTTAAAGATTTAAAATGAGCTAAAATATAATATGTATTATTCTATAATTTATTCAGCAATGGAGTAAGGGGTATCCAATGGTCGGTACTCTCAACCGTAACTTGTTTTCAATTTCCATTCGGTTGGGCTTTCCCATTTTAAGCACTAGCTAACAGCCTCTTTCATTCGGAATTCAGTCCTTCATTCGCATGTTCCGAAAGGGGAAAAGTCCTCCTCCTGCTCCTGCTCCTCCTCCTGCTCCTGCTCCTCCTCCTCCTCCTCCTCCTGCTCCAGCTCATGGCCAATTGTTTACTATCTAATTGTATTTAGCCAATTTCCGACGATGCCAGGCCCTGAAGTGGCACTAAAAGTGGAGGAAGTCCTGGCCGAGAGCTTAGCAGGGTTAAAAGCATGGGGCGATCGGGCCGAATAAAACCAAACCAGATTAGAACCCATTAAAAGTTATAGAACAACAAGATTACGGCTGTATTCGAATACGGCAATCCCCAACTGTGCAGATACTTTTCCGGACTACTCAAATTTGAATGGATACGGATACTCTTGGCATTGCAAATAAAACAAAAAGATTTAGATATTGGGTATGCGAAATTAAAATACTTTCAAGGGGGGGAATGTAGTTTTTGTATTTATAAGTACTTTCTTTTACCCTCTATAAATTCGGTAGATACTTTTTACAAATTAATAAATTTCCTGCCTTAAAATAAATATACGAAATAAATCAGTAATTAAATAACAATTGTTATTCCCCAATGACAAACTCCAAACTGATAATAAATTGAAGCCATTAAAAATTGTTTGTCATTCCAAAATAATTGGAGTGGGTCAAGGTCAGTGGGGTTGACCTTATCAAATCACGTTTCATCCGTTTAACAATTAGCGCCGATAACTAATTTATGGTCAGGATACCGCATCCATACACTGAGAGAAAGTTGATGGGCAGGGGGAGATTGCGTTCGAGTGAAGCATTTACACGTAATAACAATTACAAATGCGCGCGCTCCATAAATCAAGCGAAACCCCCGCCTCCCCTTTTTTTTGTGCTGTGTCCCCCCCTGCCCCCCTTTCAAATGAACTGGCCGGCACCCCTGCCCTGTCCTGCCCCCTCCCCCGCTTCAAAAAAATATATATCCAGGAGTCCTGGGCACTAATTACAATTCAGGACGCGTTACACTCGAAAGTTGTTGCTCATTCAACACTCGAAGCGATGACTGGTGGGTGCTCCGGTGGGTGTGGGTTTTGGTCTGGCTGGGCCACGATGGGTGCTCCAGTGGGTAGGTTAACTTCAAAGTAGCATTGCCCCTCGCCCATCTCCCCGAAAGTGTTGTTGTAATTAAATTATGTGCCAAGTGACGTTCTAGGAGTTGTCCTCAGCTTTCCTTCTTGTGTTTATGCTTGGACACTTAAAAAAAATTAGTTAGAGAATTAAAAAAAAAGAGTTGAATTTCAAATATTAAAATAAAAGTATACCACAAATAATAATATATATTATTTACCTAAAAAACTCATAAATTTGTAGACAGCTTTTTTAAATACATATTTGATTTTCGATTTTTGTATAATATTTATTTAGCTAACAATATTTTTGAAATGTACTAAGTAAGCTCTTAAAAAAAAAAATAAAAAAAATTTCTTTACGTAAATGAATATATAAATATTTGTACAATTTGTATAGCCTTGCAAATGGTATTATAAGGGGTACATTTATTTTTGATTATTAACCACACTTTTCTCGCAGTGTTAGCCTCCTTTCAGACCCTTCTTGGCCTGTTGCCTGTCGTCGTTTCGCCTGTGCCATCTCAGATGTTGTGGCAAATTAAGTTTGCTTTTGTTCTAGATTAAAAAGGCATTGAAATGTCGACGGAGGAGGAGGAGGAGGAGCAGGAGCAGGAGCAGGAGGAGGAGATGGAGTTGGGAGAATGAATCGTGCAGAGATGCGGAGGAGCCGGGGCTGCTAGTAAGCGGCAGTTAAAATGACGCCTTCGGCCAAATTTAGCTAACTTTGTTAAGTTTGTTTTTGGCCAAAGGGAGTTGAGTTGCCGGCCACATCCAAGCATCCCCTAGAATCCCAACATCCCAGCATCCAAGGGGTTCCAAATGGATGATGAAGTGCCCAGACGACGCTCAGATAGAACCACACAAATAGACCGAGGAGCGAGGAAGATCCCAGGAGCAGGATGAGCAGGCGAAGGAGGAGGAGGAGGAGAAGATGGAGGAGGAGGCGGGGACTGGAGAAGTGTGCAGAAATTAAAAATCAACTGCCGCGCGGGAGAACAAGCCAAGCACTTAAGTAGCTGACCAACTGAGTAATTGAAGGAGCTAATTGGAAACAAAAGGGGAAACTGGAATAGTAAGTTCAAGGGGCACTGGAAAAAAATGCGCCTCACTTCAATAAAAACTTGAATAATTAAAGGTAAAACATTTTAATAGAACTAAATATTTTGCTAAAATAGTTTCAAAAAAAGGTCTGGTTTATTTAGTATCACAAATAAATATTTAAGAAATGTAAAAAATACACATACATAATTTTTAAAGTAAAATTTTTAAACTATTACAATATCTTAAGAAAATCACAATTTTTCTGCTATTTATTTCTATTTTTCTGGGTGTACTTCAGTTCGATTTTTTAAAATTTTTGTTGGCTTAGAAAAGTAAAATTAAATTAAATTCCATTTCCTACAGTAAATTAAATTTACACAAATTGTTTCCTTTTAAAATCATTAAGAAAGTCCATCATTAAAATTCTCCATTTAATAAGTTCTCTATAGCTTTCTCTTCCGATTCCGTATTGATCATCCATAAATTAAAACCAAGTGACACAAAACAAAAAAAACGACTGGAGGGCAGGACTGCATGCTAATGCAAGGATTTGTCCCACTTCAAATGCACTCCGAAACGAGAATGAAAACGAAATTAAAATACCCAAAACAAAAAACAATATATACGATATATATATACATAGATATATATATATATATAGACTGCTCCTAGTCTTCGGTTGGCAGGCGGCGATTCAATTTTGCCGTTTTAAATTCCACGCACATATTCCATTAAAGTCGTTGGCGTAATTTTAATTTCGGATTTGGTCCTTTTTGCGTGCCCCCCGGAAACGAGAGCAGCACCGTAGGAACAGCAGCTGCTTTAAGGATCTCCCAGGATGAGATGCGAAGGGAGCCACTTTAAGGAACTGTGCCAATCAAATTGAAATTTAATTTGCACAACAATGTTGGTTGAGAACCGGGAAAGCTTGACCGGCTGTGGACGAAAAGGAGCAGGAGGAGGGGTTCCGAAAAAAATAAAAGTGAAACCCCGTAATCCTTGAGTGGCCAAGGAAATTATTAACCCCATCGCCTGGCTGCCCCTTCCCCGTTAGCAGTCCATAAAATTGTGATTTACTCCCGTTGAGATTTCAATTACTGCCGCTTTATTGGCAATAAATTTCCGTATAAATTAGGCGGACCTCGAGGAGCGCCCCCAGAACCCGGATCCGCAAGGGTTAAGGTTAAACAAAGAGCACGTAGAAAGGTGAAGCGGGCCAGAAAAGGTCCTTTCGGGTTAACTGCCAGGACTGGGTAAAAAAACGGGGATGAGTTGCTCCTCGGAAAACACGACCATTGGGATACTCAGTGAAAATGCATTTTATATTTTTAATTTACAATAATTTCTAACAATTATATTTGGAATGAAAAACTTTCTTTAAAAAATGCATAAAATATATATTTTATATCTATATCCTTCCATGTTTCAGATACAAATCCTGACTACCCAAGTACCTTTCCAGGATAGCGCAAGAATAAAAATTGATTGCCATGCAAATAAAAAAAAAAACACAACGATTTCTTTTGGGCACGTCCATGTCGTCATCATCGTTGTTAGGAAATCCATTGACGGCTCTTTAAATCTCTGCCCAGACAAAAAGTGTTCTTGTTCTTGTTGTTGTTGTTTGTATTTTTCCCTTCGTTTCCACCCCCCGATTTTTCCCGCTTTTCTTTCCTCGTTTCGATGAGTTTTCCAAGTGAAATCGCGGAAAATATCAAAGCC
Organism: Drosophila setifemur; assembly: GCA_021224005.1. NCBI lineage: Eukaryota > Metazoa > Arthropoda > Insecta > Diptera > Drosophilidae > Drosophila > Drosophila setifemur. The sequence continues at coordinate 4,663,352 of JAJJHY010001290.1, forward strand.
GCTTCCGAGGCTGCCAATCACGGAGTGCCGCAGGTGGGGCAAACAACTTTCGCTCCGGGAAAACTTCGCCACGCCACGCGTATCAAAATGTCAGGTCACAGACACCTTTCGATATCTTAGGTCTTTGAATTATTAAGTAGATATGGCACACAAAAAAAGATACATTTAAATATATATATAAAAAAAATTTATTTTTAAAATAGTTGAAAAAAATATATTGATTATTAGGAAACATTATTTATTCAGACTGCAAAGTGCTGGCACATTTTTTAACTGACTGATAAATATATATATATAAGTTGGTTAAATATAGAACTAACTGATAAATATAACTATAAGCTGGTTTAATAAAAAAATGCATATAAATGTGATTTTTGTTTACAAATACGAAAACATTAAAGTGATTTCTGGTTTATATATTGAATGTAATATAATTTCGTTTTACTGAGAACATAAGTATTGTTTAAATAAATGTATTTTAAAAAAGCCTTAATCTAAAAAAAATACAAAAAATATTGTATAGCTTAATAAAAAGTATAACTATTATTTGGTTAAATAGAGAATGCATATAAATACCAGTAAATAGGATTTTGTTTACAAATACAAAAACTTTTCAGCAATTTTTGGATTATATTTTGAATGAAAATTAATTTAGTTTTACTTGGAACAGAAGTATTGTTTTAGTAAATGTATTTCAAACGAAAAGCTAAATAAAAAAAAAAATAATAATATTAACTACTCGTATAACTTGGTTAAATATAGAATGCATATAAATACGAATAAATAGGATTTGTGTTGCAAATACCAAAACTTTAAAAGGAATGAATCAAATATTATTTTTTTTAGTGAGAACTGAGAAGTAATGTTTTAATAAATGTAATTTTAAACAAAAAAAAAACCTACAAAAAAAAAGTATATTAAATAATAATAATTAAAACTATGACTTGGTTAAAAATATAATGCATTTAAATACAAGCAAATAGGATTTTTGGATGAGAACAGAAGTATTCCTTTAATTAAATGCATTTCAAACAAAGCTAATTAAATTGCATTGAATATTGAAATAAAATATACAAAAATTAAAAACTTTATAAAACAATTTTAAATTATACTTTTTATAAATTCTTCAAATATCTTCGAATGCAGTTTCTGAATTAATAGCATATTTTTCAGAACATGTCCTTCTCAATGAGTGTTTATTGTGAGCATTAACTAGTGCCTATCACAAAGTCGAATGATTTCTTTACAGGATCCCCAAAAGATTTCCCACAGATTCCCCCACAGGCGCACCCCCTACAGATACTGCGAATCCTCATAGAGATCCCGGAACTCCAGCAGATGATCCAGCGCCGTTTCGTACTCATCCCGCTCCAGACCGGAGTTGGAGGAGTAGGCCTGCAGCTTGGCCAACTGCACGCGATGCGTCTGCGCATGAAGGCTGTCCAGATGCTCGCCCAGCTTGGTGGAGTTCTGCAGAGCGGCCAACACTGGCGCCGAGTCGACCCGAACTCCTTGCTCCCTCATCGCCTCGCCGGGTAGTCGGAAACCGCTTGGGGTTATGCCCCGACCGAACATCTCGAATGGAAAGGGTAGCTGGGTCTTTAGGGACACCGGAGATGCTGCAGCATTGGTCACGCTGCCGTGATAGCTGCACTGGTAGTAGAGCTGAAGCATCTGGGAGACGCTGTCGCAGCCGTAGGCAGCCATTCGCATCTGATCCCCGGCCTGTTCCCGCGGCCGCTTCAAACGCTCCAGGGGAATGCCTCGCGCTGTCACGGATTGGATTACGTAGGAGGTGCCGGGCTCGCAGCCCGGGGAGAGTTGAGTGAGCAGCGCATGGTCACCGCTTTGGTCAAGGAACTCAATCAGATCCTGCCCATCGCCCAGACCCAAAGGTAGGGCCATTCCGGCTGCTGTCATTTTCCTGCCCGATGGTGTGACCCGTTCGCAGAACCGCATCAGGGACTCGGGTGTATCGCGCAGCCGGTAACTCATAGTGGCAGTGTCTAGGAAGGCAGCCAGCACAGCCGACGTCTGGTAGAGATTATCCGCCTGCCAGTACATGCCGGAAAGATTCCTGGACTTGAGATTAGTATTCCGCCAGATGGTCTCCAGCGTGGAGAGCGGCGTGAACATGGTGGCCTGTTCACTGAGCTGCTGGTAGCTCAATACCGTATTGGCCACCCGGATGCAGTGCGACAGGCGGGAGTCTGGGTGGAATTAGGAGGATTAATTATGGTTTAACAGGGGAAGCCCTAGAAAAACTCACCCGCTTGTGGATAGGATGTGGCCCTGGGATAGTGCAAAGGCACTACAAAGCTCGCCCGGCTGTACTCATCGTTCAAATGCTCCAGGCACTTGGTTGCCAATCCACCAAAGCCATCATCGATGTCGAATAGCATATGGAAACCCTGCAGCCCATCGCATTCCTCGATGTACAAGCGAATGCGATCGGTGAGATCGTCATTGAAGGCCGTCTCCTTCCACAAATCCTCGCCAGCGGAATAGGTGCTCAGGATTTGATGTTGCGGATCTCTCACCAAACCCGGCAGAACGTTTAAAGTCCGCGGATGATACCGACTGTACAGGAAATCGGCCCAACTCCTGGCCGTCTCAGCCAGTTTGTAGTTCTTCTCCGGGGCCACGGCGTTCTTCATCAGATCCCTTTGATACTCGGAAATTTCGATGGCCGGCTCCTCCTTAACATCCAGTTGCTGGGATGTGGACACCCCGCTCTCCTCCGCCCGCTGGCGTGCTTTCTCCAGCTCCTCGCCCGTTCCAAACGGCAGCAGCTCCACATCGCGCTGCACAAAGTTTCCGTAAAGCTCGCCGGCCATCGGTAGATGGGCCAGTGTTCCGGCCAAGTCCACGGACAGCAGGCGAGGCGTATACGTAGTACGATTGTGGCTATTCAAGCCCTCCCGGTACAATATATCATTGTGGGGCAGCTGCTCCTCGGCCATCTGTTCGCCCTCGTCGCCATAACGAAAGTTGGCCTCCTGCAAAAAAGCTTAGTTTCCCAGGAATTCTTCGATAAGAGAATGGTTTTCCCACTCACCTGCTGGTTCCAGAAGTGGGCGCCCACATAGTTGGCATAGGTTCCAAACTGGAAGGTCAGAATCTCTCGCGTGTGATCCATTACAAGCGACTTTCAAATAAATATGACTAATTTCACAGGCGCCGCAGTTATCGCTGTGCAATCGATAACTTTATCGATACTTGCAACGGGAAACGGGAATGTGTATCGGAATTCCTATACCCTTTAGTTACTTTATTTACTAAATATGTCGGAAATACCCATTAGATTATAGTAAAAATATAATAAAAAATTTATTTGTGAAATGTTGTAAATGAAATTCATGATTTTTAATTTTAATTGAAATCATTTTGCACAACTCTTACAAACTAACCCATACACAAAATATACTCCTCCTATACCCTACACGAACGTGGCGAGCACAACAAAAACGAAAGCACGTGTATGATAAAAGCGGCCAGTGTCATGGAGTCGGTATTAATATTAATCCAGATGCACTACTTCTTGTTGAGCATCACGGAGAGATAGCAGTTCCAGATGACCGCTATGCACTGGACATAGAGCACCTGGTAACTTAGCGGGACGTAGGTGAAGTTGATGAACTGCGCCGCCGGCCAGAGCATATAGCTCCGGCTAAGCAGATGGAAGTAGTCCTCGTGGATCCGCTTCCGGATTTGCTCCTCCGGCTCTCCATTGATCTTCGGCACCAGGTAGGACATGACCAGCGTAAAGGGCGGCGCAAAGACGCCCTGATCCAACAGCATCTTGGTGATGCCCCGCCTTCGCGTTGTATAATCCTTCGGCACCCTCCTCTCCAGCGCCATGTACCACGTTCGCAGCACTGGTCCCACGACCACCAGGCCCAGGGCAGTGAATCTTGCCGTCCGGCCTACATCCCAATCGTTTAGCTCCTTCTTCTCGATCAGCAGCTGGGCAATGGAGTCACCCACTCCCATGATGGCAGCCACTTGCAGGCCCTCTGACAGATAGGCTCGCAACGCCATTTCTTGAGCTTCGGGTTCCTTCTCCTGTCGATAGCTTCTCCAAATATGTTCCGCTTCTAATCCTTCGAAAACATTTTGAATAGATTGTCCGTGGTGTTCTCTTCTAAAAATTACGACTATTGTTTGTGTCTATTTTTTTTTGGTTACGGGTGAAGGGTTGTCAAATCGTGCAAAGGTTAAACAAAAAAAAAACGGAATTTTGTTTTCAGTGTTGGCAGCAACACTAGGAGACTGAATTAAAGGGATTTTAGAGTGATATATGGAAGATTTCTTAGTTCAATGCTATAAAAATAGTTTAGATAAATGCTAAAATGTTTTAAAGATTAAATAAATAGTTTTAGTATGCAGCAACCCTATACAATAGGTTTTCTTAAATATAGTTATAATATTTTACCCATATATATAATATAAAAGGCAAAAAACAATAAAACTCCCGAGTAATTTCCGAAGATATTCAATTTATTTTCTACTATAACAAATTAGAAACCTTTGGAATTACTTTAAAATCTTCTTAATATATACAGTTATTTATTAAAAAAAAAATATATATAAAATAGATAGTCTAAACTAAATAATATTTTGGAACTATCTATGCACCCGCCTTCAGCTTCTTGCGCTTTTGCGGTGTGGAGTCCACAGCCTCCTTTATCGTCACCACTTCCCCTGCCACGCCATTGATTGAGACATCTCCGTTGACCTTGCGTTTCCTTTGCTTCTTGGAGGAGGATATGACCTCGTCCGCGTCCTGGATGGTAATCTCCTCCACCAGAGACGCGTTGCCATTGGTCAGGACTTCTCCATTGGTCTTGCGTTTCTTTTGCTTCTTCGTTGAGCTAGTCACCTCCACTTCCACATCCTCTTGGCGTTCGTAACCATTGGTTTTCGTCTTCTTGCGCTTTGGGGTTGGTGTAGCCGGCTCATCGGACTCCTCCTTGATGTCCGGCTCACCGGTTAGATCCATGAAGTGGGTGGGAATGGCCAGAGGCTTCATAAACGTGGGCATGACACCGGTAACGACCGACTGCCGCACATCGCGCTCCTTATCCTCCAAGACCGAGGAGTCCAGCTGGCTCCGGATCTTATAAAAATTGGCCGTGCGCCGCAACCGTATGGAGGTCTCTAGGCTTTTCTTGTTCGCTTTCGTTAGAGTTTCGTTGATCTCCTCGGGCACCTCGATGCGCTGCTTGTAGTCCCTGCCGAAGAAGGGATGTCTCACTGGCAACTTGAATTGGGGCGGCGGTTTGGGTGCGGGAAATTCAGAACTGGCGTCCACTTCGTCATCCGCGGGCTGTTCGGCATTCAGGCGATGACTCACGACCACATAGCCGGTGATGTCCAGATTCTTGAGCGAATATTTCCCCTTCGAGGTCACAAAACCCACCGCCTCCTTGAGCGGTGCCGAGTAGTTGGTGGCCCTCACTTGTAGATCGCCCACGTAGCGTCGACCGGGTAGCTTGATCTTCTTCCGCGCCAGCTGGTTGGGGTCCATGCCCTTGGGACACTGCAGCAGCCAGGCATCGTGGGTTTGGGCATCGAACTCCTGGAAGGCATCGCCGCAACAGCTTCTCGCAGCCGTGGCCGGATCTTCCTCCTCGTAGTCGTTCTCCTCGAGAAATTCGCGACGCTGCTCCTTTGCCAGTCGGCGGGCAGTCTTCTTGTCCATTTTCTCCATCGGCCGGCCGCTTAAAATACCAAAAATCCGGGAATCCTCGTTGAAAATTAAAGAAATTCAACGGCTGCACGTGCTGTGTAGGCGGCAGTGTTGGAAAACGTGTCACTGGCGAAACAGCTGTTACAGCAGCTTATCGATAGCTCGATTGATTACATTTAAATCGTTAAGGTAATTTGGAAATTGTAATATTGAATTAGAAACTAGCTTATTTACCAATAGTTATTTAATTATTAAAGGAAAAATGTGGTTTTAAAGTTCCTTAATAGATGATTTAGATTTTGATTTAGATATTGAATAAAGTAAACAAAAATAATAGAATTTGATCAAACCAAAAAATAAAACTTGTTGATTCCCTGAGCAATCGATATCTAATCGAACATTGATATACATACATGCGTTATCCAACACTGCCTCCACCCACGTTCTTTTTGTTGTTGGACGAGAAAAGCGCGTGTGCCTGCATCTTCCCAAGAAACGCATCCCATCGCATTTTCTTGAGTTTTCCGCCAAGATGACACAGAAGACGCAACAGACGCTGCAGTTCCACGAACTGGAGCTGGACCAACGGATACTCAAGGTGAGAATTCGGAATGTACAGCTGGGCAAATGCCTACAACGTAGTTTTCTGGATATCCAGAAAATTCATATTAATTCCTTGTAGTTTGTGATCTTGACCAAATCAATAATTAAAACCATTTCCAGGCAGTGGCGCAATTGGGATGGAAGCAACCCACCCTCATACAGTCCACGGCAATTCCGCTGCTCTTGGAGGGCAAGGATGTGGTGGTAAGGGCGCGCACAGGTTCCGGGAAGACGGCCACCTATGCCCTGCCCCTCATCCAGAAGATCCTCAACTCCAAACTGAATGCCAGCGAGCAGTGCGTGAGCGCCGTGATCCTGGCCCCCACCAAGGAGCTCTGCCGGCAGTCGCGCTCGGTTATTGAGCAGCTGGCCGACTCTTGCGGCAAGGTGATACGCGTGGCGGACATCGCTGGGAGCTCCACCGACGCTGTCACTCAGCGGCATGCCCTGGCCGAAAGGCCCGACATTGTGGTCTCCACACCGGCCAAGTTGCTCAAACATGCCGAGGCCAAGGGCGTGGTGGATCTGAAGCATGTGGAGACGCTCGTGGTGGATGAGGCCGATCTGGTGTTTGCCTTCGGCTATGAGAAGGACTTCAAGAAGCTGATCAAGCACTTCCCGCCCATCTACCAGGCGGTTTTGGTCTCGGCCACCTTGACGGACGATGTGGTGCGCATGAAGGGTTTGTGCCTGAACAATCCGGTCACGCTGAAGCTGGAGGAGCCGGAGCTGGTGCCGCAGGATCAGCTCAGTCACCAGCGCATCCTGGCCGAGGAGAACGACAAGCCGGCCATCCTGTTTGCCCTGCTCAAGCTGCGGCTCGTGCGCGGAAAGAGCATCATCTTTGTGAACAGCATCGATCGTTGCTACAAGTAAGTATGGGTCCAGGATCCCCTCGAGGTTTCTCGCCAAGCCAATGATGATAGACCCAAAATGCAGGGAGTGAGCAGCTGGCAACAGTTGGCCCACGCATGACCAGCAACTAATCTTCTCGCTGATGGCACTCTAAAATCTCCGATATGAATCCGTCAAAACTTCTTTTTTGCTTAATCTCCTCCTGGTTTTCTTCCGCAGGGTTCGCTTGTTCCTGGAGCAGTTTGGCATTCGCGCTTGTGTCCTCAACTCGGAACTGCCGGCCAACATTCGCATCCACACCATCAGTCAGTTCAACAAGGGCACCTACGACATCATCATTGCCTCGGATGAGCATCATCTGGCGCAGCCGGGTGGCAAGTCCTCGGGTAGTCGCAAATCCGCCCGCAGCGGCGACTTCGAGTCGAGTGCCTCGCGTGGCATTGATTTCCAGTGTGTGAACAATGTGATCAACTTCGATTTCCCGCGCGATGTGATTTCCTACATCCATCGGGCGGGACGCACGGCGAGAGGAGACAACAAGGGCTCGGTGCTGTCGTTTGTGAGCATGAAGGAGGCGGTCGTCAACGATGCGGTGGAGCTGAAACTAAGCACCACCTTCGCTGCCCAGGAGGGCGAGCAGATCATCAAGTAAGCAACTTCTGCTGGTCAAGTTATCCAACCCATAACTAATATCCATTTTTTTGATCTGCAGGAACTACCAGTTCAAGATGGAGGAGGTGGAATCCTTTCGGTATCGCGCCCAGGACTGCTGGCGAGCTGCCACCCGTGTGGCCGTGCACGACACTCGCATCCGGGAGATCAAAACCGAGATTCTCAACTGCGAGAAGCTGAAGGGCTTCTTCGAGGAGAACAAACGCGACCTGCAGGCCCTGCGACACGACAAGCCGCTGCGCTCGATCAAGGTGCAGAGTCATCTCTCCGACATGCCCGAATATATAGTGCCCAAGGCCCTGAAGCGAATCGTTGCCCCAACTACGTCGTCCTCCGAATCCGCTTCGGAAGCTTCCACCGCCAAACAGCCGCGTCAATCCGCCGCCAAAAGCGCCTTCGAGCGACAGAGCAATGATCCTTTGATGGTCAGCCATGTGGACTATGGCAAGAAACGACATGCTCCGCGTCGAAAAAACAAGGCCTTGTAGGGGATTCTCCGGGGGTTGGGGATCTGTTATTTATAGTCGTTTAGTTTAATTGTAATGTAAAAAGTTCGCCAAAACTTTCGATAAACTAATTTGTGAGGCTTAAAAATGTTTGGAGTGTGATTTGAGCAATACAAAATAGGTTTTATTCAAGGATGTTTGTTGGGTTTTTGTCCGGGTGGGAAGTGGGTAAAGGAAAGGGGATATTGTTAATGTTTTATTATAATTTAAGAGGAATACGAATACGAATCTATTCTTACACCTTATTTTAATTCAAGTTTCTCATTTACATTTTATTTTATCTGAGGCTAGGAGCAAATATTACGAAATCTGCGAAAGAATTTCCTTTTTTTAGGAAATTTATAATATAATTTATACATTAGTAAATAATATATACCCTTCTATATGTTTACAATTCCAAAACAGACAGAGAAGGCTGTAAAACCATGTGCCACCCCCTTCTAACTCAATTTTGGAACATCTAATAAATGCAAATAAACGCAGGCACATTACGCAAATTACCCAATCATAGTTGCATATCCCAGCGAGATGAATTTTTCGCAGCTGGTGGCCATTAAAGCCCATGATTCTCCCATTACACAAAACACTTGCAATAGATCACCATTAGGAACAATTGAAATAAACAATGCGAAGGCGCGGGCGGCGGCGTGTGAGTTTTCGTTAACATTTTATTATTGTCATTGAAATAGTTAACATTCATACAATTATTTATTTCATTTATTTATAGCGTTTATGCAATACAATAATAATAATAATAATAATAATCATGAGGATAATAATGAAAAACTAACGCTTCGGTACGGAACGGTACGGTGCGGTGCGGTACGGTTGTGTGGTTCTACATAAACTGAGTGTCTGAGTGGATCGAAGAGGACCGGACCTGCATATATATATCCTAAACACATATAGTATAGAGGGACATATAGACTAGCCATATATATATATGCGGCGGACTCTTCTTGCTCTGAGCAAATCGCGTTAGCGAAAGGAGAAAAAAAACACGAGAAACATGAGAGACAAAAGGCGGTAATCGTAAATCGTAGTAATGACTTTTATAATATCGCATTCGTTTTGTTTGTTTTTACTCGCTAAATTAAATATATAGACAATAATAATCATTAATTTAGCATAATCGTTTAGGTTTACATAATAGGTATGCGCGGTTATCCCTGGTTATCGCTCGCGTTATCATTTTTCATTATGTTTCGTATTATATATTTATCTGTTTCTGAGGCAGTAGTATTTGACTATTTCGGATGGAGGAGGAACCACAAGCAGTTGTGGTCCGGACTCCCGGACTCCCGCCTCGCTCTCTCTCTCTCTTTCTCTACTTTTACGGATCTATATAAATACGATGGTAGTAACTTATGGGGGCAACAAACATGAAATCACATCGCAAATGGAGAAGGGGATAAGAACTAAAACTCATTCATATATATATATATATATACTGATATACTGATTTACTCATAGCTGAGGAAAAGAAACGCGAAATGAGTCTAGAATCTAAAATGCAGCCATACACATACATGGTATCTATGTATATTATAGATCGGTACATATATATATATATATCTCTATAAACGTCTCAGTATATATTTTTGCATGTATATATACTATATATATATATATCGATTTGTTATGCTTTATTTTACGATGCTAAAAAATGTACGCCTCCGTATTTCTTCTATTCCCGCCAATATCCTCCATGATTTTCTTCTTCTTTTTTTTCACTTTAGTTTTTGTTTTTGTTTTTTTTTTTGTTTTCGTTTAGTTTTTAACACACATTCAGAACTCGTTTAGATTATTGTTGCAACAAGACGTAAAAATATACATATTTCATCAAAAAAGTGTCATGTCTCTCTAATTGAAATTGTTGTTGTTGTGTGGCTTGCTCGGATCCTGCCGACGGTCCTTCCTCTTAATGCTCCGCTCTCGCTCTCGCTATCATCCGTCATCCGCAGGACCTCGCTATATACACAATTCCTCATATATATATTTAATTTAGATATACGCGAATTTCGTAAATATTAGTTAGAATGACGGCAAAAAAAAAACATATTTAACACACACATTAAAATGGGCCTCGGCCGTGGGTTGGTTTTCAGATGGATTTTGGATTTCAAGGAGAGTGGTGAGTGGTGTGGCTGAGTGAGTCGGCTTAGATGGGCACATAGTTGCCCTTGGGCTTGTAGAACAGCTGGCCCCGGAGCAGGCGGCGCCGGATCTCGGCCATCAGCAGACGCTTCTCCTTCTTGATCTTCTGCAGGACACCCTTGTTCTCCTGGGCGCGACGCGACAAATAAGGCAGCACCTCCTCCACGGGTCCGTACGGGATGTACTTGTACGCCGAGTAGCCCGCCTGACCTGTGGTTTGATGAAGTAAATAAATAACAATTAAAATTTCTGATTTTTTAAAGTAATTAAGAAGGAAGACCCTACCTAGTGGGAAGGTGATGTAGTCGCACATGCCCAGTAGCTGACCGAAGCAGATAACCTTGTCCTCCGGCGAGATGCCGATCTCCTTCATGTGCTGGATGGCAAAGCGCACGGTGTCCTCGTTGTGGGAGGCCACCATGATGCCGATCTTTCGGGCATCCTCGCCACCATCCTTCATCAGCTATACAAAAATTTCAAAAAAATATTAGAGAGGAACTTCAAATTGATTTCTAAATAAGGAACCCCACCTTGATGCGCCTTAGGCACTCGGAGAGCGTCTTGTGGTACATGTCCGTGGTGGCATCGAATGTGGGATTGACCGGATCCGGATAGCCCAGCGCCTGAGCACGAGCCCGCTCCTGCTCCATGTAAGCGCCGCGCACCAGCTTGGCCCCGAAGTAGAAGTTCTGCCGCTTGGCCTGCTCCAGATCGGTGTTCACCTCGCGGAACGTTTCGCGCAGGTAGCACTGGTACGTGTTGAAGACGATGGCCTTGTCCTTGTTGTACTTGCGCATCATCTCCAGACAGATGCGGGAGATGGCCGGCTGGAAGTACGTCTGCTCTGCATCAACCATGATGCGCACATCCAAATCGGCAGCAGCCTGGAATGGGTTAAGAAAACAATAAAATTAATAAACCAAATAAAATGGATAACTAAGGAGGACTCTACCTTGACGATGGTGTTGAGGCGACGGATCATGTTCCGGAACATCTCCTCCTCCTTGGGCGGTATTTGTGAGATCAGTCGACGCATCTGGCCGGTCACCGGATCGGGCACGCGGAAGGTGTCGCTCAGCTGCGAGTCCTCGTCCACGATGCCCGACCAAGGGAACAGATGCAGGATACTGCAAAGCGGGAATTACCATTAGAATCGGGCTTAGGATTTTCTTTTGTACTCCCAACTCACCCCTCCTTGTCGGATGTGACGTTCTTCAGAAAGTCCTTCACGTTCTTGTTGTCGCCCAGGCTGGCATAGTAGTGCTCGAGATCCTTAATGGTCTTGTGGTGGGTCAGCACATTGCCCTGACCCCCGACCATGGCCTCCATGTACTTGCGTGTGCGCATGATTACCTCAGACAATTGCAGCTAAACGAGAAATTTATAATTCAATTAGCCAATGGGAAATTATTTAAGATGTATTTTAAACTATGGTAAGGAAAATATTTTATGGAAAAGGTGTACTTTAATATTTTAATTACTGAATTTATTGGGAACAACTAAAGATTGGTAATTTAATTATTGAAAACAAAAAAGAGCCTTTAAGGAAAGTTTTTGCATTAATCTAATTTAATTTTAATTGAATTAAGTGATAAAATAGAATAATTTGTTGAGCAGTTGAACTTTTAATTTAAAATTCTGAATTTTATTAAACAAAATTGTATGTTTCCATAATCTTAAAGTACACATTCTTATAAAAGTTAATACATTATCCCCAAAAAAATTTGGAAGTGACAAAATTATTCATTTCAAGCTGAAATTATAATATATTTAATATATTTTTATATTGTGCCTCACTAATTAGGAATAAATTGAAATTTAATTAATGCAAGGCATATATGCATTTTTTTCCAGGCAATAATATAAAAATTACTTAAAAACAGGTTCAGTGTAATGAAGCAGAAATTTAAAATATATTTAATATACATTTTTTAATTCAGCACTCGATATTTAGAATTGAATTTAGATTTTTGTTGAGTTTTTTTTGGCCAGACTTACCAGCAATTGTGGACGGCCCAGGGCGGTGAGTTTGATGGCCGTAATACCAGTGCCGAAGGTGGCGCCTATGGTTCAGTTCGAACCCAAATCCGATCAGGGGTTTCATATAGATGGATCGAAATGAAAAGCATTGGATAAAAAGAGCAGAGAGTTCGGTGAATGCGATGCGGTGATAAATACGGAATAATCTTTTTTTGGTAAGCGGATTTCCCAAAGGAATTTACAAGCTATCACATTTATCTCTAGCTACACAGATCAATCTACTATACAGATACTCTACACACGCAGTTACACAGATACAGATACGGTTAGAACAGATATATATAGCTACAGTTACAGATATACGGCTACGACATCTAGAAACGCACACAAAATGGCCAAAAAATTCAAACTCGTTTGCTTTGCTCTATATCCATCAATGTGGATTGGTTACTCATTGGATAATTGTTGAATACTTGGTTGGAGAGATACATGGTTGTTGTGGATTCAATTTGGGTATTGGATTCGTTTCGTTTGGTGTTTCTTTTTTTTTGTTTTTTGAGTGTGTGTTGTTGAATTTTGTCGGCTTACCCGTGGCAATGGCACGGGGCGCCTTGCGATCGTCCACTTTTCATTTTCAATTGGGTTTAACAACGGATTTCGGGTTTTTGGTTTTTGTGGGTTTATATTCGATTAATGTGGGGGGAAGAGTTTCGATTTTCGATATTCGATGTGGTTGGGTGGTGCCGTTTTGGGTAATTGCGGGGCAGAAGAAAGAATTTATTAATCGTCAAAGTTTCATTTGATTCGATAAAAAAAGGTATTTCGGAAATATATAGATAGAGAGAAGTTGCAGGAAAGAGCAGGAAACAGCCTGGGAACAGGAACTCGGAAGCATTTTCAATCCGGATGTGAAAGGAAACTAATGCTGGGATATATCTAGGTAAATCATCTCCTCAAAATATAATACCTACTCTACCATCACCTGGTCTAACATAATCAAATTATATCGAGCTTTAATCGGGGAAATTGTGGTGCTTAAATTTTAGTTCGATGTATTTTAATTTAAATAAGACATGATAAATATAATTTCTACATCTTTTATATTAAATATGTAAATAACAAAATATGCTAATACATATTTCTAGCCTTGAGTTTTTACAACAAAAACTATTCAATGTTAATTTCTTGCCTATATAAAAACTCAAATAAAATCCACAAATAACTGAAATACATTTCAGGTTTTCCTACTACAAAATTATATTATCCAACCACAATTTCCCCGATTAAAACTCGATAACATGCTCCACTTTCAGTGCGTAAAAAAAAAACATAAAAAAAAGAAGACTTCATGCTCAACTAGTGAATAGCTTTAAATTGCTTTGCTTAACATAATTCAAAAAAGTGAAATTCGTGAGACATGCTTATATACAATGGGGATAAAATAGGGGACTGCCACAAGGGACAGCAACTCCTAGGGAAGGATGGGGGTGGGGGGGTATCTAGAAGAGAAGATCGATCCTTGGACATACCCGAAACAGCCTCCAGACACTTGATGAAGATCTCCATGTTGCGCTCACAGGTGGCCTCGTTGAGATAGAAATAGGTGCGAGCACTGCTGACCTTATAGCGCCGATCGGCGAAGGATTTATCCACATGATATTGAGGCATAGCACCCTCCTCCTTGTTGTCGCCAGCACTGGAAACGGAGGATCTAAAAAAGGGAAACAAGAAAGTAATAGCATTAACACTTTATTTTAGATAGAACAATAAACTTTCAAACTCACTCAACTTCACGTTTCTCGGCCTCCTCCTGGGAGATATCCTCCTCGACGGAATAATCGAGAATGGGCTTAACACCGAACGATCTGAGTCTGTAAGTATTTCAATTTCTGGATTAGCTTACTTTCCACATAAACAATTTCGCAATACACAAAGAATTAGTAAAATAAAAGAATTTTGATTGTGGTTTTGTTAGCGATTGGTTTTCGTTGTGAGAATTTTGGAGTGCAGCATTCTTCGTTCTTTTTTTGTTTTTTTTTTGATTTTTTTGGTGTTTTGTTAAATGAATTCTAGAATTGGGTTTTTGTGTTGGTTCCGATGGTTGGAGAAGATACTTCGATACTTCATGCTGCCAACATGCTACGGGATTTCGGATTGTTTGGACAGATCTTTCGGATGCGTTAGTAGCAACACGTGTGTGCATTACATATATCTAAAGCTGCGGTCATAATAATACTTGGATCATCGATTTTTTTTTAAAGGTATTCAATTTGATTACTAATTTTATATGTTAAATTCCACAGCTCATTAATTTTAATCGTTGATTTTGTCTATGTACAATTATTTTAATTTTTGTTTACTTTATTCGTATTTTCTTTTAAAGGAAAAATTTCTAAGCTTATTATACTTTTAGGAACATCTTTTGAATTGTAGCTAATATAATATATAGAAGTAATTTTTTAATACAAATTTTAATTTATAAATTATCAATTTCAATTTGAAATTTCAATTTATTTGATATTTTTTAAGATTAATAAAAGGCTTGATCTTAAAAAGAATCAAAATGATAAACCAAATTTTTTTTTTTTTTGAGATTTGTAATTGCAAGATATATTACAATTATTCGAATTATTACGACCGCAGCTATATATTCTTTTGGGGATATATATTTTTTTGGGATGCAGAGGAGGTTTTTGTAGGGGGAGGGAGTTAACCTCTCTAGGGTGGGCACGATGGTGTGACGATTTTCGCCGGCCACAAAGTGCCCGTAGAAGCTGGACTTCATCAGCAGGACGAAGAGTTTCGGGCCGAGGACGCTGCGCGCCAGTTTCAGTAGCTGTTTATCGGGTATCGGGTATCGGTTATCGATGTTTATCGGTTGGTAATCGTGTGATTTGGTTTGGTGGGTTCCAAGTTACATACAATTTGTTTTTTTTTGGGCATTTAAGCGGGTTTCGCATAACCGTTTCGCAATCGAAAATAATAACCGGATGGCGGAAAATTCAAAAACCAACAACGAGCGGCGGAAAGCGAAAATATAAATTAAGGTGGTAACCAAGATCAAAGAAAAATAAGAGAAAAAAAAGAAAGAAAAAAAGAAAGAAAAAAGAAAAGAAAAGGCGGATAAGTGAGTGGGAGTATCGTGGTGGGCAATTACCTTTCCAGTGTGGGTATGATCTTGATCTGATCCTCGCCAGCGACAAAATGGCCATAGAAGGTCGCCTTCATTAATGCTGTAAATATGCGTTGACCGAATACTTGCTTTGACCATTTCATAAGCTGCGAAATTTTCGTTTTGTTTTGATCGTATTTATGCGGTAGTACATATACATTTAGTAGTTCAATTTAGTTTAGTTCAGTTTAGTTTAGTTTGTGGTTAAACAATACATATATATTTTTGTTTTTGTTGTAAGTATTTTGTTGTGAATATTGAATTAAAAAGAGTTTTAATTTTTGTAAATTGTAAATTCAAGGGAAGATAAGAGCAGAGAGATTGGAAGAGGGAACGGTAGAAATTGAAGATCGTACATAAAGATACAATATATTATATATATAGTTATTCATTCTAGCTGAGAATTACTGGTGCTGCATTTCTCTTGTTTCCCGGCTCGTTCCATTTCTCTTCAACCATAAATCATTTTGCTTTTGGCCAGCCACATAAAAAACGTGAACAAGTCAAGGCCAGGAAGGCGTTGCCAAAGTCCAACTATATACTATATATGTATATATTATCGAGAGGAAAATGCGACAAATCTGGGATGGCTCGGTGGGTGGGTGGATTTTGCTATTCAAATGTATGTATATCAACCTCAATTCCAAACCGGGGACCGACCGAAGAGCGAGGAAAGACGATCTCTGCCATTGCGCGGGTCCATCAACCCGAACAAAAGTCCAAACAAAAATAAATCAAGAAATGAAATGAAAAAAAAAAACACAAATTGTTGGCAAGAAAATCAAATGCATTGCGCGGGGGCGCAATTTCCTGTAGATAATTGTCAAATTGGAGAGTTGCAAATTGGATATTGAAAATTGCACAGAATCGCTTTATGAAGGAGCTAAAAAATTAGATTTATTTAATAGAAATATTTAGAAAACTAATTATTTCAATTTTGCATTTAAAATATAAAAGGATCAATCGTATAATGAAAATTTCTTTCAAGCAATAAATGTAACTTTTCCATCCTTTTTGATATTTTCGATTACAATTAAAATTTTCACATTTTTCCTGATTAATATTTAATATTGTAATTGAATATTTTCTGTACTTTAAACTACAAAAAGTTTCTTATTTAAAATGTCGTAAAAAACAAACACTCAAAAATGCGTCGTATTACCAATGCCTAAAGAATTTTCTAAACGATTTGCAATAATGAACACAAAAATATCTCGAACTCAAAAAAAAAAATACACCTGTCGAAAGAATCTCACTTGGCAGGCCGTCAAAACAAAACCAACTACAAAAAAAAAAAAATCATTAAACTAAAGTTCAGTTTTCTTGCTTGTATCGCCCTTGTTTTCCTCACAATAATAATACAATTTTAAGGGAAGAGAAAGAAAGAAAGAAAAATAAGGGAAATAAGGGAAAAGAAAAAAATAAAGGCATTGCCCTTTTCGCGATGTTGTTGTACATATTATTAAATAATTCCTGGGCACGTGTGGGGCTTGATGCGGGATCCATCTCACATTCAGATGAATGACATTGTGCGTGGAGGAGCAAGAGGTGAAGAAACGCAGAGAAGACTGTCTCCGTCTGAGGGGAGAACCGGTTCTCGGTGACAGCCTCAAAGAACAACAAAAAATCGTAATTAATTGAGTGCAGAATCAGAATCGGAATCAGAATCAGCAGACAAATACAAAATTATATACATCAACTAAAACTGGTTACATAAAACCAAAAATTCTCGTTCTCGCAATCTTTATTTTTTTCCTCCTTATTTATTTTTTTGTTCGGCTTTTTTTTATGTGTGTGCGCTTTTACTTAATTTTTTTTGGCAAACAATTCGAGAAAAAGTAATCGCACAGAGGAAATCGAGGACAGGTGTTTGCCGTTGAGCTTTGGCCTCCCCCCCCCAGAAAAAAAAAGCGGAAAAGAAAACC
>JAJJHY010001290.1:4683280-4695867 GCA_021224005.1 Drosophila setifemur
AAAAAAAAAATCAAAAAGATTACCCCTGCAGACTATGGAATATATATTGTTAAGACCCTTTTAATTTAATTTATATATTGTTTAATTTTGAAATTATTAAATCTATCAATAATTTTTGAAAATTTGAAGTTATGCTCTTGCTAAATATAATTTTTCCCATTGTCTGATTTTAGTTAAAACATTTTAAATACAATTCCTTACGAATCATTAAATAAATTTGCACAAAAAATAAAACAGAACTAATGCCTTAGTTTTCCTGAGCAACCATAATAAACTGCAAATTTTCCGATTGAAAAATGAAAAACCACCTTCAATGAAACCCTAAAAGATCAGTAGACCAGAAAAAACGCGACCGGGAAACACAGGCAACACAGCTTCATCTCAGCTAGCCATCTCAAGTAGCCAAAATGGTAAGAGCAACAAACAGTTGAGGAGGAAGTGGGGTCCAGAAATCGGATATCAATCGAAAGGACGGGAGGTGTGGACTCACCGTCATGTTGTGCTCGACTAGCTTCTCGCTGGAGCAGACCATGTAGACGACATAGGCCCGGACCAGCTCCCACGTGGTCTTGCTCTTGAAGGCGGCAATCGGATCGTTGAAGCTAACGTCCAACGGATCCCGCTGTGGCGAACCAGCCGGGGTCGATGGCTGTGGCTGATGCTTGACATCCTGCTTCCTGGTCTCCTCCTCCTTGGGCTTCACCTGCTCATTGACATTGTACGCCGGCTGGACAACGGAGGCCGCCTGCAGTGGCTTCTCGCCGGAGTGCAGAAAACGATGGCCATTACCGGAAAGCCTTCGGCCCAGGAGCAGCGGGGAGTCGGTTGAGTCCGGAGAGTTGTTGTTGTTGTTGCTCCCAGTTGTGGAGCTGCGGGCTGCGGTCTGGAGGCTCCGGCGGGCTGCTGCGGCAGCGCTTCCGGACTTGCTGCTATTACGGCCGTAGACCAAACTGATGGCTGTTCGTTGGGCGCTCAGCGAACGGAGTAGAGCCATTACAATCGCTTCTCTTCGGGGATGGGGATTCTCTGGTTGTGGCTCCTCTTGGTTGTCTTTTGTTCTCGCTTCTCTTCTGCAATGCAATTTCAGCTGCAAGAAATTTACGAACAAAAAACCAAATCAGCTGTGATTCGCAAGCTCTGCACTCAGCAAAAACGGGGTGGAAAAGTTTTTAAAAACAAATATGTGATAGAAAAAACTTTTCCCTAGATTTAGTTGCCACAAAAAATGTTTCTTTAATATTTTAAGGTTTTGTATAAGATTCAAGATTTAGTTGCCTCACAAATTAATGTATTTTTAAGGGATTTTGCTGATTCATATTTTATATGAAGAATAAATATGCAAAAATAGTATTTAAAATTTACTTTTTTTTTCTTGATACAAAATAACTAAAAAAAAATACATTTACAGTGGAAATATAAAAATCTTATTTTGAAAGTTGTCGATTGACAACTCGGAATATATAATATTTATCGTTTTTACTTAATTTAGAAATATTCATTAGTTAAACAACACTGTGTAAAAAACTTGATGACTTTTGACAATCCTTCAAATACACATAAAAAAAATCTATGAAATTCCTGGTCACTCTATCATCAACTTTTCGCACAACTTTCACGTTTTGCTGAACATATTGAATGAATTACTAGAGCCACTGGGCAATTATTTTCCGTGCACCTTCCGCTCTCCCGTGCTCGCCTCTCTCTCTCTAGCCTCTGCTCTCCGAGATGTTATACAACAATTGCAAAAACGGGAGAGCAGAGCACTGAGAAGGGGAGAAGAGGAACAATACAAAAAAAAAAAGACAACTAAGGAAAAAGCACAAAAAAAAAAAAACAGAAACAACACACGCACATGAACGTACACACACGGCGATGTACACCTAAGAATTCCAATTAAAAACAAATTTCAATTTGTGCGCTTTTTTCGGCTTCTGAAAAGTGATTCAATTGGTTTGCACAGCTATTTGGATTTTGGTTTTCGTGTGGCCCGTTTGCCCGTTTTTTTTTTTTTTTTTTGTTTCTTTCGTTGCGACTTCGTTTGCTCGGTTATTTGTTGTATATATTTGATTTGAGTTATTTGAGTGTGAAATTATTCTATTTTATTTAGTTAGTTATTTCGCTCCCGAAGCTGTGAGTGTGTGTGTACGCCGCAAAAGCACGAAACAAAATGTGACGACGGCGGCAGAGCGGCGGCAGAGCAGCGGCGAAATTGACAGCCAGGCGAATTTGGCGAGCAGCGAAACGAAGCGTAACGAAGTCGAAACGAAGTGACCGAAGGAGTGAAAATCCTTTTCGCCCCAGCTCTCGTTCGTTCGCTGGCTCGCGGCGCTCTCTTCACCGCTCTCTCCCGCTCTCCGTTTACATAACACCTACTAGGCTTGTGACGTCACAGGAGCGTGGTTTTGCTCTTTTCGGGCCCCCTTTGATTTGTTTTGATTTAATTGAAATGCGCCGCAAGTACAATTAGTAATTGCTGTGTTAATTACACGCCCGCTGTGCTCCCCCCTATCTCTCTTTCCCTCTTCCCGCGACCCCCCCCCCTTGCCTTTCTCTTTCTTCAATTAATTAGCAGACTGCTAATAAATCGCCAGACGAGAGGCTGCAATCAAATCGAACGAAAAAAAAACTTGGCGGGTTTCATTGCACACACAGAGATTTCATTACACTTAGCTAGGGGCGGCGACAAATTGCCAATTCAGCGGAAAATCCGAACACGCAAAAATCGGCAGAGTTGTTGCCAAGCGGCGAATTTGTTTTGTCACGGGGCGGCCGCAGGATTGTAGCCCCAAGGGGGGCGTGGTGGGGGTTATTGAACCGACCCCCTCCTCCCCACCGGGGAAAGGTGCTACAAACTATTTAAATAGAAAATGGATTTAGACCGAAGGTGTTAAAAACCATTAACAAATGCAACAAAATATATAATGGGAATGGGAATGATAACTGGCAACTTTGGAAGCCCCCGTAACCCTCTTCTACGCCACTGCCACCTATTATATAACACTGCTCTCTTCACGAGAGAGAGAGACATCGACATCCTTTTATGACACACAAACACACACTCAGCATTAAATTCGCCGCAGCAGCAAAATTTGCCTCTCTCCCTCTCTTTCCGCCTCCCCCCTTTCTCTATAAAAGCTCTCGTGGTCTGTTCTACTATTGTAAAATGTTTAATAATGAATTGTGTAAATATAATACTATTGAATACTATTAGTTTCTTTCGCCGTTTTTCTTTTGGCAAATCATTCAACCGGCCGTTTGTGTTTTTCTTCTCTCTGACAAACTTTTCAAAGCACTAGAACTTAAAAAAAAAAATTAACTAGAAAAAAATGAAATACCAGAGAATATTTCCTACCTCGCACACTTTATTATTTTTGTTGTTGCGTTTTTTGGGTTCTTTTTTGCGAGGGTTTTTTTTTCGATTTTTTTGTATTTAATTTTTTTTGTATTTATTCGTTGTTTTTGCGCGCACGAAAAAAAACGCTCGACGGGAAGCGAGAAAACGCGGAGAAACTGTTCGGTCTGACGGCCGCAACGAAACGAACAGAGACCGAATCGAAAACAACAAGAAATTGGACGAAAAAAAAAAACAAATCACAAATCATTTGGGGTCCTAAGTGGTGGTCCGGCGCAGCTAAGGGTTAAGCTAGCATTTGTATAGGCGACTCTGTTAAAGTTTGCTAGTGTTGGTGCTTTCGCTGTTATTAACATTAACCTACATTTTGGAAACTGGAAAAACGCAGGCGTCCTTGCTTCGTCCATCCTCCGGCATTGGGCAGAGCGAGAGGGAAGATAGGGGGCAGCCGAATAGTCTTTAACCGTTACATAAATTAAGGTTCCTGTTAACTAACATCACCGAAAATTAAATCGATGCAAATGCCAAGGCAAAACAAATACAAAACTAGGGAAACAAAAGAACTTAAATGCAAATTCCAATGAATCAATATGTTCTCTCTGGTAATATTACTGTTAAAGTTTAGCGGGTTAATAGGTGAAAATACGCAAACAGTTGCAGGTTATCGACTAGTCGATAGCGGATGCAATATTTAACAAACAGAAACATATAGTTTAAAAAAATACATATATTCTACCAACTGTAAACGACTTTTCGGCAAATCGAAATTATTAACAATCGAAATTAAATCGAAGGCAAGAACAAGAATCGATACTTTTCGAGTATTACAGAATTAACGAAAGATAATATTACTGGAAGTTTGCACCTCCATTTTAGTCTCCGCCATTTTGTTCACACTTTTATCCAATGGAATGCAGCGGCTTATCTGGCTTTATTTTGGTTGGATGGAGAGTTTTTCTTATCAGTAAGTCTGTCTCCGCCTTCCATTTCTTATCTCTAGAGCCCAGGCACTTTGTTCTGCTGCATCTGGCAGCACTGTCTGTGCAATCTAACCATTTATCGATAACAATTTAAAATTTGAAACTTTAAATTGTGAAACTAATTGGAATCTGGTAATTCATCAATTAAAGTAACAATTAAACAGAAATATGAATACTTTTTAAATTTCACTTGAAATGTTAACTTGAAATAATCGATACCTATTAAAATTTGACAAACACTGTCAAAAAAAGGGACATAAATAAAAGTTGACAGTATTGAAATTAAAATATAAATTAATATCTTGTAAAATTTTGCTAAAACAAATAATACGTCCTTAGATGAATTTTTCAGTACTTCTAACAATTATTTACAAATACGTATTTAGATATAGAAAATATTTCTTGGCCACAAAAATTATAACACCCCTAAAAACAATTAAAAATGTTATATTATATCCACAAACCAACTGATTATTAACCAACCATTAAATAACAATAATAGTTAACACCTTAATAAAAATCTCTCCAAAATTGATTTTAAAATGAATATATTTTTGTTTGCAAATTGTTTGCGTTTTGACAAATTTTGCAATAAGTTACGACTATATATGTATGTATATTAGAAATAATAATAATAATAATTAACAGTTAATGAGCGTTCGACTGTTGTTGTTGCTTGTTTTTGTTGCTGTTGCAATTGATGTTGCTGTTTTTGTTGTTGTTGTTGTTGTAGCGGCTGCTGCGAACGCGATAAAAGGAGAAACTTAACAAGAAAAAAAAAACAGAAAACAAGTTATCTAAAATAAAAATAAGAAATATATATATATATATAGATATACATATGCGTGCGGAATCGAAGGGGGCTCCTCTGGGGCTCTTCTTCCGCATCATAACAAAAAATACATCATAATCCGCCTGCCACGTCACAATCTGCTCCTCTCCGCTGGCATTGGCTTTTCCGATTTTACATAATATTATTGACTAAATTGTAGTAGATCAACGAATGTCTCTGTTTTCTCCATTTCGCACCACCAGCACACATCCAAGTTATTTGCAAACTTTTAAAGTGTTTCCTCCTTTTTTTTTACACACTATTTACAATGGTTTTCATTGAGGAGTTTTTTTGCAGGTCTGTTCAAATGATTAGTTAACAATTTTTAAACATTTCTGTATTTAAAGTTTGCAGGTTTTGTTTGTTCAAGAGATTAGTTAACAATAGTTTAAACATGTCGGTATTGAAAATTTCGTACAATAATCTTCTACAAAAATTGGTTTGAAATGTTTTTGTGGAAACTCACTTCTTTTTTTTTGTTTTAGAAGTTTTCTTTTCAAAATTTAAAGTTTTTTTCGAAGAATGCTTCAAAGAATGCAATAATATTAATGCATAATAATAAATTAAAAATGGGATAACAATATTAATATTTTTTTTTCTTTTTTTTTAACATTTCTCAAGAGAAATTACCAGTATTATAAAGGTCATCAAACCTATTAAAGGTTTCTTTTTAAACGAATTTAATAATAGTTAACAATTTAACTACTAACATAAGTTAATTGGAAAAATAAACCAATTTTCTGTTCTCTCTTTTCATTCCTGCAGCAATTATTTGAAAACTCTTGAACAAGAAGAGGAAACTTAGTTTGGAAAATGTTTTTCAATTTCTCTTCTCAAGATTTAAAGTTATTTTTTAAGGTTTGTTTTAACAATTTAAGAACTAAGTGAGTGGAAGTGGGAAATATAAAGGTAATTTCCGTTCTTTCTCCGCATTCTTTGAAATCTTTTTTGAAGATTTAGTGAGTTACATGCCCCAAAACAAGATGCGGCTGCTGGTGGTGGCGCTTTTAGTGGTGCTTTTCGTGGGTGCTGTTAGTTAGTGGTGCTGCTGCCCCTAGTTGGACTTGGTCAGCTCAGTGCGATTGGCGGCCACTTCGGCCAGAATGAGTAGATCTGAGGTAGAGGAGGTCACATCGAAGTTCGCCTGCGAGGACAGCGACGAGGAGGAGTTCGAGTTCGAGTTCGAGGAGGGGGAGGCGTTGGAGGAGTGGTTGGAGTGGCTGGAGTTGGCTAATGCCGCCATCCCCGTCCCCGTTCCCGTTCCCGTCGACGTCCTGGCCCCGGCACTCTCGTTGAAGTAATAACAGCCGTTGATGGTGAGCGGTAGTATGGAGGCCACCTCCTGCTCAATGGCACTCACATCCCGCCGGGTGATGCTCTCCTTGCGGGCCTTCCTCCGCTGACTGCCCTGCAGCTGTTGCTGCTGCATCTGCAACTGCTGCATCTGCTTGATCCGCGACAGGTCGGAGGAGCCTGCTCCCCCAGCACCTGCTGCTCCGGGTTTGCCAGCACCTGCGGGAGCTGCTCCTGTTCCTGCTCCTCCCCCTCCCCCTCCACTGGTGCTATTGGAGTTCCTCTGCTTCTTGGTGCCGCTGAACTTCTTCTTCTTTTTGGTGCTGCGCTTGCGCTGCAGATAAGCATCCAGACTGAGGGCCGGCAGCTCCTTGATCTTCTCCTCCAGGTCGAAGAAGCCACTGCTACTCGACTCGGACACACTCCTCGCATGCTGCGGACTGCACGGATGGCGTTCCGGGGGCGAGACTGGAGGAGTGTTCGGACCCGCATCCAGGGAGACATCCACAAAGTTACCCGACACCGTCGCCAGCCGGCTCTTGCTCTTCTTTGCTATGGCCGCCAGTTGGCCGGAGTTGACCAGCTCCTGGTAGATCTTGCCCTTGCAGGAGCGCGTGGACTTGGCCTTCTTGTTGGGCGTGCCGGAGCTGGCCTCCTCCTCGCTGGAGTTGCTCGAGTTGCTGTCCAGGGGGCGCTTGATGCCCACCGCACGAGCAGAAAGAGTAGGAGGTGGATTGCCATTACCTGTGGGCGGCATGTGGGCGGATAGAAATTGACTTGTCTCGCTGAGGACCTGCTGCAGGGCGAAGTCCTTCTCCTGCACCTGAACCTGCAGCAAAGTGCTCAGCTCACCCATCTGCGTCTCGTCGGCCAGCTTGAAGTAGTTGCGACGCAGTGCGTCCAGCTGCAGATCCTGCAGTTGGAGCGGACCCTGCGTGGCATTCACCTGGTGATCCTCGCCAGAGACTCCGCCCACAATGCTGGCATTGCTGGGACGTGTGGCAAGGGTGCGCAGAGGCGGAGCGGGCAGTTTGTACCACTTGAAGTTGGGATTGGCATTGAAGAAGGCGTCCTTGTTCTGGGGGAGAGTGAAATACAAACAGAAATCGATTAGTTACTGATCCCTCATAGCTGTAATCCCCTGGAGACTCACCTGCTGCGCTAGATCTGTGAAGCAGTGCTTCTCCTGCTCGTCCAGAGCTGCCCACCAGTCGCCCAGGATCTTGGTGATGGCCCTTTAAGAGAGAGAAAAGCCAGAAAATTAAGATCTTCTCCGCCTGCTCCTGGTAATCCCCGCCAGCTGCGCCACCTACCGGTTCTCCAGGGTCTTGTAGCGTTCCTTGACGATGGCCCGATGGCGCTTGCAGAAGATGAGGAACGCGTTCATGGGACGGCGGGCATGGTGTTCGGGTCGGATGGCACTACCCCCTTGGGGATCCTGCTGGATTTGGAGCTGCTGGTGGACCTGCTTGCGATCGAGGTCCTGCAGCTGCACGGTCACCACATCCACATGCTCCTCGGTGTCCTCGCGACGAATGCGAGTGACTTCCTGCTGCAGCGGCAGCTGAACTCGGCGATGCTCCCGGTTGTTGCAATGCTCCTCCACTTCGTCCTCCTCCTCATCCTCCTCATCGGCCTCCTCCTCGTCCTCGTCGTCGTCCACGTCCTCGTCGTCGGTGCTGTAGCCCTGCAGCTTGGCATAGTTGTGCACATCCTCGATGCGTCGAAAGGCATTTTCTTGGTCCTCAGTCCGCTGCTGGGAGCTCAAAGTGGTGACTAAGGCACTTTTGGTTGGAGCAGATCCCGCTGTTGCTCCTCCTCCTACTCCTCCTCCTCCTGTTCCTGATCCGTTCGATGGCTTCTCTTTGGCTATGGGCATGGTCATGGACTTGGGCATGGGCATGGGCAGCCACTTGAGGCCCCCTGTTCCCACTCCTGCACCCTTGGCCGCTGCCACAGCAGCTGCTGATCCTGAGAAGATTTCCACAGCTCCCCGGGTTACTCCTGTGCCCGGTCTCGTGGCCAGGCTAGTAGAGCCTCCCTTCGGTGCAACTCTGGATACTAGAGCTCCCGATCCCAGGGTAACCGGGGCCAGTCCCCTCAAGGCAGCTGCTGAGCCTGGGGCAGCTCCTTTCACCGATTCCCTCCAGTCCCCAATTAAGTATAATCCTCCCGAGACATCTACGGTATTGGAAATCGGGGCTGGGAATGATCGGGAAAATTCACGACTGGAGAAGGCTGCTTCCACTGCATTGGAAATGCTAAATACAGATCCTGGTGATGTGCCCATGGATAGGGGTTTGGGCTTGGGAATCAGCAATCCTTGGGTTGGTATAGAAGCAGCACCTGCAGATGCATCGCTAGCACCTGCTGATCCGATTGATCCGCTCGTTCCTCGGATGTTTTCAATTATTTTCAGCACTTGCGTTACCGATTGTTCGCCTTTGTTGTTGTTGTTGTTGTTATTATTATTGTTGTTGTTGATGTGGTTCATTTTCTGGCCACTGCCACAGATGTTGTTGTTGTTGTTTGTGGTGTTGCTGGTGACACCGTTGCTATTGTTAATGTTGCTGCTTGCGCTGTTGTTGTTGTTGTTGCTGTTGCTATTGTTATTGTTGTTGTTGTAGGCAAAGTGCATCTTGATCACAGCACCTGTTCCTGCCTGCTGGCCACCGATCATTGTTTCTCCTGCTTTCCAGTTCCAGTTTCTTCGGTCTTTGGTTCTCCTCCGCTTGTTGTTTATTGCATCGAACAATGCTGCTGCTGCTGCTGGAAGTCCTCGAACATATTACGCACTGCGAATGGAAGAAATGGTGTTTGGTTGCCGTCAGTTAGCTTTTCCTTTCTTTAATTGTTGTTGTTTTCGTTGTTTAGTAGGTGAATTTCACAAAATTGCAAGAGAGAAAGGAGAGGAAAAAAAAAAGTGGAATAACGAAACGAAATGAAATGGGGCTGCCAGTGTGCTGGAATTCGGATTGGCAACCCTGTTTTCGCGATATTGAGAGTTGTTTACTATTTTACCGAGAGAGCGCGCCAAAGAGCGAAAGATCCAAAAAGAGAGAGAGAGAGCCAAAGCTGCGTCAGCAACAGTGGCGTTATTAAGGGGGACTGCTAACAGAAGTGTGGGCAAAAAATGATTAGTAACAATTGAAATAAAATTTAATATTATTTTTTTTTGGAAATCCTAATTTCTTTCTTTCTTACGCATCTGGAATTTATACAAATTAAAATTGATTATTGATTATTGATTGATAAAATTCGTGGAACCCCTTCTGCTCCGCCACTGTTCCGCACTATCAGCAAAAACAACAAAGCTCACATCAGCTGTGTGTGTTTGTGACGCGTCTAAAGCCACCCCCTGCCTCCCCTTCACCTGTCTTTAAACAAAAATAACGCCTAAAACACTCAAATGACACACAAACAACGATCACCGTTTTTTATTATTATGAAATTTTGTGTGTTGTTTTTTATTTGCGCAGAATGAACAAATTAAAAGGCAATCTTTACTCTCTGCGATTTCAAATATGTATGCATACATATAGATATATGTATGTACTTGTGTGTAAGCGAAATATTTACGCACATATCTGCACAGATATATAGGCGATCGGTCAGCGAATACATAAGCTTGTACTTGCATAAATAAATTTCAGCAAAAAGAGATATTTGCAAAGGAAATGAATAAACAACAGAGGCAAAAATGTATAAAACGAAAACAATAAAAACAGAATCAGAAACAGAGGGGAAGGCAGGCACAACAAAAGTTTCTTAGGCCTGCCAAACACTTTCCAACACTGCCCGGCGACTGTCAGGTTAGCAAACTTTCCACAGTAACAAACCGTTTCGATCGATTGAATATTAATAATTCAACGCTACTTGTTTTATGTTTGATTCGTCCGTTCTTTTCCTCCTCCTGCTATTGCACAATTATCGCTCACAACAAAACCAAAGAAGGAAAGGAGAACAGAAATGAGAAAAACAATGAAAACGAAAACAACAAAACTACTGGCTACGTGTACAGCTGAGCGTATGTGTGCGAGAGCGAGAGAGAACGAGACCGAGACTGTGACTGAGAAAGGGAACAGGAGATTGGAGAGTGCGATGACTGCTCTCTTTTTTCGCACAGTTCGCTTTGAACTTGATTGCGCTTGATTCTTCTTCTTCTTGTTGTTGCTTTATTTTTGCGTAGATTTCTGCGTTCGTTTTTTATTTGTTTGTTTGTGCGGGGAGCAACTGCCTTTGCTGTTGTTGTTTTTATGAAATGAGGGTGATGGCTGGGGGGAGGGAGGATCGCTGGGGTTGCCACTTGTCGAAAAAGAAACACAACTGCAGCTGTCAGCTGTTGGTTACCGTTGCTTTCCCTCTCTTTCATTCTCTAGCTCTCACTTACACCGATGCACACGGTCAAGGCCAAGTCATTGAGGGGTGGGGCGGTAGGAGAGGGGGGTGCTGGGTGCCATAACCTTCAAACGGCCAGTTTCCTAGATTTCTAGGTTAGGTTTTCTCAACTGCAATTAATTTTAATTTATAACAAAAAAACAATACAAAAAAACAAGCGAGCTCCTTTAAAAGTTCATCTGAAATTCTCCCGCACACATAGAACTCTCTCTCACACGCAGACACACGCACACACACAGGTACGTAGGCAGACACACACCAACAGCGAACAGCTGATGACGTTTGTTATTTTGTGCGCGTCGTCGCTTATTTATTTTTTCGCACATACAAAAACGAATATGTTAACCAGCGATTTGTTAAATGAAAAATAGAACGCTGGACGTCAGCATAAATAAAGGGCCGTTTCAAATTTTCGAAGCTAAATGATTTACGTGAAAAAAACGCACCAGAAATGTCGCCGAAGAAATTGTATTGAATTGAAGTCGCCTGCTCTCGATTTTTAATTAAATTTCAATGTTGATGATGTCAAATGAGAATGAAAACTGACTGTGTTTTTGTGCTTTGCGGCCAGAGCAGCGCAGCGTCAACGGCGACGTCGGCAGCAACGCCAACTTTGCGGAGACGTCGTGCGGCACAGTGTGCCCGCTTGCAACCGAAAGTGCAACACTTTAAAACCGGGTGAAATGTCAAAATCAAAATCAAAATCAAGTGAAGATATTGTGATTAAAATATTTTCTATTTAAATATTTAAGAGGGCAACTTGTATCATTCAACCAGTTAAATCGATTTATAAAAGTTCAATATTTTAATTTGTTAATTAACAAGCTTTTCTCTTCTACAACACTCAAAATTTGACAGTAAAAAACTACATAAGTCATATGTTTTAAGCTTAGACAACTACAAGCTATTCTCTTCTACAACACTCAAAATTTGACAGAAAAAACTAAATAAGTCATTTGTTTTAAGCTTAGACAACCCTAACTATACCACTGTGCTTGAGTTCAATTGCGCGCAGCAGCAAAATCAACAATAATAACAACAACAACTGGACAGCGAAATGTATTTCATTTTACTTTTTCTTTCTTTTTTCCTTTCTGCAGGCACCTGTATGTGTGAGCTCTCCACATCCGTAGCGCATCCACACACACACACACACAATCGCAGACACCTTACCTCTCCAAAAACAATAACAAAGTAACCGTTCGTCGAGCGAAAGAGACCGAGAGTGTGGTCTCTCTTGCACTTGCTGAGTTGGTGAACTCGCTCAGCTGTTTGCCCTCTCTCCCCAATGCATTGTTGTTGTTTGTTTACAGTTTTTGTTCAAAGAGTGCAGCTGATTCTTTTTTCTTGAACGGGGGATTTACAGAAAATTGAAAAAAGTTGAATGAAAAATTATTAAGAAATAGTTAATAGTTGATTGAAATGTATGAAAAAGGCAACTCTCTTTCGCTTTGACTATCTCGTTAGCTATCGTTGTTTTTATTGCAACAAGTTGATCAACGAAATGCAGTTAGTTTATCTGTACGTATGCACGTAGAGCGCTTCTCGTGATTTGTTATTTTTGTTGATGTTGTTGTTTTTATTGCATAACCATTTAACAGTTTTGCTCGAACGGTTGCCGATTCGGTTTGTTTGCAATTTGCATTGGGCCAACAACAATGTTATTGTTTTTCAAGGTCACCCATACAAAGAAGCAAATACACACGAAGAGATGAACAAAACACACACGACG
>JAJJHY010001290.1:4700968-4711279 GCA_021224005.1 Drosophila setifemur
AGGAATCAACATACAATATAAATCGGATAGGAAGTATCGTGTGTCGTATCGCTTAGCCTAGAATGCAGAGTACAATAATAATAATTATATATATATAGTCCATATAATCGATGAAGTATATAGTAGGAATACAGTTTGTTATTGGTTTTTTTCTCGCGTGTTTTTTGCAGGAGTGATATGAAGTTGTTTTTTTTGTTTGTTTGTTGATGGAGCAATTGCATTGCGGATGTTGTGTTTGGTGTTTGGTTTTTGTTTATGATTTGCTTTTGTATAATTATGCATAGAGCAGCGTGTGTACACCTAGGATCCTACGAATATATGTTTGTATATATATATATATAAATGTGTATATGAAGAATGCGAAATTAATACAGAATACAGAAATACTTAGCGCCCGTCGTTTCACATAAATTGAGAGTAGAGGATTATTAAAGCGCGATCGCAACCAAAATCTGCGTACAAAATATATATATGTAAATGTATATATAGGTTCTGCATCTGCTTCTGCGTCTGCTTTGTTTTTTGTTGTTGTTGTTTTGTTTTTTATAACTATCGATTGCACGACTTGGTGCCGCCCTCCCAGACTCCAGACTCCAAACTCCGGACTCCAGACTCACTGCTGAGCCTGCATGCGCGCCTGCATCTGGGCGAGCATCTCCTGCATGCGCCGCAGCTCGGCCTCCTTCTCCTGCAGGATGCGATCCTTGTCGTTGAGGGCATTGCTACTCTGCACCAGACTGTCCCGCTCCGACGACTTCATGCCATTCTCGCCCTTGCCGCTCTTGATGCCCTTGGCCAGGCGGTCGGAGCGGTAGTTCTCGTAGTGCACCTCCTGCGTCACCTCCTGCAGGTCCTGCATGTGGGTGCTGTTTGGGTAGGGAATAGATATAATATTAGAATTAGCTGGGGATATCTAAAAAAGAGACTCTCTCGCTCACATCAGCATGGTGCGCAGCTTGATGAAGTCGCAGTGATCGGGATTCTCCACCTCGACCACGCCCCAAGGGTAGAGGCGCCCCCGCACCTTCTTGCCCTTGACCTCGAGGAGAGTGTTGGCGCCGCAGACGGCGAAAGGCACAGCTTCCTTCAGTTGCTTCACCTGCTCCTTGTAGTCCTCGTCCTCATCGGAATCACAGTCGGGCAGTGGATAGATCTTGATGCCATGGCTCTCGATCTCCTGCATGATGCGGCACTTGAGGCGCAGGATCTCCTTCTTGGTCAGGCAGTCGGCCTTGGCAATCACCGGCACAATGTTCACCTTGGAGTGCAGCTTCTTCATGAACTCCACGTCGAGGGGTTTCAGGCTGCAATAACAAAGGGGAAGGGAATTCAGTTTTGGAACTCTTGGGAAGTAAATAATAGTAACCCACCCATGACCAAAGGGCGATATAAAGTAGAAGCAGCAGTGAATGCGATTGTCGACAATGTTGCGTCGGTTGAGTCCGCTCTCGTCGCGCAGAAAGCGCTCATATTGCTCATCGATGTACTCCAGAATGGCACCGAAGCTGTTCGAATTGTCGATGGCGTCGCCAAAGCCAGGTGTGTCCACAACCGTCAGTCGCAGCTTGACGCCCCGCTCCTCGATCTCCACCGTGGACGCCTCCAGTTTGACCGTCTGCTTTTGCTTCTCTAAAGGAATGCGGAAGTCGGGAAGAATGTTGTGTGTTGTATGTTTGAGTTGTACAAATGGTTATCCAATGATTAGTCAACCAACCTATGGCATCGGGTATTATGCGCTCGGGATAGAGATCGGTGAGGAAGAGGCTGTTGACCAGCGTCGACTTGCCCAGCCCAGATTCACCCACCACCATCAGCGTGAACTCGAAGCCCTTCTTCACGGACTTGCGGTGCACCTGGTTGGGCAAGTTGGCAAAGCCCACATATCCGGGCGTCTCGATGCTGGAAAACTGCAAAGGGAAAGCCAAAGAAAATTCGGGGATTAGTTTTAGTGATTAAAATTTTGAATGGAAACTTTGTTATGAAACTAAATATACTTTATAAGAAAAGCGATGGAAATTCGGGGATTAGTTTGAGTCTTTGTAATCAGAAAACTTCTATATAGTCTATACTCTTATTTTTAATTCTTCAATAACTTTCAAAGATAACCCAAAATTAAATATTGAAGTGGCTAACAAAATATATTTACAACATCACACAAAAATAAAATATAACAATTAAAATATTATTTGGATTATTTTTATAAGATCTAATATAAAGAATCTTTAACTGATTATGATAAAAAAAAATAATAAGATAGTTTCTTATTTCATTAGATCTTAGATTAAATATTGAATCTAAGAACAACAAATTTATATATATTTAGGACATAGAAAACTATTGCAAAAAAATATATAAAAATATTTATATAAAGTTTTTGAAAAGGTTTTTATGATCAAAAAGGTGTGAATTCTTATTTTTAATTTATCTAATCGTAATTTATTTGATCAACAATTAAAAAAAAATAGAGTTTTAAGTTATCTATGGTATTCCATAGAGTTCTTGGTGTTATATAGCTCCGATTTCCACTGTGGGGCCTTAGAAAGAAAGCAATTAAAGTGAGCAGCCGCTTTGCATGAACATCACGCACGCTGTGAATTTCTCTTGCCCCACAAATACCGTTGTTTGCCACATATTAATTGATGGCATATTCCAACGGGGGGGCTGGAAATAAAGCTGATAATATCGGAATGCAATATTATGTGGGTCATGGGACATCGAGATAATCGCACAAAGGGATGGAGAGTGGAGAGTGGGGTGCGGAGAGTGCGGGAGTGGAGATGCCAGATGCGAGATGCAGTGCATCGCGAAAACAAAGGAAAATGGAAGAAAGAATGCCGACGCCGGCAGCGACATGTGTGTGTTGTGAATCACTTTCCAGGGAGAGCAGAGGAGGGGGAGAGAGTGCGGTAGGAAGAGGAGACTGCAAAGGATAAAGAGGAAGAGCAGAGGCAGGAGAAAGAGGAGCTGGAGCGGGAGCAAATAAACAGACGCAGCCGAGGGAGACAAAAAACAGAAGCGGGCGGCATCTCTCGCTCTCTCTCTCCCCCGTTGATTTCGATCTTCACTTCCAGTCCACGCACTGCACCGATCGGTGGCTTTGCACTATATAACTATATATCTAACTGATAACTGATCGTATCGGCTTTGCCGTTCACTGAACCATCTGCTACTCACGCCCTTTGTATCGGCCATTTTAAAATAAAACACGAAACGAACAAACTCAACGTAATGACGAACAAAACAGTGTGACCGCAGCCAAGAACTAGCCCAACCTGCCGGCAATGTGACTGCCTCGTGGATAGCCAACAAATACCAAAATACCAACGAAAGTTCCTTGGGAAATTTCTTAGGCGTTTTGTAGAGTTTTGATATATTATTTGAATTTGGTATTTTCTGTAACCACTTTTTGTTTTTGAACTTTTATTTTGAATTTTTGGGGTTTGCAAATCTTACTTTTTGCGGTTTTTTAATTAAAAGCTTTTTAGGTAAATTATAGGAATAATCTTTAGCTTGAAGTTAAAAACTGTATTAGTTTAAAAAACTCTTTAGAATCCACATTAGCCGGAATATTATTTAAAAATCTGGTTTTTAGTTTGGAAATTTTTTGTTATGTATTTTTGTGTTTGCAAATCTTTCTGCTTGATTTTTTAATTTATAACTCTAAATACTAAAAAACTTTTAAGAATCCACACTAGCCGGAATATTATTCTATATAATAGGGGAATTATAAGAAAAATCTTTAGCTTTAAATTATTATATTTATTAAAATATATATGTATGTTCTATATACATATATTATTCTAAAATTAGGTTTTTATTATATAATTTTTCAACTAAAATATACAAAACCAAAAAAAGGAATTTTTGATTATGGAATCTTATAAATAAGTAACAAGAAATTTAACTATAAGAATAATATTGCCAACCCAAAGAACAACTAAAACCTCAACTCTTGGTGTAATATATATGTGATATAGTAACTTCTTGGACTGTAGAATCGGGCTGAAAGCCTGGTAAGAAAGACGTGCCATTTGGTTTTTGGGTGGCCAAGATGTCGGAGAGAAATCGACGAGACTATTTTGGCGCTTTGTCGCTTTTGTCACGTCGCCAAGCAATTTCTGCTGGGGGCTTTCGGGGTGCGATCAATGGTCACTTAAAAATGCGCCAGCCCGATCTCGTAGTCGTCTGATATCTATAATTAGACCTTAGGCTATATGTGGAATCGAAATGCACTGCGATTGTTGGCCTGCAATTTTACCACCATTCATTTACTTATTGTTTGCTGCGTGATACTTTAAGCAGAATCAAAATTTTTAAAGAAAAAGAAACAACAATTTGTAATGGGAAATGTTCATGAAATTTTATTACCAAAAATTTAAATGGCTGTAATATAGGGCTATAAATTATTTTGAATAGCTTTTTGTTGGTTTCATAAGCGTCGGTGTCGGTTGTTGACCCCCCCCCTCCCCCCCCCCCCCTCCCCAAACGACCTTGAACCAATTATCGACGATTGACGATCCGTGATCGATGATGTCGGAAAAGCATGTAACTGACTCAGCGCCGACAATTGATGATCACTTAGCAAATTCCCACACAACTTGGCTATGGAAAGTTTTGCGCTTCTCTTAACCCTATTTAACATATTCACATGAAAATAAATATAACTATAAATTAAGAACAACTTTGGAGGTACTTTTAGTTTTCTGTATTTTAAGTAGTTTTTCAAATAGAATGTTTAGTTATTAAACTGAGTACAAGGAATTTCAACGACTCAAAGTGTTAAATGGGGTTCAAGCGAAATATTGTGAAGGGGTTAATGACGTACTGTACTGTACGAGTATCTGTAGCTGTGAGATACAAATTTAAATACATCGTTTGGCCCTAAGTAAATTTCCTCGAACCTCGATTGCGTCAGTCAGAAAGTACAGAGTACGTTAATATAGTACTTAATATACATATGGGTAATGGATTACTCAGAATGGGAATGGATATTATGAAATATCATGCACTAGAATATAGTAAAACCTCCTCCCTTTTCATTGCAACAATATCTGTAGATACACATTTCTTAGTTATAAACAAATATTTCAGTCGATGAAAAGCTGTTAAAATAATTCAAATTCCCTATAAATCATACCTTGAAATCAAGTCTAAAATGATTTTTTAGAACTTCCCTGCATTGCGGTAGGTAAGATCTATCCAATTGACCATTATCGCTTTCGGTGAATCAAATTGGAGCCGGATGACTCTGAAATTCAATGACCACTTAAAGGCAGGAATCATTATCAAATTATGAGTAATTTTTACTTACATTACATGTCAATCAAAAGGGGAGCTCACGATTTCTCGAACTTTCTTTACAAGTCTATCAGAAAACTAGGAGAAGATAATTGAAGTTAGTAGAAATTATATGTTATAAAGAACAAAACTTACCCAAAAACTATATTTAATATCCAACCCACATTTATATATAGATCTTCTCAAAATTAAAAGAATATCTTTGAAATACTTTTTCGCTTGGATGGACCGCTTTGAATTGCTTTCGCCGGGCAATCTTTAATGATTTCCTCAAATTCATTGTTTCAATTCAATTGGAGAGAGTCTTCCAAATGGACTGGAATATCTGGAAATGTCTGGAAAATTCTGGCAAGCTCAAAATTAATTGAAATGTGGTAGGACAGTGATGCATTCAACGAAATTGCTCCCTTGACAAAACACCTGTACAAATATGTATATCGCATATATCGCCAATGAATATGTACATATATTATTGCCAACCACGATTGCAGCTCAATTTTGCTCTCCAGGAAATTTCGTATTTTCACAATTACTATTTATTTTCACCCCCCTTTTTTAGCGAGACTTTTTTTTTAGTTTTTTTTTGGTTCCTATCGATCAAATTCACTTGGCGCAGAAGGTTCTGCCACTGCAACAGCTGTTTGTGGGGGGGTTTATTTGTTTTTTGGTTTTGTTTTTGTTTTTGTACATATTTTATTTTGTGTTCTAGGGGGAGACACGCAATCAAAAGACACTCATTTACGAGTGGAAATTTCCATTGCAATTTTTCGTCTGACTGTTCGGGGGCTTCGTTTAACCCGCAGATGTGCCAAAAATTGGAAAAAGTATTTTGAAATTATATTGTGTATGTATTATTTTAAATATTCTGATTTTCAGCCTTACAAAACTAAATTGATTACATTTTTGTTATAAAAATATGTACAAATGTTTTCTGTATATTAAAACAAGTATTTCATAAATTATAAGCAAAATTATATGTTTCCAAAATGAGTTAAACCGAAAAAACCATTAAAATACAAATGATATATATTTTTACAAACATTTTTGTAATATAAAATATATTTAGAAATATTTGTTTGTTGACAAAAACTTTAGTTTTGACGAATTATAAATATTGTACAAATTTTATAAAATAACTCTAAGTAAATTTTTAAATATTATGTCAATATTACGCATACGCATTCGCCACCAATAAATCTTTATTTAAAGAAAACTATTACAAAATTCATTTAAAAAACCCAACAAAAATCAACCTTATTTTCTTTTTAATGGATTAATGGATTTTATTGTGGATCTCAATTAAATCACTTAAGTTAACTAAGAAAAATCGAATTTATTGCACCGAAACAGTTCGGGTTTTCTGCTCTTCTGATTAAAAGATTTTCCATTTTCACTGGTTTTTCTTGGTAGGGGGTAAACCCAATTGCCAGTGCAGCAGAACGACCCCCAGCGCCAGCCATGGGTTTAATTGCAGCCCCATCTCTCTCCCCCTCTCTCTCGCTTCCCCTTGCGCCGCGCAACGTTGTTCGCTATCTCTTTCGTTCTGTGCGATTTTCGTTAATGCAAATGGCATGTGGATAATTAAAGGGGGTGAGGGAGGGGGAGGGGGGTGTAGAAGGGAGAGGAAGAAGGGGAACAGCCTGCCAAATTGACTGACTGTCAGGCTGACTCACTCACTCACTCACTCACTTGCTCACTCTCTCACTTATTCACTTACTCACCTGCACGTTCACGTTCACTGTCGCTCTTTCTCTCTCTCTCACAAAGGAAATTGCAACTGCAGCAGAATTACACTTGGGAAAACCGTTTTGGTTATTTGAAAACATACATAAATTATTTTCTGAAATATGTATTTATGTATAGAATAGTTTGTAGAATACTTTATACGATCTTTTGCTTTCTCAATGATCGTGATTTTTCGAAATTATATAACCGTAAAATTCTAAATATATGTCCATAAGTATTTTCTCTCCCTGTAGCAATTGCGGGCAGCGACTTGATTTAGCTCGGTGGTCGTAAATTGTTCGCTTTATGCTTGTTGATTTTTGTTGTTTTTTGTTGTTTTTTGTGTTTTGCGCTACAGGAAAGGGGTAATGGGGGCGGGGAGGGGAAGGGAAGGGCGTTAAGAAAGGGAGGGAAGGGAAGGGAGGCAAGGGAAGGGAAGGGAAGGGAGGACAAGGCAGAAAAACAGACGAAAAGAAGATTGCATGCCATTTGTATATAAATTGTATTTTAATGGGTTTTCTTTAGCTTAAAATTATGCACAGGACAATCGGAAGAATCTTTTTGATGTCAACGATATTTTTTGGCAGTACATTATATATATTATGGAAATAATTAAAATATT
Organism: Drosophila setifemur; assembly: GCA_021224005.1. Classification (NCBI taxonomy): domain Eukaryota; kingdom Metazoa; phylum Arthropoda; class Insecta; order Diptera; family Drosophilidae; genus Drosophila; species Drosophila setifemur. Next base: position 4,708,614 of record JAJJHY010001290.1, read on the forward strand.
TTAGCTTTCCAATTTTTCCAGTTTAAAAAAATTACATATTTCGGTTTCTGGGATTTTAGCAGAATTATTTTGTTTAATATTTTTGTATTAAATTTCGTTTTTAATTCCATTTCTATTTAGTGAGTATTAAATTGTGAATATGAAAATATGTACTCGTAATTTTTTAAGCCAGTTTTTTTGTTTTGTTTTGTAGTATTAATTCTTCACTTAACTCTGTGAATTCTTTACAAAAAAAAAAAAAAACATAAACATATATTATTTCCAAGGGTATGAACAAATCACGCAAAGTGGTTTTGGAATAAATTTATAGCCAAGGTCTTGGAGCACTCCAAGCCAATTGCATTTACCTTACGATTATTTGTTGTAACAATTATGACTACGAACGGTTGACCACGACTGTGTCCACCGACTGCATGCCCCCCGCTGAAGCGTTGCTGGCTCCATTTCCATTACCATTCTGGTTCTGGTTCTGGCCACTGCCATTCTGGTTACCCTGAACTGGAGGTTCCAGGGGTGGAAGACCCACTAGCTTCTCGCTCTCCCGCCACAGCCAGTCGGCATTGTCCGTGTTCCGTGCCCAGGGAACGAGGGGCCAACGGATGCAGTCCGCATAATAGCCACCGGAGGAATGTTCCAACTTAGGATCCAGGGCCAGCTTCAGTGTGGTCTGTGCCCCGGCTCGGGGTGACTTAAACAGGTAGAGGGACACCACCGGCAGGGCTTTCTTCATCCAGGTGGGACCGGAAAAATGACGATTCAACTCCGTCCGGACAACACCCGGATGACAGCAGTTGACGGTGACCCCCGTATCCTTGAGGATCGTGGCCAGCTTCCGGGTGAACAGGATGTTGGCCAACTTCGACTGACTGTAGGCCCCAAAGAACTTGCTGTACTTCTTCTCACTCATCAGATCCTCGCGATTGATGCTCCCAAAGAGATGAGCCGCCGAACTGACCACCACAATCCGACTGGGCGAACCCTGCTTGAGTCGATCCAGCAGGAGATTGGTCAGCAGGAAGTGTCCCAGATGATTGACACCCATCTGCTGTTCATAGCCATCGGCTGTGAGAGATCGGGGACAGGCCATCACCCCGGCATTGTTGATCAGCAAATCCAGACGGGATTCCTCGCTCTTAAAGCGCTCCACAAAGTTCCGCACCGATTGCAGGGAACCCAGATCCAGGGTGCGATTGAAGAGCTGCTGGTTATGACTCCGGTCCATGATCTCCAATCGGGCAGCTTCACAGCGTCCCGGATCCCGGCAGGCCATATACACGCGGGCCCCTCTCTTGGCCAGCTCCAGAGCCGTCTCCTTGCCAATTCCCGTATTGCAACCGGTGACGATCACCACCTGGAGGGGGAAGATCATCGGGGTTAGGAGGAGGAACAACAGGTTAGATATTGAAAATGGATTTTAAATTGTTAATCCTCGATTTTATCTTATCTTTTTCTTTAAATATGGTTTGTTAAATTGTTCTATTGTTAAATATTAATTAAATATAATATAAATTAAGAATATATACACGCACCTTTCCATCGATCCTATTGGCATTCCGATAGACCGGTCCCTGGATCAATTTCCGCACCAACCACATGATCACCGAGATGCAGAGCAGGACAAGAATGATCAACACCACCCAGGCCCAGAATCCACGGAAGCAGAGGGTCTTCTCCGTTGCCTCGGCGACGGGATCGAAGCCAGGTGGAAGACCGGTTCCGGTTCCTGCTCCTGTTTCAGATCCAAGTCCTGGGGGCGTGGCAGCCTCCGACATTGCTTTTTGGGCGACAAAGGATCGTTGATTGCTCCTCCTCAGTGAATCTTCCCCTCTTAAGATTCTTCAAGCGGGAAAAGAAAATAAAAACAAGAAAAAGAAAAATAAAAAGAAAGTTCAGAAAAGGGGAAGGGCAACTAAATCGTGAGTGGTTTCTGTAATTCACTCAAATCGTAGTTACTTATCTCAGATACAATTGCTAGTTGTATCTACGTTGGTTCTAGATTTAATGGATTAATAAAAAACAAGTATCACCTCCGGCCTCGAACTTTAATCTAATGTTGGTTGCTTACAAACTTGTATTGAAAACAGGTGCAATTTTGAGGTTGTACAAAGTATCTTTGTATCTGTCATAATTACACTAACTACTATATTATTATTTATAAAAAAAAAGTATCAAGTGTCAAGGCTGCAAGTTTAAAAGGTTTAAAATTAAATAATATAATTATATCTCTTGTTTATTCTTTGAACAGTTTATGAAGAATTTTGTGTCTTATATTTATACCAAATATATTTAAGAGGAAATTAAATCTTTTAATCTTTAATCTTTTAAAAGTTTATGAAGAATTTTGTGTCTAATATTTATATAACATATATTTAAGAGGAAATTAAATCTTTTAATCTTTAATCTTTTAAAATTTCAAGTATTTTTGTTCCTATTGTGTCTTATATTTATATCAAATATATTTAAGTGGAAATTAAATCTTAAACATTTAAATGAAATCAAATTTAGTAATATAATTAACATCTTAAGCTATACAAATTTAGAAAGGTTTTTTAAGTGTTAACATTTATTTTCAATTAACAAGCCAACAGAAATTCCTCATCGAGCGCAAAAAACTTTCATTGACATTTTTCACTGTACTGGACTTTCTTTTGGGGAACACAAGCCCC
>JAJJHY010001290.1:4716280-4742497 GCA_021224005.1 Drosophila setifemur
GGGTAGGGGTGGTGCTGCGGGGTTGGTGCTGGGGGGTTGGGGCGTAAATCCAGTGAAAACCTGTTGCCTGCTGAAAGCATAAAAAAGAAACACACACACACACACACACAATAGTTGGGGTCTTCAAGGGAATCGTGAATTAGCGAGAACCAGCGAGCAAATAATATTTCGTGCCATTGCATAATAATTTAAGAATATTTAAAATTAGAGAGGAGAGACTATGGATACCCATGGGGTTTATGTTAATAGAAAGCTTACAATTTCATCACAAATTAAATTTAATACATTTAAGAATAAGGAAATGTATTGCTTTTTTTCCTTTCAAATAACTCACTCACAACATAAACGTTAAATAAGAGTATAATAAAAGGGAACTCTTTAATTTAAATCCGATAAATTTAAGAATGAGGAAATATCCCTTTTATGTGTGTTAAATAATAATTTAACAAAGGAATCTTATTAATTTAAATCTGATAAATTTAAGAATAATTATATATATATTTCTTTCTTTCCTTTCACATTTTCCACTTATTTATGTTAAATAAGAATTGAAGAGTATTTAAAATGACAAAATAAAGTACGAATACCCATGGTTTTATGTTAATAAAATGCTTACAATTTCATCACAAATTAAATTAAATTTGTTAAATTTAAGAATAATTCCTTTCATATATCCCATTTATTTATGTTAAATAAAAATTAAGGAATATTTAAAAAGGAGAAGAGAGGCTATGGATATCCATGGTTTTATGTTAATAGAAAGCTCAAGAACTTATTACTTAGATTTATTACTTAATTTAGATCTCATAAATTTAAGAATAAGTATATATATTTCTTTCTTTCCTTATGTATGTATGTTAAATACGAATTTAAGAACATTTAAAATGAGAAAATAGAGTACGAATACCCATGGTTTTATGGTAATAGAAAGCTTAAAAAATATAATCAAAATAAAAGGGAACTTAATAATTTAAATCTAATAAATTTAAGAATAGGGAAATGCATTCCTTCCTTTCCTTCCATATATCCCCACTTATGTATTTTCCTTGCTCCTGTTTTTGGCATTGACAGTCAACAGAGATTGGCGTAAGGAAATTGCACAACCACAAAGTCATATAATGAAATGCAGGTGCATTGCCTGACATCTTATTCCCCCCAATGTGTTATATATATATACAAGTATGTAACTATATGGTATCCTGCACAGACGAGTAATAAATCACGAGCAAAAGATTTATGAATGCATAACATTTCGGGCAATATCTTTCGGGCTAATTGCGTGGCCGCATTTACGGCCATGTGAACCACAAAATCTGGCCCATCGCATCGCATGGCTCATCGAAAAAACAAAAGCGAACTGCTTTCAACTGGTTAATAGAGAATATTGCAGATAAGGGGATAAACAAACATTCTAGCTAGATAGATAGGAGCAAAACAAAAAAAAAAACTGAACAATCCAAATGATATTTGATGATTGCACAATTTTACAAGGCTTCCAGATCTTGGGAAACTACAGAAAAGTTCTAGTTTACAGATCTTGGAAATTGAATTTCACAATTTCAAATTCATTTTCTAAGATCTAAGATTAGTTATCTTATTAATATTATTTATATTACACTAACTAACCATCCCAGTTATTTTCTTGTTTCCTATTTTTAACCACAACTGTGTCTACCAAATACTTGTTGACTTGTTTTTTTTATCAATCGTCCATTGGTATTTGCTGTGTTTTGTTTATTTTTTTTTTGTTCAATTAATTTTTCGTTTAGTGACTTTGTTTCAGTTTGAATTACATTTTTGTTTGCGGTTGGATTGCACAGCTGTTCCCCTCATTCAATATGCAGCAATTCGTTTCCGCTAATTTGTCGCATGCGCGAATCGCAACAAATCAAAATTGAAATCGTCAACGCACTGAAATTGAATCAGATACACTGAATCACACACACACACACACACACACACATACAAAGATACAGATACACGGCTCTTACAGTTCATGGAATATTTAAATACATATATATATATGTATATGTATTTCATGGTCAAAGTCCAACCGCATCTCTTGCCCTCTCTCTCTCTCCCCCTTCCTCCGTTATTTTTTAACAAATTGTGCATTTTTTTTTTGGACCCGTGCCTCGATCGCCTTTCGGTTGATTTTTTAATTGAAATTGACGCGCTGAATTGTTCTGTATCTCCGTATCCGTATCTGTATCTGTATCTGTATCTGTAGATTTTTCTACGTAGCGAGTATCTATACGAGAGCAGCAGCATCCCCCCCTTCGACTTTATGACACATGCCGAATTGTTTTGGGCAATTCAATACGACGCCGCTGATGGCAAAGGTCAAGGTTGACATGCTGCCTGCCGTGACGCTCTCTTAATTTGGCTATACGTAAATATGTGTGTGTGCACTTGTGTGCACATACCACATGTTCGTATGTGAAGCGAAGTGCAACATGTCGTATACTTAATATGAAAGTACATTGGGAATTACAGGGCAACGATTACTAGATATAAATGGGTATTATTAAGAATTTTAAATCATTATTGCATCATTTCATATATTTTGTTTAAAGTGTATTTAAGCAAAATTATTTTCACATTTTTATACACATTTCTTCTTTAATGCATATAGGCAAAATGTGAATAATACATAATAAAACCCAAATATATTCATTTCACAGGAGCAACATGTCGTATACTTAATATATTTTAGTATTTGCTTTTAAACTCTGAATAAAAAGATAGTTAAGGCAATGTATAAATTTAAAAAATAATATATTATAATTAATACAAATTAAGAGTTTTACCTTCATTGATTCTCGAGTTACCACTGTACCGTAAATGTGTCGATCTTTTGGTGCCATTTAAAATGTTCGTTCTCGTCTCTGTTTTGTTCGCATTTCGATTGATTTTGCTTTCTTTTCTGTTTTCATGTTTCCTCTTGCCCTTCGTCTGTTGTGTTCTGTTTCTGTTTTCTGTTTCCGCATGCCATTTACCGTTGTACCCGGTATAGGGTAGGGTAGGGTAGGGTATGCCAGTGTGTGTGTGAGGGAGATGGAGAATGGTCTAATTACGGCTGAATTGGGGTCTTCTCCCATCTCCCTTCTCACCTCGTAACCTCTCTCCACACCCCCATAGAACGCATTTTTCTGCGCACTTGGCTGCAGTTGCAACTACAGCGAGCGCTCTCTCTCCCACTCTCTCTGTCTTCCACTCTGTTGCTCTCTCCCGGCTGATTCCCTCCCACTCGCACTGGCGTCCAATGACATTTAAATGTTTTCGCGTGCAAATGAAATTACATTGTCTTGATTTTTCGTGTTGTTTTTTTTTGTAATATTTTTATTTGGGTTCCTTTTTGTTGAATTTTTTCGTTTGCTGTGTGTAGTTACAATTTTCAAAAATTACAAACTAAAAAAAAACACGCGAATAACATTAATTGTTGCTGCTTATTATTAGCCGTCTATATAGGTAAATATTTGTATACATATATTTATATATATTTAATTTAGTATGTGTATAATATACGATATTAAGTCTGTTTTCAGCTTTGTTTCATTTAACCACGCTTCGTTCGTTTTGTTTTTGTATTTGTATTTTTTTTTTTTGTTCGCAATGCTTAAAAAATATATTGTCTCTTAGTAATTATGCAATTACAAGTGTATATGTAAATCAACAAAATGAAATACGTACATACAAAAATTCTGTTGTTGCATTTCTCTTAATTGTTTTTTTTGTTTGTTTGTCTTGTTGGTTGTTTGTTTTTTTTTTTTACTTTTTGTATTGTTGTTGCTTTAATGGGTTTCGTTATACAATGCAATTGGCAGTTGCAGTTGCAAATTTGGGTTCGGTTCTCTCTACAATAAAAGTAAAAGTACAAGGTAGTGATTTTTGTTTTTGATAAGGGATTTAGTATTTGGAAGCCTGACATTACATACATTACATATACACACATATAATTAATGTAATTATACAGCTTATATAATTGGTTGTGTATTTTATAAATATAATTACACATAATATAAATACATAGGTTGCATATGTACACCGTAATAAAAACAATAATATTTTAAAAAATATCCACCAACAACCGTCAACTTTAAATCCTCCTCCTTCTTCTCCTCTTCTCCTCCAACTCCCTTCTTCCTTGTACTCACTCTCCCAGTCTCTCCTATCTCTCTCTCTCGCTTGCCCTCTGCTGCTCTGCTGCGATCTCGGGCAGTGGCGTACGCAGTGCACTCTCAAAGGGGGTTTGGAACTCCACTTTTCGAATGCAGGCCACTGATCTCTTCTCCCCCATCCTCCATCGCCTCCTCTTCGTTTAATCAGGTGAGGAGGTGCAGCGCCTGATGCGCATCTTTAGCCGGCTACCGGCACTGCCAATGCTGCTGCTGCGCCGTCGACCGGTGCCGGTTAGCTGCTCCGTGGAGTTGATCCCCTCCTCTCCGGCGTTTGACTCCGCCTCTGTCGCTGCGCTCTCTCTCCGCGAGTGGGAGTTCGATTGCGAGCGCGGGTGGGAGAGGAATTTACAGTAGCGCCTGAACCGATGCGATAGCCGCCCCACCATGCCTCTCTCTCGCTCTTTGGAAGAAGTTGCTGCTCCTAGTCCTGCTCCCGCTCTCATTCCCGAAGAACTTCCAGCTGCACTGCTGCTGCATTCGGTAGCTGCCCTCTCTGTCTCGCAGCTGCTGCTGTTGTTGTTGTTGCTGCCGCTGCTGGTGCGACAGAGCAGCGCAGCGGTTCCGTTGCTGTTCTCGTAGTTGTTGTTGTTGTTGATGTTGTTATGTTGCTGCTGCTGTTGTGGTTGTTGTTGTGGCGGTTGCTGCACCGTCTCTCAGGACCGCTTGCCGCTATCCTTGCGAAAGGACTTGCGCAGCTTGTCGACCAACCGCAAATGGAATTTCGTATAATCGTTGGAAGAGGACGAGGAATCCGTCGCCGTTGCGCCGACGCTGGCGCCCTGCTGCTTGCCACTCTGTTGCTGCTGCTGCTGCTGCTGCAGTTGCTGCTGCGCGGCTGCAGCGCCGGGACGATCGCGTGTGGGCGAAATCATCTGCTGCATGGATCCGTGCTGCGAGCTACGCGACGCATTGCGTGGAAAGGCTCGCTGGCTGTGGCAGCGCTGCATCTGGAGGCGATGCGAACTGGCACTTCCATTTCCAGCGCCCCCGAAATGGGAGGGGCTGGTGGCGAAACTCTCCGACTTGCATTCCGATACCTTGCGACGGCGCTGCTGCTGCTGATGCTGCTGCAGGGAGGAGGCGGTGGCCGGACTTCCAAGGGCTGTAGCAAGGGCCGTGGTACCGTTACTGCTTGCATTCGAACATTCCGATGTCTTGCGCGACCGCGTGTCCTTGTAGATATCATAGTTGTTCTTCATCACCGGCATCATGAACGCCATTTTGATCTCGTTTTTGTTAGTCTCTCGCACAACACCAAACAAAATAAATAAATAAGTGTTTGTTCCGTTTTGCCGCACTTTTGGTCGTTGTTGGTCGCGGTTTGTTTTGATTCGCTTTGTTTGCCTTTTTTTCGAATTTTGTGGTCTGCGCGCCGAAAACGTTGGAGCTGGCCTTATATAGTCCGCGCTCTCGCGCGCCGTCGACGTCGACGTCGGCGTCGCTGCCAGCGCAGTTTCTCGCGGTTGTCACACACAAATTCGGCTCTCTTTTGTTCTCTCTCAGCCGGCCGCTGTTAACCGTATTGTGCTAATAGAAATGTTAACGGGTAACCGTTGGGGATCGGGCATGTTAATCAGTTAGATAACAGAGCCACTGTTATTGGAAATCTTTTATTGATTTTGAAAGATTTGTATGGAGTTTAACATTCAGCTTAAAGCGAAGTTTCGTGGCTTGAAAACATAGCTTAAGTAGGGGCAAGCCAAATCTTTATTAGTTCAAAACTGTTGATTTTGTTGTGTACCTAAGAAAAGTTCGCGCGCAATTTAACATAATGTCTACGGTTCTATCGGTTAAATTTAGGTTAGCAGCAATGTTAAAAGAGCAGCGACGTCGGCGTCGCTGCTGCTAGCGGCAGAATCCCTCTCCCGTTTTTCAAGTGCGCCGTCGCAGAGAGCGAGAGAGTTCCAAAAGCGGCCCGTTTACACGGACAACTAATACGCGAATTCATGGAAATACCTTTGCTTTTAAATAAAAATGGAAAAATTATTATTACATTGATTTCGTGGTTTTTTGAGAAACTGTAACAATATTAAATAAAATCAAATTAAAAATAAATATGTACATGAGAAATTCTCTTTTTTTCCTAGTGAAAACCGAATAAGGCATAAACCACAAATGCATCAATTTGATTCTGGGAATTTGTCGCTAATTAGTGAAGAACAAATCTGATTATTACAGGGAAAAAATGGGATGACCAAAATGCATTCATTTGGTTCTGGGAATTCGTAACTACCCTTGACAGAAAGCCAGTTACTTTAATAGAATTAACAATACAGTTAACAAGAACTTACCCTTTAGTGACATTACATTTTTTTTTGTCAGGTCTTGACGTCGTCGCCTGTTATCGGGAATCGGACGACTATAGCTTTCCGGCTGAACCCTATATGCATGTTAAATAGCCATAATCATGATCGATTGCCAACGGTGGGCAGGTGGAGTTAAGCCTTCCCCCGCATGCAAATTGATAAGCCAAATCCCCCCCCGCTTATAGCCAAGAAGAACACAGGGAGAAATAAATGGTTTAATTATGTTTTTGTCACTTTAATGAATAGTTTTCAATTAATGTTTGTCTGTCTGCTCTCCATCATCAGCGTTTATATGAAATCGTTTAAATAATGAAAGTGCATACATATATATTTATTAACTTATTTGTTTTTTTGGTTTTGCTTTTGCTTTTTCGTATGAATGCATAAATTTTGATAACAATTTTCTCTCATATTTTTCATTTGCTTATTTAAACGTTTAACTCTTTGTTTTGTTTTTCCTTTTTTTTGTATTTAATGTAAATGCATTTTTTAACAACAAGTTTTCGTGTTTTGTTTTTGGTTTTTTGTTTTGTTTTGTTTTTTTTCCGTCTAAGTAATACAATACAAAAAAAATTGATTCAAAAAACTAGGAGAAAGGTTTTTTTTTGAGAACTAGATTTTGGAAAGTGGAATGCAACTTATGTGTAAATGCATAAACATATAGAATTACCATCTATATATTGTATGTATGAATATATTTTTTGCATTGTTGAAATTATTGTACAATTTGTCAAGAGATCTCGGTCTGTATTTTTCTTATTTTTGTTTTGTTTTGTTTTGCAATCGTACGCCTATTTATTATATCGTATATGTTTGTTCCAGTGCATTTTGTGCTTCACCACTTTAGCTAAAAAAAAAAACAAAAAACAACAACATACAACTTTATCTGCGACTTTATTGTTATTGTTATTATTAAATTTGTGTGTGTTTGGGGCCTCTGATTCTTGAGCTGTGAAATTCATTCGTTAAACTCGTTCAGTTCTCTGCTGAAAGCTCCCAATTTCCTTTGCCATATCTCCTCCATGGTTAATCATGTAAGTCTGTATGTATGCATGTATAATTTACCTAAAAGTGTTCCTTAATTTGATTTAATATTTGCTTAGTTTTCTTTTTTTTTTTTTTTATTATTCAATTCAATGAATGTCCGTTGTCCGCTAAGTTCAATAGATTTTTATTTTGTTTTTTTATAGGAATTTCAAAGACTAGCTAAGGTGTTTGTTTTTGGTTTCGGTTTCGGTTCAGTTTTATGGAGAACGTATCTGGTAGATACAATCTGTAACAATTGGATCAGATAATCCCATATTCGTATCGGAGAGAGATTGAAATGGTAATTGTAAATTATACAAATCAATTTAAATCAGATTCAGATGCGTGTGTGCTGGCAGTTTGTTGGCTATATAATTCGCAAAATCTCATTGTAAAATCCGCCCAACAAATTTCCCGAAATCAATCTGTAATCTAGTTTTGGTCTTAGATGTTATTTACAAACTCTAACTAACTAATGAGCTACCCAAAAAAAAAAAAAACACAATACTAGTAACTCAACTAATGCTGTGATCAACCGAAAAACGAATACAACTCGTTTTTAAGATCGTTCGGTATTCTCCTAGAGATATATGTGTATATATCTGGGGAGTTATTGATGCGGACAGGTTACAGATACTGAGATACTAAACCTACGGCCATCTGGGATTTGTCTGAGCTAGTTAACAAACTACACACACATGAAAACACCGACTTAAAGCTACAATCCCATCCGATCGATCGATCGGGCTTCGATCCATTTAACATTGTATCGAGAGATCACATACTATATAGTAAAATTGCCAGCGAAAAGTTGTAGGGATAACCTTTTGACCTCTGTCTGTCTGGATTGCTATAGGTATTCCATATATCGTATTCCGTATTCCGTATATATATCCTTGTTGAGAGTGAGTGTCTATGTATGTATGTAATTCTTGCTATTTTAGCTATATATACGAGTATATAAAAAAAAATTACCCTATTTAGTACCGAGTATGCCGAGTATATATATATATATATGTGTGTGTATTTTATCGTAGGTTTATCTGTAGGTTCAATCAATCAATATATGTATATATATATTCCGAATAGATTTTAGCTAATCGAGTCGAAAGGAAACACTGCTCTCTCCCCTTGAACAACCACTCTGTTTGAGGTACATTAAGGATATGGGCCGACGGGATATCGAAGACCGCTGGCCCTTAGTTTTAGTGACTCGACTTACATAGAGATAGATTATCGGTTTTTTTATCGGTCTCTCTACCTCTCTACCCTGCATCATCTGGATCCCTGGATCCCTGCATCCCAGCATCTCTGCATCTACGAGGAACCGCTCCGATTGCCAATGTTCGATAACAAAACCGCGGTGCTGCTGTTTGGAGGTGTCGAAGATATCGAAGATATCGATCGGTTCTTTTTTGGAGGTGGGATGGTGCTTACTTCCTATCGGGGAACTTGCGATTGCGAGGACTCGATCCGGCATCGCGGCGCGGGAACTCCTCCATTTGGGTCTGCCAAAGATAGGGGAGTGATAATTAGTTATGGGATAATAAGGATAAAAGGGATTTTATCGAGAATTATCGGTGGAAAATAAAATTTACTTTAAATAATCGAAAGTATATGATTTATAGTAATTTTTTCATACCAAAAATATACATAATATTTATCCAAATATACCACAAATTCGATTTCAAAGATATTTTAATACTTAACAATATTTTTATTGATAATTTCGATTAATGATTTTTTTTACTAACTACACAATATTTTGTATTTAAATTTAAATAAATATACATTTTAAAAACAGATTTTGAATGTTCCGAATATACTACAATTCTTTATAATTTAATTTATAATTTCTACTAAAAAAATTCACTTTAAATCAAATAATGTCTGATATTTAAAATTATAAATTGACTAAATTGAATTTAATTGTATTTTAATGTACATAAATAAATTTGCATTTTCAGAACATATTTTTAATGTACCCAATAATACAACAATTTTGTTATTTATTAATTGATAATTGTATATTTAAAACTATAAACTTATTAAATTAAATTTAAAATATTTTACAATTTCTGAAATCAAGTGCAAGTGCAATAATTAAATAACTAATAATTGAAATTTTTAAAATATATAGCAAAATAAATAAATATGTATTTAAGATTTAAAAAAATTTAAAACCAATTCAAAACTCACCCTAGAAATGGCGCCACTCTTAACACCGTGACGCAGTGGGACCGCCTGCTCCTCATCCCCGTAGAGCCTGCAAGGATTGGAATGGCTTATTAATATCGAGGACTCCCAATCTCAATCCCCATCCCCATCCAAGTCCCACTCACCTTCCCTCCGCCGAAGTTTCGGGTTCCAGCAAGGGCAACATGTCCTCGCCATGCTCCACCGAAGGCAGTGACTCACTGCCTGTTCCCGTGCCCGTGCCCGTCTCCGTGCCAGTACTGGTGTCCCCGGCACCCGCTGTGGAGGACTCCCCGCGCTCCGCCTCGTGGCACTCGCATTGGCAATCCTCCGGCTTCACATAGTTGTAGTGCAGCTTGTCATCCGGACACGTCTTGGAGGAATGCTGATGCTGCTGTTGTTGCTGCTGCTGCTGGTGATGGTGCTGATGGTGGTGTCCCAATCCCGAGCGATGCGCACCACCGCAGGCCGAGGCGGAACTGGTGGTCACCGCTGCACTGGCACTAGCTCCACTGCCCATCCCAACTCCAACCCCCGCCAGGGACTCCTTGGGCAGCGTGGTGATTCTCTTGGCCGGCTTTCGTTTCTCCGGGATGTTCTCGAAGTCAATCCAGTGCCCGGAGAGCTTCCTTTGCGTGGACACCTTCTGCTTGGGCTCCTCCAAACTGGCCACCTGTGGCGTTGGGGGAGTCACCACCGGTGGTAGGAGCTGCTTGGCCGAATCCTTGCGCTCCAGATTGTTGTTGGCACGGAGTCCCTCCTCGGCGAACTCGAACCAGGATTTCCCACTGGCATTGGAGACGCGTCGCGGGGATTTGGAGCTCTGGGGACGTTGATCCTTGCCAACGGACTCCTTGCGGGGCAGACTGATCCGCATCTTCTCACCGCGAACGGGTGCAGCTCCGGCCACTCCTCCTCCAGCTCCTCCGAATGCACCTCCTGCCCCTCCTCCAACTCCTCCTCCTCCTCCTGCACCTCCTCCTCCTCCCACTCCTATTCCAGCTGCTCCTCTTCCACCACCTCCTCCTCCTCCTAGTGCTCCTGCTCCTCCCCCACCCCCCGCCATGCCCATTGAGTAGTCCAGTTCCGGCATCGCCTCCTGCGGTGTCATTATCCCAGTGCAATACTCCTCCAAATGCGAGGGATTCAATGGTGTAGTGGATCTCGGTCTGTCCACCGGGCAGGTCTTCAACTCCATATTGGCCCGCTCCCGCATGGGAATCAGGGGAATACCCTGAGCCCGCTCCTCGGGCAGCGTTGTTGGGATGTAGGGCAGCTCGTCGTCGAAGGATTCCTGCGACACCAGGCCAGTGCTCTCGTGCTCCTCGATCACGCACACGTTGCGCGGGAAGTGATGATGCTGCCGCTTGGCCGAATCCCCGCCAGCAAGGGGCACGGCGGTGGTCACCGACGAACTGCCCGCCATGTCCGAGTCCCGTTCGCTCTCCGACGACTCCACCGGCTCGTGCTCATCCGTGGAGAGGGACTGACGACGTTCGCCCGGTGGCGGTGAACTCAACAGCTCTTGATCCTGATCCAAATCCATCTCCTCCTCTGGTTCCGGTTCGGGTTCCCTTGCTCTGGCATATATGGGCGTGGTGTAGGATGTGGGCGTGGCTGCTCCAGCAATGGATGTAGGCGTGGCAGCTCCTGCAACGGAAGTGGGCGTGGTGATGGTCGAACTGGTGGCCTTGGAAGTCGGTGTGGGAGTACCCGGAGTTGTCGGTCCCGGAGTGGGCGTGGCCGTGGGAGTAGGAGTTGGGGTGGTGGGCGTGGCAGGACCAGAACTTTGACTCGTTTCTCCTAGGGACAAAAAAAAAGATACAAGTTAAAGTTAAGTGCAAGATACATTTGGTGTCCACAACTTACTCCTCGCTTCCGGGACACTCTGACGCTTGGGTTTCCTTGGAATACCGCTGACATGGCTCGATGGGATGTGGCCGTCGCCGCCCGCCTCCTGGGGTAGATTCTCGTGCAGCTTTCGCCGCACATCGAAGTTCTCCAGATAGCGGGAATGACGGTGATCCGCTGGAGTTGGCACCGGTGCCGGAGCAGCCTCATCCTCGCTGCTCGGCCGCGACTTGTGCTTGGAGCGGAGCATCACTCTGGCGGGCAGCGGCTGCTCATCCTCCCCCGAGGAGCACACGCCACGTGGCGGCGGAGCTGGCGGACCACCCATGTCCAGACGGCGGATCACCGTTCCCTGGCGCTGCAGGCCATCCGAGGAAGGGGCACCCGTTGCCGTTCCCACTCCTGAACCCACTCCTGATCCCGAACCCGTTCCCGAGCCCGTTGCCGAACCCGTTCCCGATCCTGAACCCGATCCCGGTCCTGATCCCACTCCAGTTGCCCCCTCCCCCGGCTGGGATTGCTGCTCCACCTGCTCCGAGAGCTGACTGGACTGACTCTCCGTCTTCGAGATGCTAAACTGTGTGGAGAAGAGCTGCTCCTGACTGCCGGAACCCAGTCGGGTGGCAAAGAGCAACCTCCTCCTCTCCTTGGCCGCCGCCTCCAGATCCGGATGAGGAGCATTCACAGTGGCCACCGTGTGCACCAGCCTCGGTTCGCAGGCACTCTGCGTGCTCTCCACGGAGGGCAGACGCTGCATCTCCTCCCGCTGCTGGGCGAGATTAGCTGCCCTTGCACTGACCACCGAACCCACCGAATCCGCGGTGGTCTCCTGCGAGTCCTGCGAACTGTGCCTCTGCACCTCCAAACTCCAGTCCGGCAGCTCTGTCCCTGGCGGTGGCATTGGTGGCTCATCCTGGCTGGGCATGGATTGAATGGCATCCAAATCGGGTCTCTGGGCCACCCTTGGTGCTCGCTGCGCCACTGGACGCAGTGCAGCAGCTGCAGCGGCCAATTGGCTGGCCGTTATCTGAGTGCCCTGTGCCGGAGCAGTTCCCGAACTCGGGGCAGTAGCTGAACTCGGTGCCCTGGGCACGACCCGGTGGTTGGGCAGGGGGGAGGAGTCCCCGGAAGCCTGGGCCGCGGTGGCCAGTTGCTGGATGCTGTGCATCAGGCTGCGTGCCTCTCGCTCCTCCGGCGGCGTGTGGAGTGGAATGTGAATGACGCCCTCCACCGGTTCGTCGTAGTAACGGAGCCGGGAGCCGGGTCGGGATCCTGGCCTGCTCCGGCTACCCGATGATCCCGGGGCCGGGGGAGGAGGTGGTGGCGTGGCCGAAACCACATCCTGCAGATTTCCCTCGATGGGCGAGGAGCTCTTGCTGCTCTGACTGCCCCTCTTCCCGGGCTTAAAAATGGCCAACACGGATTTCTGCTTGCTGGGTGTCACATTCTGGGAGCCCCCGGCGGAGGCATTTGCTCCTCCTCCTCCTCCTCCCGAGGCTGTGGAGGAGCGCTCTTTGCTTTTGCTGCGGGAACGGGCTGTTTCCCTGGGTGAATCCGGCGAGTCCTTGCCCAGGCGGAAGAGGGAGCTGAAGGAGGACTTGCGGGAAACGGAGACTCCAGTTCCAGCTCCTCCACCTCCTCCCATTCCAGTGGCGGGGGAGGGCGAACGACTGGTCAGGCGTCTGCCTGGCTTGGGACTAGCTGTGGGGGTCAGACGGTGCTCATCCATGGCCCCGACCCCAGCTGCTCCTCCTGCTCCCTGCAAGCTCAACGAAGCTGGCTTGGAGTAGACCGGAGCCAGTTGATTGGGCGCCTCCACCACCCGCTCATTGGAGGCTATTCCCTTGTCGTGGTACATGTGATCCGGTCGCAGATTGATCCGGATATATTCCGTTCCGCTGGCCGTCTTGCCCACCACCATCTGGCCGGGACTCTTGGTGCTCCGCCGTTGGGCTCCAATCGAGGGCTTCCCCTTCGACCCCTCCCTCTCGCCATTGGCCAGGTTGTGGGTGTGGCTATGGGTGGGCCTGCTCCTTCGCGTGGATCCGGATGAGGAGCCAACCGGTGCGGTGGACATGGCTTTGATTCCCTCGGCCAGTACCGCCTGGGTGGGATCGTGTTTCCGGGCTAGGAGCAGTTGCTCTAGCAGAGCGGTATTGGCAGCCACGGTTCCGGCGCCAGGAAGTCCTCCCAATCCTCCTCGTCCTCCTCCTCCTCCTCCAGATCCTCCTGCTCCTCCAACTATCCCTCCCTCCCCCTGCTGACTGTGCGCAGAACTAGCTGCCGTGGAGGCATTGCTGGCACCTCCACTCCCGGCCAGCTCCACCGGCTTTGGCCCGCAGAAGGACGTCTCCAGGAGCATGCGATGGGGAGAGGGAGAGCGGGATACTCCCGACACCGCCGACAGGCGACTCACCGCCGATCCCTGGCTGCCCACACTGGATATCCGGCTGGTGCGTCCCGAGATGCAGAGCAGGGCGGCCACCTCCGAGCTGGCCGAATCCTTGCGCTGATGCTGCTGCAGGTAGCTCTGGTGGTCATCGAACTTGAAGATGTGCGGCGACGAGTGCTTCGCCTGCAAATGCCGAATTGGCCAAGGAGCACACAGAGAGTTAATGGAGTGAAGTGGTGGATAAGTAAGTACGCCCCCTCCTCGCCAGTACACTGCGAGAAAGGGGTGCCATAAACTTCAAATCGTGTTTAAAAAAGAAAAACCTCAACTAGTTTCAGGATGTGAAATAATGTTTTGAAATGTTTCTGGATTTCAGTGTATTTAGTTTATAATAATTACAAGGTTCGGGGAACAGGTTTGGTTTCTACACTGTACCAAAATTAGTATATAAAATATTATTAAAACTTTATGAAAAATAAATGTCACCTAGTAGTTGGAGAGACTTCAATTGAAATGGTTAGCTAATATTTGCATGGGTCGTAGGAATGATTGGGGAAGTACACTGCGAAAAACGGGGTCTATTTGAAATCTACACATAAATTATCTAATAGAAGGGGAAGATTTAAATCTAGGGAATCTAACTAGGATTGGAGATCTGAATTAAAATCGTTACAAAAAATTAATTTTAAACTCGGGAACTTTGAATAATTTAATTATATTAAAAGATATATTTTATATATGTATATTGCATAAATTATTATATTTTATAACACCATAAGCTAAAAAAAAGAATACCTAAAAATATTAGTAGATTTTTAGGAAAATATTTTGAAAAAAGAGTAGTACAATTCCCTTATTTTCCAGTGTACTTTCTAAAAAAGTGAATTCCAGAGGCAATCATGGAATTTGATTCCGGGTTCGCGTCAATCGCGGCTTTTTTTTAATCTTCCCCCTGGATCCATTCCCTTCAACCATGAACCTTGACCCCTGTATCCTTGCCCCCTGTTCCCTGACCCCTGTCCCCTGACCTCTGTACCCTGTCCCCTGACCCCTGGGTGCCAATCAAGCAGAGCAAACAAACCGAAGGTTTTGGGGAATGTACCAAATAGAAGTGGGAAATGGAAATGGAATTGCATTTCTTTTCGGTGGCCATCAGTTCAAGTTGGGGGTTGGGGGTCAGGGGTTATGTTCTGGGGGTCAGGGGTTGGGATTGGGGGTTTGGTGCTAGGAACCCCATTAATTAGCATCGATGTCATCTATTTACAATCACGGATTTCAATCTATTTGTGCGGTTCAAATACTTTGTGACCCACAGAAGTTTCATTAAAATTGTTTATTGAATTTATATTTACTTTTTGATTTTGTAGTGATTTAAAATTTGTTTTAGATTTAACAAACAATATTTGAAATTATTTTGGCTGCTGCAGAAATTTCATATAAATTTGTTAAATGTTTTTGTATGGTAAACTATTTTATTAAATGCTTTTTAAAGACTTTTAGTAGGTTTTTTAAAATGTAAATGCAAAGTTTGGTTATTTAAAAATGTTATGTGCAATTTTTGAAGTTTATTACAAGTTATTAATATTTTTAATTGTTTTTAGTTTAATTAATTAAATTGAAAAGGTACAATAAATTTCTAGATATCCGCAAATATGCTGCAAAGTATTTACCACAAATTAAGAATAACTTGTATTGATTTAACAATAATTTATAATAATGTCTAATATTTAAGGACAAACTTTGAAAGGAATTTAGAATCTCGTAGAGGTTTTTCTATAATTTATATAAATATTAAGCAGAAATCTCTTGCTATTTAAAAATTACAAATATTAATTATCTAAAAACCCGTTTTAAAGTTATGAAAGCTCCTGAAAAAAATCCCCACCTAATTATATGAAATTCGAACTGTTCAGTAAATAATTTTCAATTTTAATTGGCCCTCAAATTGATTATCGATTTCAACTAATATTTGACAATTGGTAACAGAGTTTGGCCAAAAAGAGCGACCTTCGGGCAATTAGGGCCCACTACTTGGCCAATTAACACGGTCACGTGTCCAAGTAATCAATTTCAACTTTTTCGCAATTAACTAGAAGGTTCCACTGGCTACCCTTCCTCCCTGCCCAGACCCTTATCCGAATCTCCTAGGGAGGACCACAAATTGATAAGTTTTCCCCCTGCCAGCTGGAAAAGTAACTGCCGCTTCTCCCGGGAAAAAGCAACCTGGTCCGTGGTCCTGGCTCTGAATAATTCGCGCAAACTTTTGCCCACACAAAACTTTGGACAAACGAAACTCGGGGCGGGAAATTGAAGCTGCACTGGGAAGGATGGGTTGGGTTGGGGAATAGGATGGGCAGGATGGGGGATAGGATAGGATACTCCGGCCCACTTGTCAGCTGTCACTCGGTGCTCAACGCTCAACGCTCAGTTCCCTCGGCTTTTCCTCTACACTCTTTTTTTGTTGTTGTTGCTGTTGCTGCTGCTGTGCTTTTCCACCCGCTTTTTAAATTTTCCCTGTCATGGCCATACCGAAGCATTTCCCATTTCCGCCTTTCCACCCCATCCTCAACCCCATCCCCATTCCCAGCGTTTCCGCTGCTGTTTCACTTCCCAGGCACTCGAATGCAATTTTGCATTATTAATTCAACTTGTGATGCGGTTACTGTCCCCCATCCGCTGCTCCCCATCCCCAATCCCCAACCCAATCCCCAACCCATTCCCAACCCCATTCCCTTTGATTCCATCAATGTCAGCGTGTGTGCAGCGGGAAATTCCGTTTAGTTTGCTCCACTCCACAGCAGTCCCTCGGTTCATCACTCCACAGGACCAGAGGACCAGAGGAGCAGAGGACTACAGGACCTGCCCCTTTCGGGCAATTGAATATGTCGATCAAAACCCAACGGAGTAGCGAATTTATGGAGCGAACAAAATGTGTAAAAGCTGCAAATGCCACATGGACACACAATGCGATGGCTAAGTGGATGCGATAATTGGTAATTGGTAATTGAGTTAAATTGTCCCAATATTTGTGCAGCTCACTTTTTTTTCTTTATCGTTAGTTAATTTTTAAAGGGACGAAAGGTAATACTGAATACTTAATTTTTTGCATTTCAATTATCTGCGAATTAAGTGGTTTTCGTTTAAATTATTGAAGATTTTATTTAAACTATGCAAAGTATTTTAAAAAGTAATCAATACTTTTTTTAAGAGAGTTGTTTTAGTATTGTGGTGATACTTTATCATAGTTTATCTCAGAATCAAAGTTTATCTTAGTCTTAAGTTGAAAAACTATAAGAATTATTTAAGAACAATTATATATAAAATGTTTAAAAATATTTTTGGGTATTTTCGTTAGAATTGTATAGAAATTCGCATTTAATAGTTATTTTTTAGTAAAAATTTAAATCTTCCCCCCAGTTATCTTTGATTTAATTAACTTATAGCCCTAATTGAAATGTTATTGCTTAAATTGTTGGATAGTTTAATAAAGCTAATATTACTACTACTAACTATGGAAACTATTTAAGAAAAATAAAAAATCAAATAATGAAGAGAGTTTTGGGTTTGATCGTTAGAAAATTCACATTTAATACTTATTTTGTTTGAATTTTTAATAGTCCCCCAATTAATATCTATAATTTAAATGGATTATTATTTTAACCGAAATGTTATTGATTAAATATTTTGGGGTAGAGTTTGGGAAAATGGGGAAAACTAATTAGTATTTAACAAAGTATTAAAAAAAGTATTCAAAAAAGTACAAATTAATCGATTTTATCGAGAGTTTTAAGTATTATCCTAGGCACTTTCAATAGCCCATCGCTCTTCAATAGCATTAGAATATTGTTAATATTATTATTATTAATATTTCAATATTGTTAGTAGTTTTTTAAACTGTTGTGTGACCTGTTCCCAACGTTGATTTTCCTATCCTTGCGATATCGGTGTTGTTGTTGTGTGTTTTGTGCGGTTGTATCATGTGATCATCGTATAATCGATCATTTATCGATCTTTTATCGATTCTTATCGATGCTGTTTATCTAGTAGAGTATTATCGCACCTCCACGCTCACCTGCTGCTGCTGCTGCTGGATGCGCTCCTGCTCCTCCTTCTTCTGCTCCGCATCCATGAAGTACAGCTCCTCCGTGGAGCTGCGCAATTCCAGGGCGCCCTCCTCCCGGAATCCGAGGCCTATCGTTTCCTGTAGGGTGCCAGTGCCGACCTTCAGAGGATTAGTTCCAACCACAAAAAAAAACCAGCCAATACACACACACACACACACACACACATATCGAGTCGTACGTTTTGTCCGAGCGATAGTTTTATTTTTTTTCGGTTTTTTTTTGGAGGAGCAGGTGAGGGATTTGAGAAGCATGCATGGGTGTTCCAAGAGGAGGAGAAGCCGAAAGTCGAAACAGAAAATAAAAATAAAAATCAAACAAATCAACAGCCAATTTTGTGTGTGTGCAGGATTGGTATGTGGTTCGGTCGGGAGTTTTGGTTTGGTTTTATATATATTTTTTGGTTCGGTTTTGGATTGGAGTGGGTTTTATTTTTGTGTTGGCGGAGGCGGAGGCAGAGGCGGAGGCGTGTGTGTGCAAGAGGGGGTAGCGAACGCATCACAGAGTGTTACAGACAGAGAAAGAGACAGATGAACACATATATGTATATATACGCATGTATAGATATATCGACAGGTGATGCTTCAGATAAATGCATGTATAGATTGTACAGATTGATAGATGGATAGATTGATGGATTGATGGCGAGTACAAAAGATACACGAGTTCAAAGTAAAGCAAACGAGAGCAAAGTACAAAATAATTAGCACCTATAGTTTTGGGGGTAACCCGCCATTTGATGGGAAGGCGCACATTGCGTATACGTAATTGGAATAGGAACGCAGATATTACGTATACGTAAAATTGGGGTTGTACTTCTATAAATAACTTTTCTTAGATTTGTTAAACTATCTTTTACCCGTTTTAACTGATTATCTGATTTCCTTCACTTAGTTCTTTGGAATAACCATTACATTTTAGCTGATTTATTTTGGTAGGTTAATTTCCTTTTTGGCCAACCGAAACAAAAACAATTAAATTGCTCTAATTGTAATGGGAGACAACCGTGAAATGAATATCCTAACCTGTGCCAAATTAAATACAAACATTTTAAGCAAAATTGTCATTTACATATTTCAATTAAGTGGCCTCCTTTGGCTTATTAAGAGAGATAGAGAGAGAGAGAGTAAGAGGAGGCGGAGGTGGACCACAGTTTGAAATGTACACAATTCCCAGAATTGATTGCTCTGGCAGACAGACGGACACTGGGAATTCAGTAATTTCAATTAAGCCCTGGCAACTGGGAAGCAGGTTAATATATACTCGTATAGTAGTAGTAGTTGCCATGCAGCAGAAGCTGCATCTGCATCTGAAGCGAATAGTTAATGCCAGTTTTCCAGCTTACCAGTTTTACCAGGAATTTATTCATTTCAATTAAGCTGAAATCGTTTTCAAAGGGGCCATAAGAGGATTATGCGCCTCCCCATCAGCGGGTTTTTCCAGGGGTATCCAGTTACCTATCCACTCGTACTCCTTCTTCGTACTACTTGTTCCACCTGCTTACCTGCTCGAACACATTCTCCGGACTGCTCTCCCGACTGTCCTCCTCGTGGTGCGATGAGCTGGATGCCCGGCTTAGCTCGATCCGCGGCGTGGAGGGTGTAGTGAGGGTGGCTGTTCCACGGTAACTGCCGGAGGTGCCTCCTCCTGCTCCTCCTCCGCCTGCTCCTCCTCCTCCCGGGTACGCTGCAGGGGGAATGGGATGACCGCCTTCGCTGCTGGACACCAGGGTGGTCGTCACCGTCGTTGTGGCCGTTTTCAGAGGCGGTGGTCGCTGCTTGGCCTGGACAATGGTCGCCGAACAGGTGGCCGAGGATACCGACGAGGACGAGGAGGAGGAGGCAGCGGCGGCAGCGGCAGCGGCGGAGGAGGATGCGGTGGCGTTGGCGTTGCCAGTGGCAGTGGCAGTTGCTTTCGAGGATGCAGTGGCACTCCCAGGAGCTGCCGGACCTATGCTGGGTGCTTCGCTGGCGCTCCTATTCCGATTCGTAGCCATCATCGTTGTCTGTTTGCGCACACTTTGCTCCATCATCTGGAAAAAGGCGGAATTTCATTTACATTCTCGGCACTGATGAAAACGAATTTTCAATCTACGAGTGGCATAAAAAAAAAAACAACAAGGATCTAAAGAACCCCTCCCACAAACTATGTACCTACGAGTATGCCTTTAAATATTTGATCGTTCCAATCAAATATTCATCACTCCCCAGGGCGCCCAGGAAAGAGAACCTGGCCGGAAAGCCTCGGCCTCAGCCATTTGAAAATCATTGAAGAGGTGTCCAATTCCAAACGGCAGGACACGAAATTTTCCCATCGCCGACAGCTTTTTCAGCTTTTCCGCCTTCAGCCCGGTGCAAATCACATTTTTTTTTGTTGTATCGGATTAGCAGAATGGCAAATGTGTTTACTTTTAGTTGGGTTTGGGTTCGGGTTTGGGTTGGGGGCTTTTTTTCAGGGGGAGTGTCATCAAATTTTTAAAGGAAAACATTTTTGTTTTGAATATTGGGAGGAGAGTGTGTCCTTAGTTCGTGGAATTTATAGAAGGAAAAATAGTTATAGTACTTATAGGTACTTTTAATAAATATAAATATTCTGATGAGTGTTTCCTAAGTTTGTAAAATTTATAAAACTAAAAATGTGAGTAATACATATAAATAAGTATTTATAAGTACCTATAATAAATATAAATATTTTGAGGAGTGTTTCCTAAGTAGGTTAAATATATAAAAAATAAAATAGTTCTAGTAAAAAAAATACATAATCACTTATAGAAAATATAAATATTAACAAGAAACTATTAATAGTCAAAAATATATTGTGAAAATTCAAGGATAATTAGTTATAGTACTTATAAGTACTTATAATAAATATTCTGATGTTCTGATGTATTCCTCAGTTAGTGGAATTTATAAAAGGAAAAATAGTTATAGTAAGAAATATATAATCACACAAGGAAAAATAGTTATAATAAGTAATATTTAAGTACTTATATTACTATAAATATTTTTTATACAATCTGAAGAGTGTTTCCTAAGCTTGTTAAATTTACAAAACAAAAAATAAGTATAGTGAGCACTTATAATAAATATAAATATAAACGAGAAACCAATAATATTCAAAAATATATTGAGATGCATTCAAGGGCTTAAAAGAGTAAAGATTAAAAAAAAAAAACCTACAAATTAATAATTTATAATACCAATTTCCATAAAATTAATCCAGGCTTAGCCTGTTAAATAAATACAACCAATTTAAATGCAAACATTTCCCTTTTTTAAGAGCATTTTAAATCACCGGAAGCTTAATTAAATTTACAAGAGAAAACCAATCAAAAATATGGAATATAAAATCCTTTTGTCTCCTTTAAATTACAGATTAAATGAAAATCTATAAGAATGGCAAAATTAGGGGGGCTCAACTATTTTCCCCCACTCTG
Organism: Drosophila setifemur; assembly: GCA_021224005.1. NCBI lineage: Eukaryota > Metazoa > Arthropoda > Insecta > Diptera > Drosophilidae > Drosophila > Drosophila setifemur. Next base: position 4,737,790 of record JAJJHY010001290.1, read on the forward strand.
TGGGACTCCGGATTCAGGACTGTGGGATCCAGGACTCTGGACTCCATTTCGCAAATGGAAATCAAACGCTTTGACACAGTTCGTTTTTCCATCTGCGCGGCGATGGCCCGCGGCGATTTCCCCCCGTGGATTTTCCTCCAGCTTTCCCACTGTTCTATCCCCGCATGTGATTTTTAAATGAAACGATGATTCGCTTTGTCTCTGGCCTTGCCGCATTCGCTTCTCCCGGTTTAATTGAAATCACATCGGTGCGAGCAGGGAAGGAAGGATTGTGGGCCAGTGGAGTGGAGTGGAGTGGAGTGGAGTATATAGTAGTGGTAGTAGTAGTACTCTCGCACATAGCATTGGCCTGCATTGTGCTGGCAAAGTTTGCTTTGGGGAAAATCAACACTCAAATCGCGAACATCTGCCTGGGATCCCAGGGAGCTGCGACCCAAAAAAAAAGGAGAACCAAGAATAAAATGAAATACAGACACGTTGCCCTGATTTTTGTTTTTCTTTCTTTTTATTTCCAGTCGAGTTGCGTTGAGTTGAGTTGAGTAAAAGAACCCGAGCATCTGCTGTGAGCGGAGGAGCGCCTAACCGGAATTATTACCGAATTAATATTTCAGGAATCGGCTCCAACTGCAAAAGGTATTTCTGTGGAATTCCTAGTTTTCCTCGGAAGCCGATTTTATTATTGGTTTATCGCATTAAAATATATGGCCAGGCCAAATATAGTGTTTCGTATTTATTTTAATAAATTATTTAGTGTTCTTTGGCAGCCGATTTTGAGAGTATGGAAATCAGTTTATTGGTAAAATATTTATACTATATGTGAGGCCAAATATATTGCTTCTGATTTAGTTTAATAATTAGTTTTCTTTGATGGTATGGAATTCAGTTTATTATTAAAATATATTCTGTCCAAATATAAAGTCCTTCATAATTGTTTTAATAAAGTTTTTAGTGTTCTTTGGGAGCTGATTTTCGTTTTGGTTTATCTTTGAGAGTGTGGAAATCAGTTTATTAATAAAATATATGTTTAGGATAAATATACTGCTTCATAAATATTTTAATGAATAATTTAGTGTTTTTTGGAAGTTGATTTTTCTTTTTGAGCTTATCTTTGGGTGTAATAATAAACTGATTTCCAAGTTTATAATTAAAAAATATATGTCAGCACAAATATATTGCTTCATATATATTTTAATACATTTTTTAGTGTCCTTTGGAAGTCGATTTTCTTTTTGGTGTATCTTTGAAATCACTTTATTAATAAAATATACATGTACGAGTATTGCAGGCCAAATATATTTCCACTTATTTATTTTAATATTTTTGTTGTTATTTTTTAACAGTATTGAATTCAGTTTATTATTAAAATACATTTTCAGCCAAATATATTGCTTCATATTTATTTTAGTACATTTTTTTTGTGTTCTTTGGAATCGGATTTTCTTTTTGGTATGTCTTTGAGAGTGTGAAATTCAGTTTATAATTCAAATATACATGAAAGGCCAAATATATTGCTTCATATTTATTTCAATAAAAAAATTTGTTTTCTTTGAAACCCGATATTCTTTTTAGTTTATCTTTGGGAGTATGAAATTCATGTTATTAATAAAATATATGTTCAGGCCAAATAATCTGCTTCATATTTATTTAAATAAATCATAAATCGTATTGATGCAATATTGATAAACGCATTCAAATAGATTTTGTTCGTACTTCCTGAATGAATTTCTTTATTGGATTGCTAAAAATTTCCCCCGTCACCGGAAAATCAAAATTCAAATAGATAGACTGAATATATATACATATATATTTATGCAGGCAAAGCAACTCAACTCCTTCCCTTCAACCGCAACGCCTGTCGCTCATTTTAATAGCTGAAAGTGTACCAGGATGTGCCAGATAATGACTTTAAGCATCCAGTCCCCGTGACTTTATTTATCATCTTCCGCAGATGCATCCGGGCTCTTGTCTGAGTTCAAAGTCTTTGACTAACACCATTAGCGGGGCTTTAAGTTTTCAAGCGTTGTAGGGTGGGTTTTTTTTCCAGGAGGGGAGGGTTGTTTAAGGGAACTAGGGGATGCAGGGATGTAGGGCTAAAGGGGTGTGGGGTACTGTGCAGGAGGACATCCTAACGGGGTCCCGGGTTTACTGGAGCAACAGACGAGGGGACTTTCATTCGCCCACTGAAGCTGCTGCTGCTGCTGCTGCTGCATTCGCATTAAAAGCGCTCAAGGAGAAATCCTTTCACACGCACAGGGGCGTGGTAAAAGGGGGAATAAAGAGGGTTTGATGAATAGGAGAAGGTTGGAGCCGGGGAGCCGGGGACCTACACATGCCGTGGCATGAATGCCATGATTGACACAAGGCGGCTGAATCGTCCAACAAAAAAATGTCAAATATTTGTTAATAATTGTGGAATCTATGGTTTATAATAATAGGAAAACTAGTGCGAGGTTATATATATAAAATATCTGGAGTTTATTATATTATAATTAATAGAAATTATTATTTTAATCAAGGGATTTAAATGATTTTCTGCGATTGCCTGATTATTTTCAGTGCCGGGAAGACGGGCTTCCAGTGGAAATTTTCGGGGCCTACAATGTATGTATGTCGATGGTTGGCTCTGGTTTTTGGAAAGTACGGGGAAAGGGCACGGGGGGATGGGCATATCGTTTATTGTCTCTGCGGGACCTTGGGGGTACAAATTAATTTAAAGTTGACGTTGGCAACTATGCAACGATTTCCAAAATTGAAGCCGCGACAGGCGAACAATGAACAAAAAAACTGAGAGAAAATAGAAAAAAAAGGAGGTAACAAGCCCCCATAGCTCCCCTACTCCCCCCTCCCCCCCATCCGGCCTTTCGGTTTTTTGGCCTTTTGTTTTTGTGGTGTACAGAAAGAAAATAACGGTGTGTGTGGGTTATGTTGTTGTTGTTGTATTTTTTTTTGTATTTTTGGGAGGTAGGCAAGTGTTTTGGGACAACTCGTAACATAATTCTAGGCATAAGAATAGGAGCAAGAAGAGAGCAAGGAGAGACAGAGAGAGAGAGAGAGAGGTAGGGCAGAGAGGCTATCACACAAATGTGTGATTACATTAATTAAAAATTCGGTAAAAAGCAAGCTAAACACAATGGTGCGGGTGAAAGAAAGAGAGAGAGACAAAAGAGAGACGGGTGGTGAGGAGAGGGATCGGGGGTAGCCAGGGAGAGCCGCATGCTTTCTGTTTATTGTTCACGTACACATGCTACACACACACACACACACACAAGCACAAACTCACCGCGTGCCCAAAAAAATGCTCCTTGTTTCTTTTCTTTCTTCGTTCTTTTTTTTTGTTTGCAGGTCTTATTAATTTTTCACTAAGCACCAAAAAAAAAAAAGAAATTTCGAAGTGTGATTTCTCGTCTTTTATTTCGTTTTATTTGCTTGATTTGGCTGCTCACTTCAGTTATCGTTCATAGGCACACAAACACAAGCGCACACAAACACACACAGGTCTCGCTCCGCTCTCGCTCTCTCTCTGTCTCACGCTCACCCTCTCCTTCGCTCTCTCTCGCGCTCCGCACCGTTTATCGTTAGACTGCACGCACGCAGCGCCAGCGTCGAACTGCGGGCAGCGAAAGCCCCGAAATGTATGCTACCGTTATTCGCTATTTCGCCTCGCATGTGCCTGCTTCGAAATTGTCGCGAAAGCTCTTCGTTTCGGTTCGGCGAGAAAGCTTCGCTTCGCTTCGGAAAGGAATGGATGATAGGAAAGGCAGGCAAGGCAAGGAACGGAAGAGGGGTGGTGGTGGTGGTGGTGGTGGAAGAGTGAAGGCTGGGCTGGAGTGGTGAAAGAGAGGCGCAGAGAGCCAAGGGGGAAAGCTCTGCCGGCGGTGCCCGTCGGTGTACTCAGCTGTGGCTGTGTGCGAAGCTTCAAGAGTCAACTTGCCATGTACTCCATATTTGTATGTGTGCCAGTGTCGTGTGTGTGTGTGTGGGCTTGTGTTGATTTCCTCGCGTGTGTTTGTGGGTGCGACTGCGGAGATAACAGTGGTGGCCAACAAAAATATACAGGCCAGCTTCCTTAAAAGGAACTTGGAGAACTCGGAAATTTATAATTATTATATTCATCTTTTTTTGTGGAAATAGTTGGTCACTAAATCTGTAAAGAATATAAATTAAAACCCCATTTAATGTTTTTCGACTTGGTAAATTGGTTTCTATGCTACTCCCCTCCATTGTACCCCCTCCCCAAATTCTTTTTCCCTTTTCGAATCCATCGGATGCTTTAGCATGTTTCATTTTTGGGGTACTAGCTGTTGCTCTCTCTATCTCTGTCGCACTATGCTCTCTCCATCCCTGTTGCACCCGTGTTGCGTGAAGGGGGGGCTTCCTTTTGCCACTGGCCAAATGACATTATTGGGAGGATGCGTGCCAAAATATTTTCCAACGCATGCCAAACTCCGGGCTTTTCACTCACCGATCATCCTGCGGCGCGTGTCTCGGATATTGGTCCTGAAATGTGTGTGTGTGTGCGTGTGTTTTTTTTTGCTGTTCTCTCTCTGTTGTTTGTCGTTTAAGGTTCATTTTGTTTATTAGCCAAAAGCGTTGTTTGGCCTGCCAGCCAGCCAGCCAGCCTGCCTTTTAAGTGGCCATTTGCATGATTGCGGCATACATCTCCCACTCTTTAACCCCGCTCCCCCCCCCTCCCCCCTCCCCTCTCCCG
>JAJJHY010001290.1:4755166-4802974 GCA_021224005.1 Drosophila setifemur
CCCTTCCATCCAACCCCCTCTTTGAAAGCCCCATTGGAATAGGCAGTGTTGCCACATAATTCGATTACCATGCATGCAATCGCATGCAGTGCACGTCTGCCATGGGATAAAAGTCTCGGTCCCACAGCACAGTGGAGCCCAGTAGAGCACAGAACCCCTCGCACCACCCACCAACCACCCACCCGGACACCAACCACCCACAGCACCACCCATATGGGGAGCGCCACGCACCACTCTCTGATGGATGAGTCGCAGCGTTAAGTGGCGTTAAATCGGGGGATGTCCAACCGGGCGAAAACTGAGTAGTGGAGGAGTGGAAGCCAGGGAGACATGTCTGCCAGCCTGCATATAAACACCGGCACTGAGAGAAATGATTTGTAGACAAGTTTTAAATGTAACAAAATATATACTCTTTTTAATAATTATTTAAAAAGGGTTTTTTTTTAATACAAAATATTATTATGATTGATATTTTTTTCTTAACTATTATAAATGTAATTTTGTTATACAAAATATCATGATTATTGTAATTTAATAACTACTTAAAGTGACCACCAATTTGTATATTTTAAGTGCCAGCATATAGATGAAAATGTATTTTCCTTTTTTTAATTTACTTTATAAGGTCGATTATAATATATAATTATAAGACTATGTACAATAGTATGCAAAATCGGAAGACAAATAATTCCTTAGATATTTTTCTGAGTACTGTAAGTATAAAAGTTTTATTAATAATTTATTTGCAATGCATTTTTGAAGATTTATTAATTTTATTTAAATATTGGTGAACCAAATCTAAAGGCCTAATAAATTTAATGGTTAATGAAAAAACTGTTTATTAAAAACTTTGCCAACCTTTATAAACTTCCATTTATGTGTATTTATATATTTTTAAATTTAAGTTGTCTTCTTCCAAATTAAAATGAAAGTGCACAATTTTTTCTCAGTGTGGCTACACTGACTAATATGTCATGCAAGTGGACAAAATGGGTTACACGAAGAATGGGCCCGTGCAGCTAAATGGAAAATGGAGAACTGCAGAGCTGGAGAACTTGGAGAAATGGAGAACTGAAGAGCTGGAGAGCTGGAGAGGTGGAGAGGTGGCGAGGTGGAGAGGAGGAGTGCGGGGGAGAATGGAATGAAATGGACATGTACATATGTGGAAGGAGACATACATTTGGTGCAGAGCCCACACTTTAATGTGTCAGCCGCACACGAGAGATGCCCCTGTCCCAATGAATGTCGCCTCTCCTCATTGGGATTCGGGGTATTGTCGGGTTTCAGGCTTTGGTTTTTGGATTCTGGATTTTGGATTCTGGTTGTGGGATATGGCGATGACGTTCTCGAGGTGAAGTGTCTTTGGGCGATTGCAAAATGCGGATTGCGAATTGTGGATTGCGAATTGCGGGCGTAGGGATTGCGGATGGCCAGCTGTTGGAACTGTTGGAGCGGAGGAGGAGGAGGCGGAGGAAGGGACCGTATCCAGGGACAGGACCCAGTGGTCAGGTTGGCCCAGGCCAACGGATGTGTCGGTATGCGCCTCAAGGGCCCTTTGGCCCTCCACTTTCGTTTTTGGTTTGGTTTGGTTTTTGGTCTCCGATTTGATTTCGTTGCCAATGTGTGTTCTTTCTGTTTCTGTTTCTCTGTGGCTGTTGCTGTTGCTCCTCCACTTGCCGCACTTCCTCCTCCGTCTCCATCTGCTGCTTCTTCTGCTGTAAAAAATAAAGGAGAAGAAAACCAAGCTAACAATTCCAGGCCACCCACATAAATACCTCGAACAATTTAAGGGCCACTTGGTTACACTGGAAATTCATCAAGTATTTCAAATTTTATTATTTTTAATCATATAATATAATATATAATATAATAAATCAAACAACTCATTTATATTATGTATTTAATTCATGTAAATATTTATTTGTACCAATTCATTCATATAAAATTTTATTTGTTCCAATTAATTCATGTAATAGTTTATTTGTCCCAATTTATAGGTCTATGAAATATAAGAAAATAATCATCTACAAAATAATAAACACAGAAAAATAGCAAAAATAAATATTTCAAAAATAATTTAACACTATAACAAAACAATAGAAGAAGTAATTATAACAAAAACCTTATTCAATAAAAACGCTTTAAGATACATAACCAAAAACTGTTTTCAATGGAAATTTAAAAAATCACCACGTTCCATTTCTTGGAATTCCCAACTGTTTCCGTGGAATCTCAGTGATGGTGTACACCATATGCTCTGTTACAAAGATTTGGCACTGGAAGTGTCATGTCATTGTGACATCAGTTCAGGTGATTGAGTCTTCAAAGAGGGGAATTGAGAGGGACAAGAGGAAGAGCAAGAGCAATACAAGTGCAGAGATGAGAGGAGAGAGGAATATACGGGAGCAAGTGTGGGAGAGAAGGAGACACTGAACCAGCGGGATAACGGTAAGTCAACTATTTTTTCTTTCATCTATCATGAGTACACCTATTGTTCTCTTTAACTGTACAACTTAATAACTGTTCTTTTTAAGTGTGATTAAACCCGTTTCAATATAAAATATCCCACCTAATCGATATATGATTGTCATTATTTTACGAAAGGATTAGTTTTTGCGCAATTTTCCATTTGCGAGGCAAGCCGCAGGAATATTGCCATCTCCTTCTATTCATTAAAGCCTTCCAATCTCCATTTATTGCCGCATGCTGTGTGTTCCTGCGGGTGTGTGTGTGTCCCTGAGTGTGTGCTGAGTGTGTGCTGTGTGTGTGTCCCTGTGTGTGTCCCTGTGTGTGTTTGTGTGTGTGTGAGTTAATTGCGTGAGGCAGTTAACTGCACCATTGATTGAGTTTGCGTCGTTACATTAAAAATGGAAATTCTGTCAGCTTCATAATAGATTCCGCCCATTCAGTGTTATCACATATACCGCCCTCATAATTAAGCTTCCATTTACGGGAATGTAAAGTATATATATATATGAATAAAATACATATATAGTACATACATATGTGTAAGCTCGTATATTTACAGAAGCCCAAGCCCAGCTGGGATTAAAACAACACAGAAATACAATATAAAATAATAATTATCAAAAAAAAGTAGTATAAAAGTAAGGTACAGTTGTGCGCGAGGCGACTAATCAATCTCAAGGGTGCGCAGACTTTGCTCAACATCAGATACTTTCCTCTGGCCGTTCTTTTTCGTCTTGTTTAACTGCCAGTTACTGGCATCCATCAGATAGTCCCTAAAAAAGATTCAAAATTAATAAATAATATTCAGATTTTCTTTTAAACCAAACGCACCTTTGTTCCTTGAGCAACTGCATCCACTGCATCTTCAGATCGGCCATCTTCCCAGCCTCTCCGCCGTACTCCTCCGTCAGCATGGAGCGGGGAAAGTGCTGGAATGGAGTCTCCGCATTTGGTAGATGGAAGTGAATCAACTTGAAGACCTCGCCCTTAATGAAGGGCTTGACTACGGTCAGTACTTTGTCCAGAAACGAGGGGCAATTGAGTACATGGATCTCTTTGAGTCGCACCGGATGCGCCTCCTGGGCGAACTTCATGTAGGCCCTGAGGGCTCCCAGCGAAGTTCTGGTCAGGTGACGCAACGTATAGCCGGCCATATCGAAAATGGGAATCTCCCCATCCGACATCTTCTCCTCATCCTCCGTGGCAAAGCGACAGTCGGCCACCATGAAGAACATCTTGATTCCAGCCGTAAAGTTGAACTGCGGTTTGGGTTAAATATAGTGTATTTAATATTTGAATATTATAAGTTTCAAAAAAAATTAAGATTGCATTTTTATTTTGGAAAAGGGATCAATTTTGAGTTCCTTGATTTAGGATAATTTTTTAATTATTTTTTAGTGAAATTTGATCATTTTATTAGGAACTATTTTCGGTTCCTTAATTTTCTAAAATGTTTTGGTTAATTTTCATTTAAATTATATATTTTTCTTTATTTTTGATTGAAATTGAGTAATTTTAATAGAGACAATTTTTGTGATTCCTTGATTTTCGAAAATTTATTATTTCATTTTCCTTTTAAATTATATAATTTCAATTTTCCAGGTAATATTCCCCGTCCAAACAAAAATCGCAATCTACGTATTCTAATGTCGAGGTTCTATATGTTATTAACTTTGGGTGACCCATTGCACCTGGTGACCACTCACCTTGTCCGCCTCGAAGTCGATGAGGCGGTAAAAGAGCAGCTTATTGTTCTCGGGGGTCAGTCCGGGCAACGGCACCAGATCTCTGTGATCGGAGGGGGTTGGCGGGAGGCGGGAGGGGGGAAATGTGCTTAGTATTGTATTAAATGGGAACCTCAAAAACCGGTTGCCCGAATCGCAAGCCAATGCACTTTCCGTACACTGTGCAAAAAAAAAACAAAGCCAACAACAAACGAACCTGTTCATAATAGCTGAATTTCTACCTCAGCAAAATTTTGATTATCGGATTATATATATTCAAAGTGTCCGACTTTAATTGAAACCCAATTACGAGTAGTCAGACAATGTTTTTAGTTGCTAATTTAATGCCGCAATAATTTAGTGTTAAATATTTTATGGCAGTGCTTCATTTTTATTGAAGGTAAAAAGGTAATTAATTGTTTTCTGCTTTTAGTTAGGGTAATTATTTAGTTTCTTTTTTTTAGAGTTCCCTAGTTTAGGCACATTAAAAATCCATAAGCCAATGAACAAGTTTTAAAAGTCAAGTTCAACTACGTTAACTGATTTATTAAGCAATATACTAGTACATAATATAACCCTTTAAGTTTAATATCATATTTTGTAAAAAAAAGGTATTTGTTTCGTATTTAAATATTATAATTTAATTTCCTAATATTGTATAAAATATAAATTCAGAAAAAATGGTATCTTCCTCAGAAATAATTTGTTTTAAATATTAATTTATAAAATATATTTTCCAATATTTTCAAAGGTATTATTTTTGTATTTACATATTATAATTGTATTTCCAAATAATGTATAATATATAAATTCAGAAAAAAGGGTATCTTCCTTAGAACTAATTTATATAAAATATTTATTTAAAAAATATGTTTTCTCATATTTTCAATTTAAAATTTAAATTCATATAAACCGGCTTACCAATATTTTTAAATTTACATCCTAATTTTTTTGCCATGTATATTTGTACCTAATTCGTAATTGTTTTACGTAGGTTTTTGGACTGGACTTACGCGACTTTCAACAGTTGCTGCGAACTGGCATCCAGGGGATCGCGATCCAGGAAGATATTGGCGTGCTTGTTCCGCAACCCGTAGTTGAGCTCCAAGAGGCGTTGGGCATGGTTCACATCGCCGCGAGTGGTGTGCAGGAATCGGCGGAGCAGCCGGCTGGCTGTGGAGTTCGGAAATCGAAGGGTAGGGTTGAGGGAAAATAAACCATTTAGGGTACACCATATACAGTGGCGGTGGAAATAATAGCACCGGGAATTAAATATATATATTTAAAAGGGGATTTTGTGATTGATATCCTCTAGCAAACAATTAAATTAGTTTTAGTCTGTAGTTCAATAAAAGTTTTTATTTTGGGTCTTAGTTTCGACAAGATTATAAATTAAATTTGAGGGGACAACAAAGTATTATTAATAAATTGAATAAACTAAAAAAAATAAACTAAAAAAAATTCTCCTAATCTATCTTTTAATTTATATTCTCCAAGCACCTAAATTAATTCAAATCTTTAGCCCAATAAAAGTTTTTATTTAGGACAGCAAAAATGATAAACAAAAATGTTTAATCACCCAAAAAAATATTTTAAAAAAATTCCTTCCTCATTTCCCTTATTCCCCCTTTTAAAAGGGACCCACCCTGGCTGCTATTATTTTGGCGGCAGGTGTAGTCTAAGTGCATGTGCAAGATGGTTATGCAATCGCCTGTAATGCCCATCCAATTCCCATCCTATCCAACCATTCATTGCTGGCATCCCATCCACTGACCCACTGCCAGAGTGTTGGCCAAGCAAATAACCAATCTCAGCCACACGGAGGAGGAGAGAGGAGGGGAGAGGAGGAGGAGGGTGACCCACTTCCTAGGCACATCCATCCATCCATCCACAAGATACTCACATATATTCTGCGGCAGCTGCGACGATTTGATCCACTCCTGCAGCTCCAGTATCCGCTCAGCCATTAGCTGATCCTCGTTTTTATCGTTTTTGTGCACCATTATCTGCACAGAAAAAAATTTGGTACAAATATTAAATTAAAACTAATATTAATTTAAATTTTTTATATAAATAAGTTATGTTATATTATTACATTTATGATTATCGGAATATGAATTGATTTTTTTAATCACTGAAAATACACAAAAGAAAATACTTCTTATTTAATATTTTTCAATTATAATTTGAAAAGTTTGTAAAATTTCATGTATTTTATTACACTGAAAGAATATACTTTATTATTAAATACTTTTATTTTTAAGTTGTTTTTCTTTCGATTTTTAAAATATATTATTTCTGGACTTCTCCTGGATTTTTAGTTCCACAATAAAATATATTTTTTTCTGTATCCTTAATTATCAACTCCACATCGATCTTAAAACACTATTTTTTTTGTACCGTTAGGACCGCAAGAACTTCCGCAAGTGAGCGAGAGGTGTGTGAGGAAAGGAGAGTGCGAGCGAGACGGACTGAGCGGGCAGAGTGGAGCGCGTCTGAGCGACGCTAATTCGCGATTGCAACTGAACTCGGATTGGAATGGAATGAAAATGGAATGGGCTTCGTTTCGCTTTTTGGCTGGATCTCTCAGTCGCTGCCTCTGCCTCCGCCTCTGCCTCAGTCGGCGTCGCTGTCGCTGCCTTTGCTGGCATCGCAAATAACCAAGTTATTACCTGGATAAAGGGGCGGGGGGCGTGGTGCAGGGGGAAGCGGTGCGATCGGAGTTTTGGGTTTTATGTAAGTACAATGTATGTATATATATATGTATGCATGCATTTTTGCCAGTGGTTAAAATAATAGCTCCAAAAGGTGCGTCCCTTGGAAAAAGTGAATATTTTGCATTTTATGTTTTTTTTTCATAAGATATTAAATGGTTTTAAAAAGCTTTAATATGTGGGGGACCAGCCCCTATAGTTAAAAAGTAATTATGCATTTTAGTAATCAGATACTTTTGGATTCCCTTTTTAAACCCTTCATTATTAAAAGGGTACTTAAAATAAGTTAGCAAATATTTACTACAAAATACTTCACTCAAAGATTTGAAATTTCCAACTGTCAAAAAGAAAATACAAAATATAAATAAATTAAATGAAAATGTACACAAAAGTATTAAAATATCTATAAATCGAAAACTTGCATTAAATAAAGGCAACATAAGTAAAAATAAGTAAACTAAATAACAAACCTCTTCTGACCCCCTTTGTATCTTGTATCTTTTGTTAGCACTGAAATGCAAATATACAAAAAGGTAATCGAATAACTATAAATCGTAAACTTAAATTTAATAAAGGCAATATAAAAATACCTGAAATAAGCCCCCTTTTGTAGATTGTATCTTTTGTGAGCTCTGAAATTATATAGAAATATTTATAAATCGAAAAACTTAAATCGAGGAAAGGCAATATAAGTAAATAAAATGAACCTCTTTGGAGGCATCTTTTGTGTCTTTTGTTGAGCTCTGCAATGGTGTATTTCCCATCACCTGTTGAGCGGAGGGCAGAAGAATGTAACTTCAAATTCTGCACACTCTTATTTACCATTGGCAAAGCGCATTTTATAATGTATTATTCAGCTGGCATCGCCCGATGGCCAAACACCGGGCCCCGGTAGGTCGCTATTATGTTGTGCAACTTACATTGTTGACTTTTCTGTGTCAGAAGGTCAAAAACCGGGCAAATGCCTCTGTATGTATCTGTGTGTGTGTGCGTTGGTGTGTGATTTCTGTTTTAAATATTGTTTTTTATTGTTGTTGCTTGTTGCTGTTTGCGTGGGTGGTTTTTCCGGCCATAACCCGGCCCCCGGGTCTTTTGCTTTCCACGACGGCCGCGGGCTCTCTGCCGTGTTTGGCGGTAGTAATTTTGTATATTTATTTTTTATTTTTGTCGGTTTTTTGTGTTTGGATATATTGGGGGTCTCGGGCTTTATCGCGACATTGGCAAACAATTTTCGGACAAGGCAAGGCGAGGCGTGGTGCGAGGCGAGGCGAGGCGATCCAAACGAATCCAATACCAATACCAATCCCAATCCCAATCCCAATCGAAGCGAGTCCACGCTCCACTTGTTATGCCGCCGGTTGTCTGCTTCGCTTCGTACGTGTTTCGCAAGTTAAACTATTTACAACAGCATGAATAAAGCGAATTAAAACAAAACTGTCAAAAAGAAGAAGCGGCAGCTCAACACCGACGCGGCGAAAGCGTTGAGATACATTTCTCGATTGTTGCTGTCCCGCAGAACTAAAACCAAAAAAAAAACCGACAAAACAAAAAAAAACAACAACAAACCGTAAAATAAAACTTTTAAAATTAACCTGTCTGTGCGACGACAGCGACTCGTATTACCATACGAGTTTAACAGTACAGCTTCTATAAATTGAATTTGTGGGAAATCGAAATTCTATAACATCAAAAATAATCATGGATATTCTGTATTTCAAACTGTTGCATATTGTAATTAGTTTAAGTTTCAAATAGTTAATTTTTCAATTGATGGCTCACAAAATATATGGAAAAAATTACTCAGATCACACATTTTTATGATATATTTTTTATGCTAATATGGTATAACAAAATAGTAATAATAATAACAAAAGATACAAATAATTCGTTGGGTAGTGGAAAGAAAAATTGTATTTAATTGTAGAAAAATATGGTTCTGTGATTTTTTCGAAAGACCAAATTACCAAAAATGTATATATTTATCTACCTAGCAATCCCTAATATCCATGTGATTCTCTTTAGCCACGTTCCACTGTCATTTTCGGCATCAAGTTTAATGCAGCTGTAAAGTAATGTTATTAAGCTGAACGCAAAACACATACATCCGCACAAATTTCATGAACATATTATTTTATTTAAATTGTGTGTCTTTTGGCTGACAATTGGCTGACCTTGTAGAATGGAACTTTTGGGCCGCACCACAACTTCCAAAACCACCAAAAAAAAGGGGAAAACATAAAACAAAGCACGGCACACAGACAGATATACACTTAAAAAAAGTGCTAACTACCGAATTATAAATGGTCAAGAGTGTGCGGAGGGGGGGAGTGGAAATTATGGTCATGTGAATTAAGTGGAATGGAATGGAGCGACTCGTTCTTGGCACTTTGCGGCGCGACCTCATCTCTGGGCTAGTGGAAAATTTAAGTGGCTCTGAGAGGTATTAAATTAAAACTACCCATTCCGATTCCGAATCCGAATCGGGGGGATGGCAAAGTGCATTTTTATTTGCCAACCGTGTGTTCGCATCGCTTGGCAGGTCAATTAGCCAGAATATTCGCACGATGCAGCTAATTAAGGCTGCAGCCGCAACAACCCAACAGAAAAGCCCATCAACAACAACAACACTAACAACAACAACAACTACAACACATCCCAACAGCAACTCATCATCGTCATTTGGGCAAACATTTTGCGGCTTATTGAGAGTCATGCAAATCGCTTGACCAAGTCAAGAAATAATTGCGCAAAAATCATTGACGGACTTTTGCGAGAAAAAAAACTCCAACTCATTATTGCGGAAATCTGTCAATCATTCTAAATTCGATGGGGGGTGGGGGAGTCCTTCAATCAGTGCGGTTTTGAAATTATCCAAATTTTGGTAAATGTAACATTAAATGGAGTAGTTTCAGAAAGCGAAGGTTCTCCATATTCGAAGGTATTACTTTATAGAATTATAAATATGGCCTTTCTATTTTATTTTTTACCAATTTATTGCGTTGGTGTTCTAATTTCGTCTTAAAATTTACTAGAACTTTCAAAGTAGTGAAGGTAACTTTCATAAATGCTTAAAAAATGTCAAAGTATTTTGTAAAAATTAAAAAATTTAATTTTGTAGTTAAACAACGACTTTATTTTTACCAGCATTTTTAGGATACTTTTTTTTTATTATTTTCTTTTGTTTGCGGTAACGAATTTCCAAGTTGAGAGAAAGTCTTGCAAATAAATAAAGGAAGTCATGACCGCAAAACTCACGTAATCAATATTCAATTTGAGCAGGTATTAAGGTTATAGATGGGAATTTATGATTGAAAAATAAAAAATTATACTGGAGTTTCTTAAAATAGTTAAAAATAATATTTTGATTTTATTGATGAAGTATATAAACAATTTTATACGAAATTTGGGTTTGTTTTGAATAAATCAAAGATATTTATGCATTCAAATATAATATTTTTAACAGAATATTTGATTTATAGCTAAGTAGTAATTAAATTTGGTTGAAATAGAAAATAAACAAATATGAAAATATGGGTTTATTTTGATTTAACTCATGTATACAAATATGATATATATTTTTAAATGGAATATCAATTGTCAAATAAATGAAAATATACACATTTTCAGATATATAAAATTAGTTTTTCATTAAACTTTTGTATTAAATCTCTATAAAAAAGGTTCAATTTATGCTTTCAAATAATATTTAAATGAAAACTCTACATGCTTCCCCCTTTTACAGTAGATAATAACACTTAAATACAAATTCTACATGCTACCACTTGACATTCTACATGACTCACTACAGTGTGACCGCATTCGGCAGGCGTTGGCTGAACACATGTGGGCGGAATAGAGTTGCGCAGACCGGTCACACCGCACATCGAAAGTGTGACCGTGCGCGAGTGGAAAGTAAAGGAAAGGAAAGGAGAAGAGAAGAGAGGAGCGGAGAACACAAACTACTGGGCCAAATATCCGATGGGCAGCAAAATCTAACAAAATGATCTGTCGCCTGTGTCTGAACGCGCTGGACGAGCAAAATGCGGTGCTGCTGTTCGGCGGCGGAGCCACCGAGGCGACGACGGAGGAGGACTGCGACGCAGCGGGCGCTGGAGCGGGAGCGGGAGGAGGAGGAGCCGGAGGAGGTCAGGCGGTGCCGGAAAGCTACCTGGTCCAACTGATCTCCATACACCTGTACCTCTGCGTGAGTATTTGATCCGGGGATCGGCCCTTGCACCCGGTACTAATCCCAGCAATCCCCTCTTTGCTCACCCCTTTAGCTCTCCCGCGACGACGCCATCTCCACCTGCATCTGCTCCGAGTGCTGTGCCCAGCTGGAGAGCTTCCACAACTTCTGGCAGCTGGTGGAGCTGAAGCAGACGACGCTGTGCAGCCAGTTCCTGATCGACTGCGATGTCAACTGGTCGGAGGAGCCGGACGAGGAGCTCGTCACGCTCGTGGTGGAGCCGGAGTCTTACATAGAATCGAAACCGGCCGTTGTTCCCATGAACATCACCACCACCACAACTGCGGCACCCAACAAGTTCCCGTGCATGTTCTGCGAGAAGTCATTCAAAATGCGCCGCTACCTGGAGGAGCACATAGCCACCCACACGGGCGATCGGCCCATACCCTGTCCCTACTGCGAGATGGCCTTCCGCTGCAGGTCCAACATGTACACCCACGTTAAGAGCAAGCACACCACACAGTGGCTGAAGGCTCGAGAGGAGCGAGATGCGGCCAAGTCGCAGAATCAGGCGAGTCACATTGAGGCGCGAACGGAGGAGTCGGCTCCAGCGGCAACGCCTACTCCCGCTAACGCTCCTCCCGCCTCCACTGGTATACCTGCTCCTGCTCCGCCAACCAGCCAACAGCTCCCGCTATCCGTGATCAAAAGCGAGCCGGGCGAGGCCATCAACCTGACCATGGTCAAGTCCTCGCCCACGGTCAGTCGGGGATCGCGCAACCGCGCGAGCCGCCGGAAAACCCACTCCCCCAAGAAGGTCCAGCCCACGGAGGCTAGCGATGCCAGCGACGAGGATCTGCCCCAGAAGCGTCTCAAGGAGAACGAGCTGATCCTGGCCAACTACAATGCTGTGGCTGCTGCAGTGGTGGCGGCCGCATCTCTAACAGGAGGAGGGGCAGGAGCTGCTGGCGGAGGAGGGGGCGGGGGAGGAGGAGGAGGAGCTTCTAACCAATCGGACAGCCTGCAGCAGCGTTTGTGCGTGAGTCTCCTGCAACAGCAGCAGTTCCAGCCGCACGATCAACTCCTGGCAGCACCAGGTTCGAGTAGCACCAGCACCACAAGCAACCCAATGGCCAGCTATCTGGGGAATCCCTACGGGTAAGCAGAGCGATTAGCTCCATGGAGTGAACCATGTAAAATAAGAATTCCCCTTCAGATCGCCGCCTGGGGAAGCGGAGAAGCGGACGCTGGACAAGCGACGACTGGTGCCCGCACCCAATCCCAGCCAGATGGAGGCGCCGCCCGTCTCCCCCCTCATTTGTCCCAACTGCGGCGAGCTGCCCGGGCAGAATCATCGCTGCCTGAGCAAACCGAAGTATGCCTGCGACGTGTGCGGCAAGAGCTTTAAGATGAAGCGCTACCTGGAGGTGAGTGACTTGGAATTTTAGACTAACCCAACAAGGATTCATTTGCATCCCTTGCACAGGAGCACTTTGCCACGCACACGGGCGTCAAGCTGCACACCTGCGCCTTCTGCCCCACGGAGTTCCGGTCCAAGTCGAACATGTACCACCACACCAAGCGCAAGCACAAAGCGGAGTGGGAACGCTCCCGGGCCAGCCGTTCGGCGGCCAAGGAGCAGCGGGTCCAGCAGGAGCAGGAGCAGCTCCAGCACCAGCTCCAGCTGCAGGCGCTGCCCAGTGCCCAGTCCGGCCCGGCGGCTGTCTAGAATTTGATATATATCCGTACATATATATATTTGATTACAATTATGAATATATTTTTTGCATGTTAGCCATTAGCGATTACGATACCGATTGTACTTATCCGAAGTCCCGTGTCCACCTCCTGTCCTGGCACGGATCGGCTCGGCATGGCATGGCATGGCACGGCACGGCACGGCGCACCTATTGTGTATACTCTTCTCGTTCTCTATAATGCCTTGACCAGTTTTGGATTGGATCTGGTTATAAAGTAAACATTAATTTCAAACAAAAGTCCAACATAATTTGAGAGTTTCCCTATTGCGGGTTTATTTACGATATATATAACTTGATCTGGTTCTGGAATTGAATAGTGATAAGCAAACAGTAATTTGATTAGCTTCTGACGAGTCAGCTCTATAATCTCGATCTGGGGGGATGTGCAACCCAATACTTCGATGACTCATATTCTCCTCAAAATAGAAACGATTCTGATTTCGTTTTTTTTTTTTAAGTACAAAAATTATTTTTATCCGTATTTTGTTCAACTTTTCGGAACTAATTTTTAAAAATTATATAGTTTCTATAATTTCAACTGATAAGGGTAAATCAAATCCCTTGAAGTATTATCTTTATTGTTCAAATTAACAAGGTTTAGAATACATAAGATAAAGAAACATTATTTTCAAACCTCCGATTCTGAACCGATTTAAATTAAAATTTTAGTTTTTAAATAGAAAAAGGTTTACAAAACTAAAACTTAAAACATAATTCACAAGATTCAAAGAATAGTTTTCGATAAATCCAACATTTTGAGTACATATTTATTTCTGATTGTTCCAATCCAGTTGATGGATAGATTACCTCACTCTAGCGAATTGCTTTTCTTAAAAGTTTATTATTTCATTTCTGCACTTTATACATTTAGAATATTACAGTTAGGGGGTATAGTGTGTGTGTGTGTGTATCTATATATATAACCGGTTTGCGGGTGTATCTCTGGACATGGTCGCGTAGTACAAACAAAGGTCCGGGTATAATGGCACCCAAAATTCTGCTGTGGAAACGTATGAAAAATGTACTCGACGTACGGGCTACGATAAGGAACTTAAACATTAGGATGAGCAGGGTGCGGATTCGGGTGGAGGGGGAGGAGGAGGAGGAGGAGGCAGATGGAGATGAAGGGGGAGGGGCATTGGAACATAATCTGGATCTGGTTTGAAGTGTGCAATGTGAAGGGTTCGAACGATTGGAACTGATTTGATTGCTAACCCTAGGCCCGTTTACCGGCTACTAAAAGTATATAGCTGCCCCACTGAGATTGGTGCTGCTCCACTGGAGTTGGCTGTGTTTGCGTTTTTGCTTTGCGTAATCCTAAGTCGTTGGGTTATCTTCCAGATGATCCGCTCCTACGCCAACCGCTTGCTGGCCCGCGCCTGGGCCTGGAGCAGGTCCAGCGACGGCACCGAGAACACAAACGAGAGACAACCGAAACGGATGAGGCTGCCATGGGCCAGCACTGCTGATCCCTCCCAGGCACCCGGGACCACGGGCACGGGTCCGGCATTGGTGCATCGGCAGGCGGGCTTCACAATGGGCGCCATTCTATGGGGGACAGAGAACCAAGCGGGGATTAGTGGTGGCTTTCCCAACTCAGGGAAGGATTATTCCCATACATATGCGTACATTTCATATGAATCTTCTGGTTGGAGATTTAGTATCTCACAGATTCTTTTCTTTTCTTGTTTTTGGTAAGCAACAACACTACTCTACTCTACTCTACAAGGCGGTGTCAGATTCATAGGGAATGTCTCACCTCTCCCGATCGCACCTCTTCGGCTCGTACTGCCGGTGGATGAGGCGGCGCTTGTCCAGCAGGTCGTCCACCCGTCGCTTTAGCTCGGCATCATCCGGGCGCATCCGTTTCCCCGCATGGGTGGGCGTGTGATCGGTCATGTCGCAGGCGTACAACTGCCCATTGACCTCTGTTCCGAACTCGGAGTAGTTGATCAGCTCGTACGACTTGGAGAACTCGTCGTAGAAGATTATGGCGTGCTGGGGCGAGATCCGGCAGCAGTAGCCCACAGCTGAAAGGTCCACCGTCTCCGTCTGCGCCAGCGTCGTCGACGGGGAGTAGTGTCCAACGTAGCCGATGTACAGGGTGCGGTAGCGCATGAAGATCGATCGGTTGAGGCTGAGCGAACTGAACCACCGGCTGTCCTCCAGCATGTCGCCAAGGGGAGTGAGCACGGCCCGGGCCTGGACCTTGCACTGGAGCAGCTTGAGCTCGAGACGCGAGGCCAGTTCGTGGGCCTTCTCCGTGTCGCTGCGCTCGCGGGGCACATAACACTCCGCAGCCGCATCTGCTGCTGCAATGGCCGCCGCAGTGGCCAGAGCCGGATGCAGGGCCATCGAGGGATCCTCGTCCGCTGCATTTCCGTTCTTCTGGGCCAGGATCGAGGAGGTTTCGCTGGTGAAGAGCAGCGAGAAGCGGTTCATGTCCTCCGGCGCCAGCTGACCCTGCAGGGCAATCGAGGAGTTGTTTTCTCCAGCTCCTGCTCCAGCTCCTGCTCCCGCTCCTGCTCCTGGTCCCGCTGCCAGTTCCCGCAGGCGACGGGCGGCAGTGCGGTTCTTGTACTGGGTCACTATCTCTGGATGCTCCTGCACCAGTTGCTGCAGGCGCTGGTGGGCCAGCTTCTTAATTATGTCCACGTCCAGGTGGCACAGGTCCGCATCAATGATGCCCGCTTTGCTGTCCTCCTCCTCCTCCTCGTAGCATGTCTCCAGCAGCTCCATACAGGCCTTGGACTTGGGTGAGCAATAAAGATTAGTCTTAATAACGTAATCCCCTTGATATGAACCTACCTTGGACTCCAGTTTCACTGCAGAAGGTTGCTCGCTGGCCTGAGCATCGGGATCTGGTTTGGTTGGCTCCGGATTAACTGCTCCGTTGACCTTCTCCCCCGGCGCGTTCGCCTGCGACTCCTGCTCAGCATCCTCGGCACTCGGCTCGCTATCGCTACTGTCTCCCTCCACAGCTGTCTCGGGAGTACCGAACTCCCGCTGTATCTCCCGGAACTTGGCACGGGCCGCGCGCATCGCTTCGAGATCTTTCAGCAGCGACTCGGTGACCGATTCCCGGGAGATCTCCTCCACGGCGGTGGGCAGGTTTTTGCGTCGCTTCACCCGATCGTAGCGAAGGGTCTGGCGCATGGAGGGCAGCAGCGCCGGCGGATGCTCGTAGTGGTAGCGCACAATGGGCGGCACCTCGATGTGGGCCCGGGAACGCAGGTTCGCCCGGGTGCGGAAGGGGGGATGGCGGGTGTTCACCCGCCGGAAGAACTCAAGCTTGACGTTCTCGTGGTCGAGAGGCTGATGGAAGCGGTTCCACAGGCGCACCCGCTCCGTGGCCGAGATGCTGTTGGTCATGTTGGCATCCTGCCCAGAGAGGGGTTTAAAAGGGATTAGTGACGACACAAAACTACAACTCAAAGCAATCACAACTCATGGATGAACGAATGAATCTGGCAAACATTTTCCCGACTTACAATGAAATTCTCGGCATGATTGGGACACATCCAGAGCCCCGCCGGCAGGGCAGTGAGTGGCGGATCCAGGCAGTCCTGGTGGTAGTACAGCGGGCAGTAGTCGCAGGAGATGAGCGGCGCCCGCTTGCAGGATCGGGTGCAGTAGAAGCACGTCTTGGCCGGCAGCGGCACCAGTCCCTGGGCGTCCAGCTCGAAGGGCTTCGAGTTCCGTCGCTGGTTACCAGCGCACTTACGATGCCCGCCATTGCCGCCGGTCGGAGGCGGTTGCTGCACCGGCTGCACCTTCCCGTTGCCCGGGAACTGGGTATGCAGCTCCAGCTCTGGCGGCAGGGAGAACTGCTGCGGATTCATCATGCTCGCCGCCCTGATCACATCGTCCAGTGGCGTTGGCTTCTTATTGGGATCGAGGGCTCGCTGAATGGCCAGCGGCATTTTGGCCAGCAGCTTCTCGGTGCTGTTCCGATCGCTGTTGCTCCGCTTGCGCAGGTTGCGGATCTTCAGGGGTATCGACTCCAGGTCCCCCGAGGAGGGTGTATTGGCCCGCGACCCGCTACCGCCGGAGGGGACGCGCTCCACGGAACTGGCCTTCGAGGAGGAGTTCGGTGCCGCCATCGTCCCCGATCCCGAGGGCTGGGAGACCTTGAGCATGCGACAGCTGTGGCACAGCCACTGCCCACTGGGTATGTCCTCCTCGCTGAGCGGCGGATCACTAGCGGGGGGAGAGAAGAAAAGGAGCACTGCAGGGCAGGGTCACTTGAGAAGGGGCAGCCCTACTTACTGGCACTGCAGATGGAAGCTGGAGGGGCAGCGGTCGCAGCACAACAGATTGCCTCCCTCCTCGCAGGCGTCGCAATAGTCGTGGTTGTGGCCCCTCCCCGGACGCCTGTAGTACGGATGCTTCGTGTTCGTGGACCTCTGCACCAGTTTCTCGTCCTCGTTGGGCGGCGGCCGGATAAGCTGGTTGATTTGCTGCGGGGGGATAGACAAAAGAAGAGGAGACGCAACCGGGCAGGGTAGCCCCGCGACCAGGAAGCGAGTTAATGTGGCATCTAGCTGCGAATCGGATGGCCAATTGGAACTGGGGCCCTGGCATCCGTTGGGGGGGCGTCGGCCAGCTGGCTCGGTCCCGGATCACTCACCTCCATGATGCTCAGCGATGCATTCGGGTCCTGGTCCACCTTTGACATCTTTTTCCCAGTTTTCTCCGGTGTACACAAATTGTTGTCTTCGCTCGCTAAGGAAAAGTGATTGCCAGTGTTACCAGCCTCGTCCGCCTAAAATACTAGCAAAGCTTCCAGAAAAACGTCACACGGCATCGCACCTGGTCACTTTCCCTCGCTCACGGGCGGGAAATGCATTTCCTGGAGGTGGGACAATTTTCCCCGAATTCTGTTTGCCCTAATGGAAAGTGGCCGGGGCACGGGAAATATTTCTGTGGACAATTAGATCTTTCTTTGGCATATAAGAAAGAAATTGCACCCACGAAAAAAAGAGAGATTAAAGTGACCACATCGCGGAATTATCGATTATCGATAGACCAGATAGACAACTTGCTCGCCAAATTCGGAACTAGTCGTTTATTCAAATATTCAAATAAATTTTTAAAAAATATAGAAGAGTTTATTGATTGACTAGCAAACTGGTTAATTTTGGACATTTGACAGAAAAAAGATAGGCAAAAATGTAAATAAAGAAATAGAAGAAAGATTCCCTTTTGGTTTGATAAGTTCTCATCTGTGGATTTTTTAGTTCTAATTATTTTGTGATTTATGTTGGGAATGCAGATAAGTTAATATTCCTTAATATATACAAAAATTTAGCTAGGATTAGTATTGTTCCAAAACTTGTATCTTTAATTGTAATTTGTTTACTGTACATACATGTACATACATATTTAAGTTTCAAGTTTCAATTACGGACAGAAAACTGACTAAGGGACATGGACTGTGATTTTTTGAATTAAGTGACCGGTTGAAAACTAATCTGACTGTTCCTGGCACTTCCAACTCTTGTCTACCCCACACCAGTCACAAATCAGCCTTCAACCAACTCACACCTATATCACCAGTCATTATATTCGAATAAAAAAAAAAAAGTCCGGCTTTAAGAGTAATTCCAAAATATATTTTCGCCATGTCTAATAGTCCCATTGAAATGGACCAGAGCGATGAGGGTGATTTCAATCCGGATACGAACAGGCGTCAAGCTCGGAGCATCGATGATAACTACAAGCAAAAGGTGCAGCGGTACGTGTGCTCGGAACAACACGCGAAAATGGAACGAGAGATGGAAGAGGCAATGAAAAGGGAGGAGATGCGCGAATACAGGGAGTACTCCGTGCCCATGTTGTCGGAGCCAGTCCCCAGGACAGTTATTAACCCATATTTCGCAGGCCGTTTGTTGCGTCGGAAGACTACTCCTCCTGCTGAATCCTTCCATCATTCCCCTCCGCAGTCGAGGATTCCAACGACGATTCCATCACCTACCTCCAAATCCGAAACCGAGGTAAAGGTAGCCAGACCGATGAAGATAGCCATCGGGAAGTTGGAGTTACCTGAAACGGAAGTCCATCCAAATAATATTTTACCATCCAAAATGGAAATTGGTGAGGATACCGAAGATCTCGTAGAGCTGTATTCAAATTCCAAAACTACTTCAGAGAATCAACCGGAATTTCAGAGCAGGAAAATATTAACACCCAAAAGTAGACTGCATTTAAGGAGACTCGGCCATGGTGAACTGGATGAGGAGACGAACAGCGGGGTGACCAGTAAACTCTTCCCATTACTAGCTATCAGGGGAACGGAGCCTATTTTGCCACCAAGGGATCCTGAAGAACCTCTAGTGTATTCAAATTCCAAAACCATTTCAGAGAACCAACCGAAATTTCAGGGCAGGAAAATATTAACACCCAAAAGTAGACTGCATTTAAGGAGACTCGGCCTCGCTGAACTGGATGAGGAGACGAACAGCGGGGTGACCAGTAAACTCTTCCCATTACTAGCTATCAGGGGAACGGAGCCGAAAGTTCGAGCCGGTTACAATATCGACGAGGAGATCGACCTCCTATGCAAGGCCATGGAACGCCTGACGATAAACGATGATCCTGTGAAACCGCACAGAGCTTTGCGTCCCTTAATCTTCGCTGATTTAGAATACAATACATTAATTCTGTGATTAAACCCGTTCATCCCAATGCTTTACTTTTTAACCCAAATGCCTTTTTAAAAGCAGAAGTCATCGGATTTCTGCGAATATGCTAAACTTTAGCTATAACTTTCGGTATTGTTGAGTTTCCAAGATCTCCATAAAAATGTTTGTTCATTATTTTCTTTTTTTTTATTAATTAAATTTGAACGACTTTTCTAATTAAATTGAACGACTGTTTTGAATTCTATATATGCTGTTATATTAAAATTTGGAGCTTTCACAACGTTGAAAGGCGGACAATCGTCGTTATGCCATCACTAAAATAATGTCCCATCTCTAGTTTCTAGGTAGAAAAGCAATATATTTGCAATTATCAGAAATGTTGGCTATTACTTGATAATTGTGCAATTCCCATTTCTGTTCATTGTAATTGTTCACTATATTGCACATTTATTTTTAAATAAATACAAATAACTGTTAAGTTTTAAAAAGTTAATTGGCGGAAAACTGCCGTTGTGCCATCACTGAAGTAATCACTGAAACAATGTCCCATCTCTAGTTTCTAGCTAGAAGACGCAATTCTTTATTTTTATAAAGAGCAAACAATAGAATAGCCAGGGATTCAAAACCGTGCCATGTTCTCGATCTTTGGGAAGCGCAAGCCGGCGGAAACGCCCACAGAGGAGCCCATCCAGGGTCCGGCTGACCCGCCGAGGCCCGGAACCAGCACCGTTGGCGACGAATTCGTGTTTGTGGAACGCAAACCCGCTGCGGATCCGATGGCGCCCGGAGGCGGCTTATATCCTTACGGGGCCCTGCCATATCCACCGATGCCGGGTCCCAGGCCCGGGTCATCGCCAGCAAAGCAGCCAGGCGGTGGTGGTGGTGCCACCCAAGGACCCGTCAACTATCTGCAGGACATTCCCTTCGTAATGGCGCCGGGCTTGGCAGGAAAGGATAGCTATGCCAGCGCCCAGATGCAGGTGGACAGCATCCTGGCGCTGCTCACGCGCCAAATGTCCGTGGACGAGCTGGCCGAGGAGTACACCTTCGCCCTGGAGCGGTCCGTGCAGAACGAGTGTTACTAGACCTAGATCCCTAGACTAGCCCGTAAATTCGCTGGTTATTAAATTATAAAAAATGTTGCCTATTTAATTGTAAACCGAGAGGAGAACACCATCATTTCTGGAGAAGAGTATTTACTAAATCTGATGTATCCGGACAAGAGTATTTATCAAATCTACTGTATGCTATATCTGTTTGCCTCCAAATGGTACTTGTTAACATTAAATGTCACATCCTAATTATACAATTGTATATCTTTATTAACCAGATAACTTGGAAGTGGAAAGAGTACTTTAATATGATACATTTATAGACGATATTATAATTTGTTTGCCAGAAGTTTGCAACGCATATAAAGTATATATATTCTTGATTCTATTTCTGCGCAAATTTTAACTTTTAATAAATCAATTATTTTAAATACTATTTTATGCATTTTTCGAAATATTCTTTTTATAACGATGGAGTTCTCCTCCATTCCCATTCCCAGCTTTGTATCCCATTCCCTCCCAGTTTATAACATATGTCTTGAACTATCCCCATCCCAGTCGGCTGTGGGGCTTTAGGATTTCCCTTCAACATATACTTCAAGCCCTTTTTCCGGCTCTCATCAGTTGTTAGAGGTTCGTCAACACCAACAGTTCAAATTTTCAGTGCTCGTCGGTTCGTTCAATAGGATACTTACTTTGTTTTTGGTTACGTTACGTTTCTTGGTTAACTCCGTTTCTTGGTTAACTCCGTTTCTGGTTCCCGTCATAAGCCCCTGCTAAATTCACCATCCTTGTAAATTGAACGGGCCATCGAGGCTAGGAATCGGTGAGCATGGCCAGCGAGAACGTGTCCGACTGGGATGAGCCGCTGCCGACATCGAGCACCTCGCTGCCGGAGGAGGAGGATCCCGATCCGTGCGCGGAGGAGAATGTGAAGAAGCAGCAGGAGGAGAACCTGGCCCAGCTGCAGTCGTATGTGAAGCGGATGGCCTACCAGCCGGCCATGCCGCCGAAGGCCAAGCCATACGATGTGGCCCTGTCCAAGCCCAAGATAAGCACGCTCATCGACAACTATGCGCAGTTCAAAGATGTGTACGATCCCAAGTTAAGGGCCAAGCGGATTAAGCGCATGCTGGGCAAGTACCATGCCATCACCACTGAGTAGGTTATCCTGTATGCCAGTGCCTAGATTTTGTATTCAATTGAGATTCCCTCCTGCAGACAGCTGGAGGACATCCTCAAGAGCAACAAGACCAAGGAGCGGCGCAAGGAGGACACCGTGAAGCGCAAGCAGGAAATGTACTACGACATGCTGACCAAGCTGGAGCGCCAGTGTCGCACCCAATACCTCAGCGTGCTGATCAAGAAGTTCGCCAAGTTCATTGCCCACTTGGCCACCTCGATGAGGATTCCGCCGCAACTGGTCGATCCCTATGCGCGCATGCAGCGCGGCATCTTCTGCAACATCCTGCTGGCCATCGGGGTGCAGCCCACCTCCCAGTCGGCCATCTACTACACCAGCCAGGACGCCATCGAGTACGATGTGTGCCATCGGCTCGCTCACGCCCTGCTCTCGCTGATCATCAAGGCCTTGGATTCGGCGGCCACGCGGGACCCCAACGAAATGGCCACGCCGGTCGACTTGGACTTCGAGATGGACAACCACATCAAGCGACGTCTGATGTGCGCCGCCGAGAAGAAGCTGCTGCACGAGCGCCGGCGCAAGAAGCCTCAGCCCAAAGCAAAGAGCACCAGCAACGATTGCGACTAGGAAAGGCTCGGGGTGGAGGGGATTAGCTTGGGGTAATCGCATTTATTTGTAACTCTTTGGTGCCAAGTTCGTGGAAAATATGCGTCATTCATTCGGTCAGCTCTTGCGCTTCTTTGGCTTGGTTATCTCGGGCACTTCTTCCTTGAGTTTGAGGCACAGCCAGTTGCTGGGCACCTCGAAGCTCTCCGTGGGATGCTGGGTGTATGTCTCGCAGAAGGGCAGGTGCCAGGTGTTCCCCACTCGATGGGTGGACAGCCGGTAGCGGATGGGCTCCTTGACGATAATCCTGCCCGTCTGGGTTTGGGTGATCAGCGAGAACTGATGCTGCTGTTGCCAGCGACGGAAGATGGGCTTTAGTTCGGTGCCCAGATGGAAGGCATGGCTGCGCATCAGGTCTCTGGAGAAGAAGTCCGTCTCCAAACCGCTCTTCAGGGTGGCGTACAGCAGGAAGGGATCGTCGTGAGATCTGGAAGGTAGAGGATTAAGAGATTAGCTATCTCTTTCTGATTCGCGGAGGATCGTGGACTCACAGATTGTTGGTGAGAAAGAGACTGGCATTGCTCTGGACGTAGTGCATGGCCTGCTTGGACCAGTTCCGCATGTGTTCCCTTCCCAGGACCAGCACCCGCTTGTTCTGCTGCCGGAAGTGCCGCACCACGGTGGCCACGAGCTTGGCCAGCTGTTGGGGCGTCTTCTTGGTCCCCGTGGAGTAGGCCACATTCAATCCATCGATCACACAGTCGTAGGGAGCTGTTTGCTCCACGTACTTCTTGAACCTGGTCACCTCTTCGGGCGTGGAGCGTTGGAAGATGTCGCGCCGGATGAGCACGCGCTCCAGGAAGCACTCGCTGAGGCGCCGGAACTCCTCCTCGCTGATGGCCACCGGCTGGAGATGCTGCTGGCAATTCCGGCAATGTCCCAGCGTTCCCAGATGAGTACTTGTGACCTCCAGCTGGTGCGGCAGCTGCTGGGCCAGCTCCTGGAGTCCCTCAACGACGCGTTGACTCACAAGTATCTCATGGCGCTCGAGGAAGTGCAGCAGGCGCTGGAGCTGGGCAGGAAGTAGAGCGGGTTCCCTGGCTAGACGGTTTATCAGCGACAGGTAAACCTCACATTTGGGTGGCTTGCGTTCCAGGGCCATCTCCTCGAGCAGGCGCCAGGAGAGCAGGTT
Organism: Drosophila setifemur; assembly: GCA_021224005.1. NCBI lineage: Eukaryota > Metazoa > Arthropoda > Insecta > Diptera > Drosophilidae > Drosophila > Drosophila setifemur. The sequence continues at coordinate 4,778,658 of JAJJHY010001290.1, forward strand.
CTCCTCCTGCTCCTCCAGAGATTCCTCTGTAAAAGCCTTCTCCACCAGCGCACTGTAGGCGGCTATGCTGGGCGCGCTGGTCACCTTCATCATCTCCAGGAGGGGCAGGGCACTTCGCCACTCGTCCTTGGTGGCCACCAGGCCATGGATCAGGTGCTCACAGCTGGTCGCGTCCAGTGTCTCGTGCTCCCCGCGTAGGGAATCGCAAATCTTGAGGATCTCCGACTGCTCTGCTGATGTAAGTGTGCGCTCGAGCGAGGCAGCATGGTAGACCCTCAGGAGGCGCCCCCAACTGGCCGCATTGGGTGCGGATCCCAGGCTGTGCAGGAACTCCACATAGTTCTTGGCCAGCGACAGTTTTCCGGGACCACCGCACACGCCCAGGATGACGGCGTCGACGTTGTGCCCGTTTATGTGCTTGTAGCCGTCGATTAGGGATTGCCGGACTTCCTGCCACTCCACGCCGCTGAGTTGCTCACGACGCTCGAAGAGATTGGTGCGCAGCTCTTCCAGGCGATCGGGGGGCAGGCTGGCCGGCTGGGGGCGTCGCTTGTGATGGCTGGCCAACCAACGGAGGCTACTGGCAGGGGCTACTCCTCTCAGTTGCCCCAGCAGGCGCAAGTTGTACATAATCGTGGTCAATTTGCAGATAATTAGATCTTTGGAGAAGTCATAACTTGTTGCCGGTTGGCAGTGTGGCCAGCCCCATGGATACCCTCGAAATACCAAAGACATACCAAAACGTATCGAAGTATCGACCTATCGAAGCGGTACCCACACCCGAACCAGAGCTGGCCACACTTACTTAAAGCAAAACTGCAATTCACGAAATTTGTTGGCCAGTTCAGCAAGTTATTTTTGTTAAAACATTCGTTAAGAGTTAAGTGTAAAGTGTAAACAAGGTAGCCAGTGCAGAATGACCGTCACCGCCACACCCCTGCCCGACAATGTGCGGGTCAAAGCCTTCTCCGACTACCGCAAGAAGCTGCTGGAGCACAAGGAAATTGAGGGCCGCCTCAAAGAAAGTAATTTCCTTCCGGCAAATGAAGTAAACTCGTATTAATTGGGATCTTAATTGATTTGCAGAGCGCGAGGAGATCAAGGAGCTGACCAAGCTGTACGACAAGTCGGAGAACGACCTGAAGGCCCTCCAGAGCGTTGGACAAATCGTCGGCGAAGTTCTCAAGCAGCTCACCGAGGATAAATGTGAGTGAGACTCCCTTGTATAAGCTTTGTATATTCATGTAGTTTCGACTGGATAATGGTAGAGATGGGATAGAACAGATTCCTATACCTTTAACTACATATTCTTGATTTCTTTGCTTGTCTGTTTGGTTTTATTTCGTTAACTGGCTTGGTTAATAGCTATATAACCTATAACATATTTATATATATGTAGTTAGTTCAAACATGAATATCTTTTAAATCCCATCAGGATATATATATATATATTTGCTAAAGGAACAATACGTTAATACGTTTATTGAACAAATGTTTCTATAGATTGTGGAACAAGTCCAATTGAAATCAGACTCCTCTTTCCCATAGCTTTTTAAGAAACTTAGCTTTCTTAATATTAATAAAATATTCATTTCGATTAATTCATTCCTTGTTATAAATCCACTAAAATCAGTCAACTATACCCTTTAGTTACCTACAGCTGTTTGGGATGTTACCCTCCTACTCATTATTAGATACTAATAACGAAACACCCTTACCTTCTTACCCCCCAGTCATTGTGAAGGCCACCAATGGTCCACGTTACGTGGTTGGCTGTCGCCGACAGCTGGACAAGGCCAAGCTGAAGTCTGGCACTCGGGTGGCCCTGGACATGACGACGCTGACCATTATGCGGTACTTGCCACGCGAAGTGGACCCCCTGGTGTACAATATGTCGCACGAGGATCCTGGAGATGTCACCTACTCCGCCATTGGAGGCCTCACCGAGCAGATCCGCGAGCTGCGCGAGGTCATTGAGCTTCCGCTCCTGAATCCAGAGCTCTTCCTTCGCGTGGGCATTACCCCGCCAAAGGGTTGCCTGCTCTACGGACCCCCGGGAACGGGCAAAACCCTGCTGGCAAGGGCCGTGGCCTCGCAGCTAGATGCCAACTTCCTCAAGGTGGTGTCCTCGGCCATTGTGGACAAGTACATTGGCGAGAGCGCCCGCCTGATTCGCGAGATGTTCAACTATGCCCGCGACCACCAGCCCTGCATCATCTTCATGGACGAAATCGACGCCATTGGCGGGCGGCGCTTCTCCGAGGGCACTTCCGCGGATCGTGAGATTCAGCGCACGCTGATGGAGCTGCTTAACCAGATGGACGGCTTCGACTCGCTGGGCCAGGTGAAGATGATCATGGCCACCAATCGTCCGGATACCCTGGATCCTGCCCTACTGCGTCCCGGTCGTTTGGACCGAAAGATTGAAATTCCGCTGCCCAACGAGCAGGCCAGGTGGGTGTTCCTGGAAAATACTTTAAGAGGCTGATTTAACAAAGCATTTGTTCGCCATTGCAGGCTGGAGATCCTCAAGATTCATGCGCTGAAGATAGCCAAGCACGGCGAGATCGACTACGAGGCCATTGTCAAGCTGTCGGACAACTTCAACGGCGCTGATTTAAGGAACGTGTGCACGGAGGCGGGTCTCTTTGCCATTCGGTGAGTTCTGGACACTCCCATCCCTTTCCCAGATCAACCCCCCTAACCGAAATCCTTTCCAGGGCCGAGCGCGAGTACGTGATCCAGGAGGACTTCATGAAGGCGGTGCGCAAGGTTTCGGACAACAAGAAACTGGAGAGCAAGCTGGACTACAAGCCCGTCTAGGTTGCGAACCATCCCACACCCAACCCAATTACGCTCCCCTAGAATTAAACATCCAACATTTACACACATATACAGATAATATATATTATGTCCACAAAAAAAACAGTGCGCACTGTTCTGTTCAACTACTAAATCGTCCCGAAGTTTCCCCATATGCTAATTAAACGCTAAAGACAAGAGCTGGGTGTAACTTGAGTGTCGTCGCCTTAACCGAACTTCTGCTGCTGCTGCTCCTCGATGCGCCGCTTCTTGCGCTCCAGATAGTCGCTCACATTGTCGAATCGCTTCTTAAACCACACGGACAGATCCTCGGGCACGAAGGGCACTCCCTCGGAGCCTAGTCCATCCAGCACCATCTTTATCCAGCCCTGGGGCACGCCCGCTGTCGACCGTTCGCCTGTGGCCAAGTCGTAGACCCGCAAAGCGAAGCGATCCTTCTCCGCCCCCGACACATAGATCCGGTCGTCGGTTAAAGTAAAGTTGCAGATGTTCCACGAGCCGGCATCTGCCCGCACCAGCCGTGTTCCTGTGACGGCCCACCGATCACCGTTGCTCCGCTCCAGGCGATAGATGCCCAGAGCCTCCTCGTGATCGTAGAAGAGCACGGCCGCCTGGAATACCTTCTCCTCCTCCAGTTCGCGCACATGCAGACGCACCACCGGTGCTGGGAGTTCGTGCACCAACAGCTCCTTGCCTTCGCTGAAGTTCCAAATGCGCAACGTCTTGTCCCCCGATGTGGAGGCGATGTGATGCTCGGTGAGCAGAGCCAGACCCGACACGAACTCCTTGTGCCCGAGGCAATAGCTGTGAATGTCGAAGGTGGCCGGGTAGTTGGTAACCCGGATCTTGTCGTCCCGATCGCAGGTGATGATGTGCTGCTGATCGTCCGTCCAGAGGATGTCGTACACAATGCTCAAATGTCCAAGGAGCAGGCGCGGGGCCAGCTCCACCTCGACGCAGTCGTACTGATAGAGGTCGCCAGTTTTGTCCGTGACCAAAACGGAGCTGCCATCGCTGCAGAAGCGCAGGGCGCTGGAGGTTCTGGCCAGCGGGCGAACGGATAGCAGGCGAGCGTGCTCCGGGCGGGAGCGATAGAGGAGTAGGGCCTTCTGCCCGCCCGACGTGGTGATGGCCAACAGCTGGCCATCGGGCGAGTAGCTAACATTCTGGATATGCACCTCCTGCACCTTGCAGGTGCTGGCCACCGCACCACCCGAGTTCGAGCTGCACGAGGCCTGATGTTTAGTCGAAGGTCCTGCTGCTGCTGCCTGAGCGACAGCTGCAACATCCTGTTGCTCCTGTTGCTCTTCTGCTGGCCGCGTGGCCTTGGCAGCAGAACCACCACCAACTCCACCTCCGCCTACACCGCCAGCACCACCACAGGTGGCCAGGAGGTCCGGGGGCAGTTCGATCTCCTTAAATAGCTGAAGGTCGTCGGGGTTCACGAACAGCACCCTGCGGCCATGGCCGATTACTAGCTCGGGCTCGGTGTAGAAAATCGTAGTCATGGCCAGGATGTTTTGCTTATTTTCGTGCCAAAATTCGCGACGCGTCTAATCCAAATCCTTATCACTCGGCTTGCCAGTGTGACCGGCTGCTGCCTTAGCTCGAATGACGCCAATGCAGGCGAGTGGCGCATGTTGTGGCGGGATCTGGTCACACTTGGCTCTCGAACATTCCAACAGATGGTGGGAAACCCAACTAAGTCGGTTCCACAACCATTATTAATATAATCTTAACCGATGCCTTTCCATGAACCAATTTACTGTTCTAATACGTTTAGTGCTCTCTTAAAGTTTCTCTCTCGCGGTTCTAACCGTTTGAGAGCGTGCTTAACCGGTCCGCTGGTTCGAATTTTAACCTTGAAATTAACAGAGAGAAGGAAAAATCAAATCAATGTTATTTTTATTTGCGTAAACACATTCTCTCAGTCCTGCATCTGCTCAACATTAACATTTCTATTCAATTCTACTGCTTTTCGTAGCTTCGCTAGCACAAAAGCTAACCCTTAATCGATTGATAACAGAGTTGCACTGACAAATATCGATTGAATTCGATGCATCAGTGTTTAAGTGGAAACATCGATGTTTTCGATACATCGATAGCCCTAAAGCGCAGCCAACTTCAAGTCTTGTTCTTTTTTCCGGTTGACTTTAACGAGAAAGGTTGTACTCGAGTTCCTTTTGAGTGAATTTTTATTTTTTTTAAGTTTGAAAAGCAGAAATGTGAATGGAAATGGCAGGCCAGCAAGGCCCTTGAATGGAAGATATCGAAAGCGATGGAGAATAGTGCGTTTTGGCACTGGAACGAAACTCCAGCGTGGAATCGCAGATTTTTTTGTTGTCTCTTGCGCCGTATATATATGTGTGTGTGTGCGTGTGTGAGGGAGTGCGAACGTGTGATTGCGTGCGTGCGTGTGTGTGTGGGTGAATTCAACGTGTTTTGGCAAATGTTTTTACGAATTCCATTTTCTCTATCGCCCTCCAACAGATGCCAGGAGTCACAGTGAAGGATATCGACCAGCATTCGGTCACCAAGGCGGTTGCCGTCTTCCTGAAGAAGTGAGTATTAGAATCGCAAAATGACTGGTCAACCTAACCTCACTCGATTTGTTTGAATTTGTTTATTCCCGCTGCGTTCGCAGGACTGGCAAGTTGAAGGTGCCCGACCAGATGGACATCGTGAAGACCGCCAAATTCAAGGAGCTGGCCCCCTACGATCCCGACTGGTTCTACGTGCGCTGCGCCTCGATCCTGCGCCACCTGTACCACCGCAGTCCCGCCGGTGTTGGCTCCATCACCAAGATCTATGGCGGACGCAAGCGCAACGGTGTCCATCCCTCGCACTTCTGCCGCGCCGCTGACGGTGCTGCCCGCAAGGCCCTGCAGGCTTTGGAGCACGCCCGCCTGGTGGAGAAGCACCCGGACGGTGGTCGCAAGTTGAGCTCCATCGGCCAGCGTGATTTGGATCGCATTGCCAACCAGATTGTGGCCAAGCAGCGTGATGCCGCCAAGCAGACCGGCCCCCTGGTTATTTCCAAGTAGATGCAGAGGGAGGGGAGGATCGCTCGCTGCCCGTTCGAAATCTAAAGAAAACCCCATTTTTTAGACTTCTACTGTAAGCGTTTTTTGTTTGCACGAGAGAGAGATGATGAAAATAAAGCCCATTCACAAAAGTCTACGAAAACTAGTGTAAATGCAAAGCCAATGCGTATTCTTCAATTGGTCAATAAGTGTTGTCTTCTAGCAGGGTATTCGGTGAACTGAAAGAGGGTAGCACATTGCATTGCCTGTTGCTTCCTCCGAATTGTACATTTAAATACATATATAACTTGTGTGAATTGTGAGAAATTCATTGGGCGACTATGATGAAAAATTATTCTACACTTGTGCTGAAACGTTGTTATCCACGTTAAACATACCCTGTTCAGGAGATCAAGCTATAATTAGCCAAGAAAGTTATCCAATTAAAACCTTTAAATAAGGTTTTACTTCTGCCAAGACATGCATGCCATTGGGAACAAGGTATACTTAGCTTGAAAAGTTATCTAATTAAAGTCTTGGGATTGTCTTTTACTTGGGGCAGGACACCTTCGTCTGTCCTTATGTTTAATTGATGCCGAATCAATTGGGACCTGTGATGGGGAATTATTCTCAACTGAATCTGGAACACTAATATCCATGTGGAATATATCCTTTTCATGGGATCAAGATATACTTAGCTTGAAAAGTTATCCAATTAAAGCCTTCGAATTGTCTTACTTGGCCCAAGGCAGGCGAAGGAAGTTATATTTAAGTGATGCTGAAACACAAATGATATCAAAGCAATATCCTCTCATTTGATCAAGGTAAAGATAGCTTTATAAGTTATCCAATTAAACTTTTAAAATTGTGTTTTTTTTTCTGCCAAGACAGGAATGCCATTGATATTACTTATATGATACATCACATGGGTACATTTAAGCCTTATGAAAATGCAAATGTATACTATTTCTGAAGGAAACTAGATACAGCTATGGACTATAGTTCTTTATTGTTGCAAGCCAGGATTCTCGGTAATATATAGTGTTTTTTGTTTACTAGTTACTAGTTTCTAGTTTCCTAATAAGACAATTTTGATAACATAATTTCGTTTTTTTGTAGTTTTATTTTCGGTTTTCTTGGGATAATGAATTGATCCAGGAAAAGTAAATGAAATTGCTTTGATAAGTCTTGCCTGACAGAATTATTTCTTTTATTCGCGAAATTCAATAGTAAGAAAATATTTCCTTAATGTTGAATCCACCTGGAGAGTAATATCCAAGCATCTTCAAATAAGGCTCCCAAACAATAAGAATTATCTTTATGAGCCTTTCTGTTCTTGGGAACTTTAGGCATTCATTTAAACCGGAAAAAGAATTCTCAATAAGTAAGCCATCTACCATTTCCTATAAGGTTTCCCTAGAGATTCGAAGTTCAGATTAATTATCGTACCTTTGGGTATACAGTTTATTTACGAATTTGTGTGTTTGAAGGTGTACAGGGCATGAATGTTATTAGAGCCTTAAGACTAGACACTACAGCTAACAGTTGAGGTGACTCTGATGATCCGAAGCTTCTGCTAAACTCTGTCCAGGGCCTCCACCATGATGATGCTGTTACCACGGATGACCTGGTAGGGTGATATTGAAATTAATATGCTATCTAGCAGAGCCAAAATGTCTCCCCACTTACCACCATGCCGATGTTGTTCTTCGTATTGTCCTTGCACTCCTCCACAGTGTCGTCCAGGACCACATTCATGAAGGGATCGAATCCACGCAAAATGCCGGTCACGGCGCGTCCTCCGTTCAGCTTTAGCATCATCCGCTTGTCCATGTACCTGATGGGGTTACAAATGCATTAATGAGTGCCCCACTAAAGCATTCATTCAGTAATACTCACTTCTTCAGTTCTGGGGGATGGGCCTTCGACATTTTGCAGTTTTAAATTGGCGAAAAGTGTAAACGGAACAGAAATGCGGCAGCACACGGCAAATAAAGTGGCAGTAACAGGGAAGCGTTAGCGCATCGTGGTGAGTTGCAAGCAGTGTGACCGCTCGTGGAATGCCAAATACTGTATTTGGTATATTTTAGATGTGATCTTAATTCATTTGGCTATTTCCCGCCAAATACCGCTTGTAGATCTAGCTGTTTTATATTAAACTTTCTTTAAGACACAATAACATGATATTCTTCTGTACTATAACGGAAAGAAAATGTTGCTCCAAAGTTTAACCGGAAATTAACTACTTATTTTTATTTTGATCCATTTAATTCCGCTGCTTACGCAATAATCAAAATTAATAATATAGCTAATTATTATAAACAAATATACAAATCCTTTAAGGCATTGTTTGATGTTTTGCTCTTAAAATAATAACTTTTAACTGGAAATGCCGAACAACCTAAATTCCGTGTTGTGTTTTTTATTTTTTTAGTACAATATATAGATGTAACAATGATTTTTGGCTTTTATTGAATGTAAGCAACACTGATATTTAGGCAGAGTGTGACCCCATCGGTACAGAATTGGTATATTTTTTGGTATTTTCCGGGGGCCGCCTGGTATATTGCGGCACTGGTCGAACGGTCACACCGATTAAAGATCCGCGCAACTGTTGCAGGCCCAGCACTGAAATCGAAAGAAGTGCAACGCGCAGCGTCCAATTAACGTACAAATTCCATCAAAAATTGATTTCAATTTGGCCGCGGCCGAAAACACTGGACAATCGTATATTCGGGTATTCGGGCGGCCGCCCGTCCGCCTCCCAACTCCCCCCCGGATCCCTTCAAACGTCGCCAAACGAGTGACGCACGTCGGTGTGTTCGCCTTGTTATTGTTGTTGTTGTAGCGCTTGCTACGTTTGCTCCGTCTTGGTGTGCGCTGCTCTACGTGTGTGTGTGTGTGTGTGCGAGCGAGTGTGCGTGTGTGTTTGTGCAGAGAAGAATCGTCGAAAATTAAAAACTTCAAAAGAGTGGAAAAAAGTGAAGCAGCAAGCGGAAAAAGCTAACGCAGCCATATAGTTGATACCGCAACAACAACAACACTGCCTTCCATCTCCCTTCCACCTCCCCCCGCGGGTGTACGGGGAGAGCGTGTGTGTGTGCAACAGTTTGCATCCTGGGAAATGAGAGGAAATCAGTGGAAGAAAAAAAACCAAGTAGATTGCAATAACCATCGTTTCCAGGGATGATGTTCCTGATGTTCCTAACCCTTCCACTGACCCAACTCCCTTGCTGCTGCTTCGCTTCTCTGTTTACAAACACACGAGCGCCGATCTCCGCAAGATCTGTAATTTTGGATTCCGATTATAATCGGTAACATCTCTTTTGCAGTTTGCCGGAAATCGAAGTAAGTGGATCTGCGAAAGCTATCCGCACCAGGAACACCACCTGGGAGCGTGCCCCGTGCCCGGGTGCTCGGGTGCGTCCGCATGTGGCGTTGGCGGCCCAACCAGCCAAGTCCCGTTTCGAGATCCACATCCACGTCCAACTCCCCAGAGGAAGTGCTTTGACAGCAGTTGGCAGACAGACAAGACAACAAACGACGCTCGTGACCTCATCGCTAGCACCACCAGAACAACAACAACAACAACAGCAGCAGCAATAGTAGAACCAACAACAACAACGAGAATATCAACTAAGGCGGGCGCTTGACGCGTGCCTCCTCATTCCCATTCCAATTAACATATTTTACCACCAAAACTTCAGCCTCAACTTCAGGCAGGTAAACATCCATTTGGAGTGGCAACTGTAATTCAAAATATATAATTTGGATGCTTCTATATCTGCAGAAATTCCAAGGAACTGAACAACTGAGCAAATTACCAATTATCACTTATCTTTCGGGAACAACTATCTCTCCTGACAGGTAAATATGATTTTGCCTAGAGAAGACTTTCAAACAATTAAATTTTTGATATCGAAATATAAATCGGATCTTAGGGCTTCCCAGGAAACTTAACTGACGATCAGGAACTAGCGTGTGCCAACTGGAGTTACCGAATCCCTTGCCACCTTACCGAACTGCTCTCCCTCTCGGGTAGTTTATGAAGATTGAGAGCTTGAGGAGTTTAAACCACTAACAGGGCTTCCAAGCGGATTACCCATAAACTCCAAGCCTACTTCTGGCAGGTAACTATATACTTAATAGAATCCAAAACCCTGTAACCCTATAGTATTACCTTGCTTCCAGGGGCTATTGGGCGAACCCCGATCGAACACCGGAAGGGATCCCCTTTGCATGCCCACTGGGACGTTGTAGCAGCTCCACTAGCAGCCGGCATGGATGTGGAAAGGCGGCGTCGGTGAGTGATCTGAACGTTCTCGTGTGCCCGTTCTCGAGATGGCAGCCAAAAAGCAACTGCCCGGCCAGCCCAGCTCAGCTCAGTTCAGTTCAGCTCAGCTCAACTCCACACTCAATTAATTGTCACCCGAATGGCAGCCACAGATACGTGCGCGATGCTGGCGATGTACGCTATCTGTGCTGCGCTGTGGCGTTCGCATCGCCTGCTCCGCTCCGCTCCGTCCGATGATTTCAGAACTCAGAACTCAGAAAAAACAAACTCGGAAAATAACTAGCAAAACCAAAACCAAAACCCAAACCCAAAGCCGAACTGAACGCAGGCCAAAGCAAAAGTAATACACCGCCTGGCAAACACCTTCCATATCTCATGTTCAAAGCGACAGCGCGGCGGCAATCAAATTGACAAGCGAGTGAACAAAACGGGGGGCGACTTTATAATAAATTTGCCATTTTCGCATTAAAATTTGTAACCAAACCAAACTGAAACGAATGAAGCGAGTGAACAGCGGAGCTGGACGGTAGTTTCGATGCAGTAGTTAGTTGCCGCAGGCAGGCAATCGGTTGCGTTGGGTCTAGTCAGTAGTCAGAGTAGTCCGGCGCGTTCCTCTCCGCTTTTCTCTGTGTGTGTGTGTGCGTGTGTGTCTGCGCCCCCACCTAGTGGATCATCCGAGCAGTTCATCCGTGCGGAATCCGCGTTCCCAGTTAAGCAGAGGGCGAGGGCATGTGTTCATGGCTCTTGCCCGCCGCCCTCCATTCGTGCGAGCCGGAACGGTGCGTTGCTAGCGGGTAGATGGTAGCGGGTAGCTGGTAGCTGGTAGCTATTAGCTTAGCCACTAGGTGCTCCTCCTTCACTGTTTGTTTGAATCTCCTTTGCATGTAGTGCATATAAATTCAGAAATTTTATTGCCCATTAGCCTCGTTTAGTATCTGCTCCTAACGACGGGCCAGCATATAAATAAGTGCACGAAAAGGCTGAGCGGTACTTGCTGAAAGCGTATTTTTGCATACTAACAACAAAGGCCAGCAAAATGGCCAATTGCATTGCGCATTGGCTGTTATTGTTTCCCCCGCAGGTTGTGCGGTCATAAAAGTTAAGGAGCTCCTTTGTGGGCTGCGCCAAATGAATTAGAATTAATACGCTGTGAAGAGATTCTGCAACGCAAAATTTCTTGCCATGCTTTCGAAGATTTTGAACCCAACCCGAACCGAGTTCCTCTCGCCCCATTGGATTCCAAATAAAAACCAAATACACTGCGAAATTCTGAAATTCCCAAATTGCGAACCCAGTTTCAATTTGTTAATGCTCGGAGCGAGCTCATTTTTGGCGTTGGCCTGGCTGTTGTATAAATTAAATTGAAAATTATATTGTCTATAGGTGACGATAATGTTGTCGTCGTCGGAGCTGAGCTGCTGCTGCTGTTATTATGTATTATTATTGTTGTTGTTCATAATTATGTTGCCATTGCCAAAACAAAATCAACACCAACTACACTGTAAAATGATTTGATTTTATTCGGAGGGTAGTAGCAGGTAATAAATAAGTTATTTGAACTTTTAAAAACTATAAATATCAACTACAAAATATTGAATATAAAAATATTCCACAAAAAGTTATCTTATAGCCAGTAATCAATTTTTGATTAATTATGACAGAACATCTAAATAGAGTTGATAATTAAAGACAATTATAAAATACCTTGATCTTGGTAAAGCACTAACAATTAATATTTAAAAATACTTATTTATTGAACCTCAAAAAAATATAATTATGCAATGATTTATTTTTTTTGAAGTGTGCGGCAACGAAAATTCATCGCAGCATTTTTGAAAATTCCACTTTCCCAAGTTGTTTGCGTTTGCTGTTGTTATTGTTGTTTTGGTTGTGTATGTTGTTGTTGTTGTTGTGTGTGGCGGTGTTGTTGGTATTATTGTTGCTATTACCCGCTGTTTGTTAGTTTTATTTTTGTTTTTGGCTTTTCTGTCATGCCGTAAGTGGCGATGATGAAATCACAACAATTCAAACACCTTTTAGTATCAATTTTTAGCGCCGACCAACTGACGGACTGTCATCGGTTTGGTTGGCCTAAGCTTCGGTTCGTTTGCTATTGGAGATCTATCTATCTATCTATCTATCTCCAATGACTTGGCTGCTCCTCCTCCTTTTTTTATGGTTTTTTTTTTTTTGTTTCTACCAGTGTGCAAATATTTGCCTTTTTTTCAGCTAATTGCATACTTTGGGCCAGCGCACTTGAGATTCAATGCGGCAGAAGATAGCTCTTTCAGGGGGGGAGATCTTTTCAATATATGTGGACAACCTACAAGATACTGTCTCTACTAGGATATCTTTTAATTTGATTCGGTTCTTTACCGAACTTAAGTTAAATAATTTAGCTACAAGAATGTATATTTATTGATGGCTTTCTTTGGTCTGCTTAGATATATATTATTTTTCCCGAAAAAGTATTTTAATTGATGTTTTTTCATGGTCTATTAGCTTTTCGTATAATAATTGAAATCATTGCATCAAAAGATTCTATTCTATATGTATCTTGATTTGCTATTGCATTTATTTCTACTTGACTAAGCACAATTTGTTTTAACAAACAAAATAACAAATTTTGTTCTTCTCTGAAATTTATTTATCATACAAAATTGTACCGAATTATTTTTGGAATAATAATGCTTTGATAATTCCTATTTATTTTCTTTCGATTCGGTGGCAATAAATCTAGTTCCCCTAAGAATTAGCGAAATATTTCGAGGAATCTCATTTAATATTTACAACCACTATCTGATCTCCTTGATTCTTCCTGTTGACAACTTTGCTGTGTGCAAACAGAAGTCTAGTTTTTTGAATGGATGTCAGCGAGCCCAAGGTGGAGTGAGTGGTGTTTCATTCATTCCGGAATGCAGTGCATCCGTATCCAAACAGAGTGCAGCTCATCATCGTGCCTTCTGCGGACGGAGCTCCTCCAGCTTGTATCAACTCGACGAATGGCCTGCATTCTTTCCATAATTTATCAAAGTCAACAGAGTGTCGCGATAAAGTCAAGGCCTCCTTCCCCTCTCCCCCCTCCCTCCCCCCTTTCCCCGCTTATTATTTATTTATTTAATTCTTTTAACATTTTAAATGCAGCCCCCTTTCGAGGAAGAGACTCTGAACCTTGCTGCATATATTTGCTAGCTTCTTAATGGAGCGCAGTGTTCTAAGATCGGGGATCTGACATCTGCCGCCAATTTGTCTGGCCAGTCCATGGGACTTTAAGCATATATTTATGAGTATCTGTAGTAAAGAATAAACCCATCGGAGCAACCTCTGGCCCGCGCTCCATCTATCTGAGTCACCAAGCCGCGGCGTTGAATGAAATTTCGACAGCTTGGCCGTGTCTCTCAGTCTCAGTCTCAGTCGCTTTCTTTGTTTTGTTTACATTGTCAAAGTGCTGGAACAGTGGCGGTGGAATTATTAGAAACCCCCCATTTAGGCAACCAAAGTTAATAATTATATATATTTTATTATTAACAAGGGATATAGAACGCGGGGAGTTTGTTTTACCTAAAGAAATGAAAGGGGAAATGATGATAGAAAAGTTTTATGTAAATAATAAGGAAAACATATCACACTTGAAAAAATTGTTTTAGATTAATCTTTTGTTAATTGAAAAAGAAATATATATAATAATGAAATATATAAAATCATAATCCTCAATAATAAAATCATTTTCAGTAGGATAAGTTTTAAATATAATTTTTGTTAACTTGCAAAATATACATAAAATGAAAGAACAAAAACTGTTAATAGTAAATTTAATTCGATTAATTGAAGTTTAATATTAACTAGATAACTTAAAAATATATTCATCAATAAATGAAATAGAAAATTTAGAATTTAATTACCTTGAAAAATATACTATTTATTGGAAGCCCAAAACTGTTATCAGAACACATAATTCGATTATTTAAAGTTATATTTTCAAAACATTTATATTCCCTACATTTTCAATGGAAACATAAATACATTTAATTTCTGAGAATCCCGATTTGTTGTGGCTCTTGAAACTCTTAAAATACACAAAGCAAAATATAAAATTATGATTACGATTTAACGATTTATGCAGTTTCTAACACCGCGGGCAATTAATTTTGCTAAATTTGTTATTCCATCATAATAACCATAAACTTAATTTGGACAGAAGAATGTGCGAAGTTCTTGAGGGCCATTACTTTTGGACCGCAGTTGTACTTGAACACATATTTATTTGGTGGTGATGGAGATAGGGGGGGCACTTATTTGTTTATATGCCCATGAGTAATCTCTGGCCACTTTTCCTCCATAGTTCTTTCTTCCGCTGGGTTTTGTTTGGTTTATTGTTTGTTTATGCCAATGCGAATGCGAATGCGATTTGCATGGCGTTCGTCGGCGGAACGGAAGAGGAACGGAACGGAACAGTTGAGCAATCAAAAACTCATCGAATCCGAAACGGAATTCGGATGATTAATAGAATACCTGGACCCCGGACCCTGGACCTACAATATTATTTATATTTATTAATTGATTGATTATTGTGTATTCTACAGGGCCAACACGCTCGAGCGCGAGATGCGCGATCCGACCAGCATCTGCAATGTGGACTGCCTGTTGGACACGGTCTCGGCTTTGGTCCACGATTGCGACCACGACTCCCTCAGGAGGCTCAAGAACATCGAGCAGTATGCCAACAAATGTAAGTATCTCATGGAAATAACAAAGATTATCCATTTGAAATACCTTTTGTTACCCCATTCCAGATAAACCCCTGGCGCAGCAGATAAATCAGCTGCGCATGAATGTGGAGGACTTTGACTTCATCAAGCTGATCGGCGCCGGCGCCTTCGGGGAGGTGCAGCTGGTGCGGCACAAGTCCTCCAGCCAGGTGTACGCCATGAAGCGGCTCTCCAAGTTCGAGATGATGAAGCGCCCCGACTCGGCCTTCTTCTGGGAGGAGCGTCACATCATGGCGCACGCCAACTCCGAGTGGATCGTCCAGCTGCACTTTGCCTTCCAGGTGAGTGAATATGTGCTATATATCCCGGAGTATCTATAATCCTTGATATCCCCCCAGGACTCCAAGTACCTATACATGGTGATGGACTTCATGCCCGGCGGGGATATTGTGTCCCTGATGGGTGACTACGAGATACCGGAGAAGTGGGCCATCTTCTATACGATGGAGGTGGTGCTGGCTCTGGACACCATCCACAACATGGGATTCGTGCACCGTGACGTCAAGCCCGATAACATGCTCCTGGACAGCTATGGGCACTTGAAGCTGGCCGACTTCGGCACCTGCATGCGAATGGGTGCCAATGGGCAGGTGGTGTCCAGCAATGCTGTGGGCACTCCGGACTACATCAGTCCGGAGGTGCTGCAGTCGCAAGGCGTGGACAATGAGTACGGACGCGAGTGCGACTGGTGGTCGGTGGGCATCTTCCTCTACGAGATGTTGTTCGGGGAGACGCCCTTCTACGCGGACTCGCTGGTGGGCACCTACGGCAAGATCATGGACCACAAGAACTCGCTCAGCTTCCCGCCCGAGGTGGAGATCAGCGAGCAGGCCAAGAGCCTGATCCGGGCCTTCCTCACCGACCGGACGCAGCGATTGGGTCGCTACGGCATCGAGGACATCAAGCAGCATCCCTTCTTCCGCAATGACTCTTGGTCATTCGACAATATCCGCGAGAGCGTGCCGCCAGTGGTGCCGGAACTCTCATCCGACGATGATACGCGGAACTTCGAGGACATCGAGCGGGACGAGAAGCCGGAGGAGGTGTTCCCCGTGCCCAAGGGCTTCGATGGCAACCACCTGCCCTTCATCGGGTTCACCTACACCGGCGACTACCAGCTCCTCTCCAGCGACACCGTGGACGCGGAGTCGAAGGAGCCAACTGCTGTTAATAGCGGGGCGGCGGGTAGCAACAACCATGGTGGGCATGCCCACAACCACCGCCACCGGCCGTCGAACTCCAACGAGCTGAAGCGGCTGGAGGCGCTGCTGGAGCGGGAGCGGGGCAGGGCGGAGGCGCTGGAGCAGCAGGACGCCAGCCTGAGGCAGCAGATCGAGCTGAGCACGAAGCGGGAGGCGGAGCTGCAGCGGATTGCCGCGGAGTACGAGAAGGACCTGGCCCTGCGCCAACACAACTACAAGGTAAGGATATCTAGTCTTCAGATGTCGGGAAATAACCCATTTTGTTCTTTTTCATCCCCTAGGTGGCCATGCAAAAGGTGGAACAGGAGATCGAGCTGCGCAAAAAGACCGAGGCGCTGCTCGTGGAGACGCAGCGGAATCTGGAGAACGAGCAGAAAACGCGGGCCCGCGACCAGAACATCAACGAGAAGGTCATATCACTGGAGAAGCAGCTGGCGGAGATGGAGCAGAGCTACAAGAGCGAGACGGAGAACACGCAAAAGCTGAAGAAGCACAACGCCGAGCTGGGCTTCACGCTCAAGTCGCAGGAGGAGAAGGTGCGCGACATGGTCGAGATGGTCGAGACGCTGCAGAAGCACAAGGAGGAGCTCGGCCAGGAGAACGCCGAGCTGCAGGCGCAGGTGGTGCAGGAGAAGAACCTGCGCTCGCAGCTGAAGGAGCTGCACAAGGAGGCCGAGAACAAGATGCAGACCCTGGCGAACGACATCGAGCGGACGCTGGGGCGCGAACAGAAGGCCCAGGAGGACAACCGGGCGCTGCTGGAGAAGATCAGCGACCTGGAGAAGGCCCAGGCCAGCCTGGATTTCGAGCTGAAGGCGGCCCAGGGTCGCTACCAGCAGGAGGTGAAGGCCCACCAGGAGACGGAGAAGTCGCGCCTCGTTTCCCGCGAGGAGGCCAACCTGCAGGAGGTGAAGGCCCTGCAGTCCAAGCTGAACGAGGAGAAGTCGGCGCGCATCAAGGCGGACCAGCACTCGCAGGAGAAGGAGCGCCAGCTGAGCATGCTCTCGGTGGACTACCGCCAGATCCAACTGCGCCTGCAAAAGCTCGAGGGCGAGTGCCGGCAGGAGTCGGAGAAGGTGGCTGCCCTGCAGTCGCAGCTCGACCAGGAGCACAGCAAGCGCAACGCCCTGCTCTCGGAGCTCAGCCTGCACAGCTCGGAGGTGGCCCATCTGCGCTCCCGCGAGAACCAGCTGCAAAAGGAGCTGGCCGCCCAGCGGGAGGCAAAGCGACGGTTCGAGGAGGACCTGGGCCAGCTGAAGAGCACGCACCACGAGGCGCTGGCCAACAACCGGGAGCTGCAGGCCCAGCTGGAGGCCGAGCAGTGCTTCTCGCGCCTGTACAAGACGCAGGCGAACGAGAACCGCGAGGAGAGCGCCGAGCGGCTGGCCAAGATCGAGGACCTGGAGGAGGAGCGCGTGTCGCTGAAGCACCAGGTCCAGGTGGCCGTTGCCCGCGCCGACTCCGAGGCCCTGGCCCGGTCGATAGCCGAGGAGACGGTGGCCGATCTCGAGAAGGAGAAGACCATCAAGGAGCTGGAGCTGAAGGACTTCGTGATGAAGCACCGCAACGAGATCAACGGCAAGGAGGCGGCGCTGTCCACCCTCAAGGAGGCCGAGGCCGAGCTGCACAAGAAGCTGGGCCAGAAGAGCGTCGAGTGCGAGGATCTGCTGCAGCAGCACAAGAAGCAGCAGGAGGAGCTCCTCCAGCTGTGCGGCAGCAAGGACGAGGAGATAGCCAAGTTGCTGGAGAAGTGCAAGAACGAGGTGCTCCTCAAGCAGGTGGCGGTGAACAAGCTGGCCGAGGTGATGAACCGACGCGACTCCGACCTGCCCAGTGAGTATTCATTCTATATATATATTTTCTGAATTCATTTGAATCCTCATAATCCCTCGGTAATCCCCCGCAGAGCAAAAGAACAAGGCCCGCAGCACGGCCGAGCTGCGCAAGAAGGAGAAGGAGATGCGCCGGCTGCAGCAGGAGCTCCAGCAGGAGCGCGACAAGTTCAACCAGCTGCTGCTGAAGTACCAGGACCTGCAACAGACCTGCGCCGAGGAGCAGCAGCTCAAGCAGAAGATGGTGATGGAGATCGACTGCAAGGCCACCGAGATCGAGCATCTGCAGAGCAAGCTGAACGAGACCGCTTCGCTGTCGTCCGCCGACAACGATCCGGAGGATAGCCAGGTGAGGATTGCCCACACCGCTCAACTCGAACACGAAACACAGACTCACACCGAAAACCATCCACAACCCATACACACGCTCCTCCAACTCCCACACCCATACCCGCTCCTGGGAATCTCTAGCACTCCTCTCTGCTCTCCCTCACCCAGGACTCCGTCTTCGAGGGCTGGCTGAGTGTGCCCAACAAGCAGAACAGGCGACGGGGCCACGGCTGGAAGCGCCAGTACGTTATCGTCTCCTCGCGCAAGATCATCTTCTACAACTCGGACATTGACAAGCACAACACCACCGATGCCGTGCTCATCCTCGACCTCAGGTGGGTTCTCTTTACCTACTTCTCCTTTATTCAGAGGAATTAACTATGTTCTCTTTGATTTGCAGCAAAGTGTACCACGTACGCAGCGTCACCCAGGGCGATGTGATACGCGCCGATGCCAAAGAGATTCCGCGCATCTTCCAGCTTCTGTATGCCGGCGAGGGCGCCTCCCATCGCCCCGATGAGCAGAGCCAGCTGGACGTGAGTGTGCTCCATGGCAACAGTAATGAGGAGCGCCCCGGCACCATAGTCCACAAGGGTAAGTGCTCAGTTCTATTCTCTGTCTTTCCTCCCGCTAATCCCTTCTCTATGATTCGGTTCTAGGTCACGAGTTCGTCCACATCACCTACCACATGCCCACGGCCTGCGAGGTGTGCCCGAAGCCGTTGTGGCACATGTTCAAGCCGCCGGCGGCTTACGAATGCAAGAGGTGAGGTTTCTCCTTGGGGTGCAAGATTCAAATTCCAGTTTTCAAGTTCAAGAAAGATATATATCTTATGAATGTTCTGAAGATTACATACAAATTAATCCAAATCTATGAAATGTAATTAATAAATCATATTATTTAAGTATTTAATTTGAAACATTATAAACAAATTAGTTGCAGAAGTAATAGTTCATTTAAAATTAAAAAAAAAAAAAACAAGATGAGGATGTATTCAAAAAAGAAGTTCATAATCTGTGAAACAAAAACATTTCAATGTATAATAATTCTGCATTTAAATTTGAGAAATATAAAAACAATTTATGTTTTTTGTATATTTTTTATAATTCTTCTGATTCCGATGTCAACAAATTTCGAATTTTTGTAACCACAAACTTTTTAAAGACAAAAAGACGATTTAATATTGATATACCTATGTCCACATTTTTAAGGTAATCGAAATTTGTTAAATAATAAATATGAGTATAAAATATATATATATATATATTTTATATTATAGTAGAGTATGTGTAATTTTGAAAAAATGTTCACATGAGAGAAGTACATTAGATACTATCAATAATTGATATTTACAATATTTCCACTTTGAAATTTGATTAACAAACATTTTCCTGCCCATTTCCAGATGCCGCAACAAGATCCACAAGGAGCATGTGGACAAGACGGACCCGCTGGCGCCCTGCAAGCTGAACCACGATCCGCGCAGCGCCCGCGACATGCTGCTCTTGGCGGCCACGCCCGAGGAGCAGTCGCTGTGGGTGGCGCGTCTGCTGAAGCGTATCCAAAAGAGTGGATACAAGGCCAACTCGTCGAACAACAACAGCACCGACGGCAGCAAGATATCGCCCAGGTAAACGACCCAGGACCCACACTTGACGTTGCCGTTGCCCAGGAGCAGTCCAAAACGAGACGAACCCTAACCAAACCCCAGCCCCCCGTCGCTACTAACCGAATATGTACTACTAGAAAATTGTAGCACTAACCAAAATCCCCCTGAAATTTGCTGGCTTTTGTGTTCGTGTCTAATCTCGATTGGTATTTCTCTTTCTCTATTTCTCCCCCCAAAACCAAAAAACAACCAACCAACCAACACTCGCTGCTAACCACCACACATCATCCGCATCATCATCATCATCATCATCTTGATCCCTATATTGTACCATCTAAAATCCATCGAAACGAATTGGCAGCCAATCGACGCGTTCATCCTACAAGCCGTATGCTGTCAATGTGCAACGCTCCGCCACCCTGCCGGCCAACTCATCGCTGAAATGAAGGGCCCCAGGATCCACGATCTACGATCCGCGATCCACGATCCCAGAGAGGCCAGAGATCGGCTGCAGCTAAGCAAACTGAAACTGAAACTAAAACTGAAACCGAAACCGGGCAGAGCCACCGCAACTGCTATCTGAAACTAACGCTCTGGACTAAAAATCAAGGCTACAGTAGACTAAAAAGGGGAAATATTTTTTGAGTAATTTACAAACTAAACTGAAAACTAAAGCTTAAACTAAAACTAGAACTAGAACTAAAACTACACTAAAAGTACTCGTCTAACGCTTCGCTAACAAAAAAAAACAGAAAAACGAAACAAGAACAATAACAATAACCGTAGAGAAGAGGCAACGTCAAGCGGGTTGGTTACAACTTAAGTCGTACTTTATATTCTAAATATATATAGAAGTGCGATTAAGATGGCCTAGTTAAGTGCAAAGTGCAAAGATCGAAGTTCCAAGTTCAAAGTTGAAGTTGCAGAAGGAACATCTCGATGCCTTGTTGTGGCAAGCCTATGATTTTTTTTTACTCTTATATATATATATAAATACTTGTTGTTGTTGTGTAGCGAATCCGATTGGCCAAACATATATATTGTTCTTAGTTGTAGAGATAGGGCGAGCCTAACAAAGAAAATTGTGAACAGAGAGCATATACAATATATACATAGAGCGATATACATACATACTTCCTCCAAGAGCATATCCTGTAAGCCACATGCCACATGCCACATGCCAGCTAACTGCTAACAACACAGAACGAATCGAGCAACCAACAAACCAGAGCTGAGTTAAAGCCACTTTACAAAGCTTTAACTTGTATTCCATTTAATGAGCACTCTTTTCTAGATGAATAAAAATATAAAAAATAATGCTAGGATTACGGATTGCGTGAAGAAGTGATGGGGGGGGAAGCGCCTCTATCAATCAGTTACTTAAAAAAGCTAATGCAAATAGATCCATATGCTGTCCCGTTTCGGTTTCCATTTCCGATCTCTCTTCATACTCGATTTTTTTTGTTTTCTGGATCGGAGTTCTCGAAAATTGTTGTTTGTGGTTTCAATGCGGAAATGGAAACGGAACTGATAGAATATGATATCTCTAGCCATGGACAGAGCGAAACATGAATCGATCGAGAGTAAACTAAACTAAAGTAAAGTTAAATTAAATAAACCTAACGATACGAACGAAAGGCTACGTCTAAGTATTAAATATCCAATATGTTCTAGTTGTAAGCTAAACAAATTATTTATTTGTATCTTTGTTCGATGGCGCCATTTAGCGTTCGGAGCAGGAACAGGATCAGGAGCAGGAGCAGGAAAAAGAAAACAGAAACAGAAACAAAAAACGGCAGCAGTTTAGCATTCTCCAAAATTAAATCATTTACTATTATTCCATTTATATATATATATATATTTTGATTTATAACCACGATGAGGATTTCGCAACAGTTTTGAGTTTTGTAATTTGCAGAATTTACCGAATCGAGTGTACAGAGTGAGAGGCGCCAGCGAATTGCATTTAAAGAAAAGTAACGATTATAGCGATAACTCACCGCGATTGTCTGTAATCGATAATCGATGATCGCCTTTCGATCGGCACACACTGCAAACTGGTTGAAGAAAAACTGATATCAAATCGAAGCGCTGCTTTCTTTTTACAAATTTGTATTTTATTTGTACTATTTTTATGATGATCACTCGTATTACGTTTATGTTTAGTTCTACTCTCTAGTTTAAACGCGTCGGCAATTGCATTTGTCCTCGAATCCAATCGACTGGCATCCAAATGGCATTTTGCGAGCGCGAAGCAAATAAAGTAATAATGTGTATAAAATCAGCATTCATTTTGGTTGTTCTTTATTTCGGTTCTGTTCTATTCTGTTCTTGTACTTGTTTGTATTTTTTAATTTGTGCCTCCCCATTAGCTTCTTGGAGATCTTCTGGAGCGGCATACCAAACGATGAGACTATATAGAACCGCCTTAGAATATAGCGAATATCAACTGAAATGGCTACAAGGAAATTGAAAGCAATAAACACGTTCAACGGTGGGCAAACAGGAAATATATATATTATATCCATTCTACAAAAATATCTGTATTATTAAATATTCAGTAAACTATATTTCTGAAGATCAAGGGTATATTTCTCTTAGAGATTTATGCATATTTATTCATTGATCTTAATATCCAAATGTATATCCAACATTTTAGAGAAAATATTAATCTTATTAAGATAAGTTCCAATTACAGGTAGGTCTTGGTACCAAGTTTATAATTATAATTAATCTTCAACATAATATACAACATTTTAGATGAAATATTAATCTAGAAAAAATTATAGTATCATTTAATATTTCGTAAACTATATGTCTTCAGATCACAGGGGTTTTTCTTTAACGGATCTTGAACTTTGAAATTATAATGTACAAACTATATACAATATTTTAGAGGAAATATTTAACTTATAAAACGGTTTATATTGGAGATATAATACAAATTTGATACAAAATATTAATCCCAAAAAAATAAATATATATTCACAAAATATAATTCCATATTTTGTAAACCGAATTTAAGATCAACTATTTATTCATCAAAATATGTATCTTGGAAATAATAAAAAATATATATACATATACTTAATTGAATATGGAAAATATATATATTAGAGATCATAAAACATTTTAGAAACTAAAAGTCTGAATCTAAAATAGTTAATGAAAAGTTGCCCAAAACATGGTTTTATTTCGTCGGTCCCCCGTATCTTGGGGCATTAATCTGCTGGCCCCTTTGGAATACGTGGTGGGCATGGAAATCGGTTAGCAAGTATCTCAATCTCAATCTCGATCTGTATCTGAATCTGAATCCATTTGCATGGAGCGGAGTGATTTGCATTTGGATGGGCCGGAGCACTGAGCTTGGCTGGATTGGATAATGGAGCAGACGTCAGACGAATGCATATTTTATTAATAATTTAACAAGTTTCTCGTTTATGCTGCACGCCTTTAATTTTTAATTCATTTCGGGCTTTCACAGGCAGCATTCGGAGTGTATCTGCATCTGAATGTATCCATGTGTCTCGTATCTTTTTGCCCGATGTCTTTAGTTTCTTTTTTGTTTTCCGTCGTCTCTTGTAGTTCAAGGTGAGTTGGCTGGGCAGCTAATTAGCATGGCCCAAAGACAAGTGCCACGCCCCCGGCTGACCCTCCCCGCGAGGAAAACCAAAAAAAACCAACCACAAAACAAAAGATACATCTCGCAGCTGGCGACGGATGAAGAACATCTGCCAGAGAGTTCAAAGCAAACCATTTGGCTTAGCCTGCGATGGGCGTGGAAGATTAATTAGCACCCATCAGCTTTGTCACCCATTAACCATAACCACGATTGGGCCCTCCTCCTCTTGCACTTAATATTATTCATGGATGCGGTCTGCGGTCCAAACTAATCAGTTCAAGGCCGCCAGCGACGAACCTACCAAATATGCATAATAAATATTTCTGGCTTTTATCGGCTTTGCAGCTTTTTAATTTGGTGCCATCGTCGGATACCTTGGATAACGGCCACTACGGCTATCTGATGGATTTCAAAACCCAAGATGAGATTCTTGGAAAGATCGAAGGATCTGAGGGGAAGTTCCCATTTGTTTTTAGCAAGGCTTACTACTAAAATCATCTTCGTTAGTGATTTTTTAAAAATTTATATGAATTCTAATAATGTTATTTTATTTATATAATTCATAAATATTTAAGCTATCCATTTGAGAGGAAACTAAAAAAATAATTTAAGAAAGTATATTTTTCGTTTAATAATTTTTGAAATTATATTTTCTCCTCTCTTTATAATAATTATTATAACAATCTTCCCTTATTTATATATATTTTGAATTCTTTAAAGGAACTTTTTTGAAAAGTATTTAAACATATTTATTTTTAATTCCCCGTAAAAATTACAAAATGCTCAAGAGTATTATAAATTCGTTGAAATAAC
>JAJJHY010001290.1:4806704-4818739 GCA_021224005.1 Drosophila setifemur
ATCAGGATTTTAGTTTAGTTTCGCTTGTTGTTTCGTTCGATATTTGTTGTTGGAATACTGGCCTGGCCTGGCTTACATGCGTTTCGCTTCATTTCGCCACATTATGCAATTTGTATTTAAATAAATAACACACGCGCGAGAGTGTGAAATATCTCCAAGATTCAAGGACTTCCAAAATAGCTCCAATTTGGCAGCAGGTAATGAGTAATGCACTTCACCAGAAACAGAAACAGAAACCGAAACAGAAAAACGGCCAAAAACGAATTCAATGTAAGCCGCATAAAAAACATAAACACCGCTCTTGGCCAAATCAAATCGAAAGACTTAGGCAGCGAACTCGCTTCGCTTTGGCATGCAGCCAGTTAAAACAAAAACAACACACAGAGAAAAAAACTTTAAAAAAAATCAAGAAAAATCAAGAAAAAAATAAAAAACAACAAACACGTACACCGACACAATGCACCGTTATTGAACCCACTTGCCTTAAGCCACTTAATTTTTCTTTTTTACCTCAGTTTTTCCCCCTCCCACCTTCCACCTCCCCCTCCCCCATTTAGTTCAACTCGATTTGAGTCGAAGCAGCAGCCATAAAAACAGTTACAATCAAATTGAATACGAATTTGAATCCGAATTTGAATCGCTTTTGGACTCGGACTCGCATTCGGTGTCGCATGTGCACGTTTGGCCTGTAATAAGTGCCCGCACATGACAGAAGTGGCCATCCGGCGGGGGGGGTTATTTAGAGGGGTGTCTAGTAGAGCTATCAGGGGGGTACTTAGAGGGGGTTATTCAGGGGGGTTTTCTAGGGAGGGGTTTCCAGGAGGGGTGTGCTACCTGGTAATGAGGGCGCCAGGGCAATCGGAAAACGTGCCTGGACTATCTAGGGCAGGTGCAGCGGCTTTCCATGTTGGGGAAATTCGATTGAGTCTCGGTCCGTGTGGAAAATTCGAGTGCTCTTCAGAATAATTTAAAAGGTGCAACATGGAGTTGCAACTAACTCCATTGGAATTCATTTGAATTACCCCCAAGACCTAATTACGGAAATTGTTCTGCATGGGCAGACATTTCATTGAAATTTTCGCATCATATTGTTAATGGAATTGGTCTTCGGCACATATTAACCTTAAACTTTAAATGCAATTAGCAGATGTTATTTTTGTGGCTTATGCGGGCTAAACAAAAAGCCACAGGTGGGAAAAATATATTTTTAAAATTAATTAATATTATTTGCAGAAAATGTATTCGAAATAACAAAAGAACAGATGCTGAATGGAAAACTTAAAGCTAAATTTAAATCACTTAACAGCAAGGAAGTGGATTTTTAAAAAAACCACTTAGCAATATAAAAACCGCATAAAAAATAAATAAAATGGTAAATTAAAGCTTGTTAGTGCCAAAATTGTAGTTCAAGCTGATGATATTTTGTAGTTTGCCTTTGGGGACTGGCTATCTTGCACATCCGTATCCGCAGTAGGCTCAATGACATCACGTCGCGGAACGAACCAACCACAAAACCAACAAATCTGTGCAAAAATAGAATAATAATAAATAAGATGTATACATAAAACATTAAGCAGGTGAAGTAGGAACAAAACGAAAAGTCAAATGAGATAAATTAAAAGTCAAACCCAATCTGTTGACCAAGCTCTTAAAAAAGACGATGATGATGATGATGATGATGATGATGATGATGATGATGGAGATGGAGATGGAGATGGAGATGGAGATGGAGATGGAGATGGGTATGGTGAGGATTGTGATGATGAGGCTGCATTAAACAAGTGGTTCCGCCTGCCCCACGATATTCTCGCCAACGCGATGCTTGTCATAAATTTGCAACTAATGTCGGGCTTATATAACTTATAAAAGAAACAACAACAACAACAATAACAATAGCCAAAGAGTAGAGGCTAAAGACGAGTTACAAACAAGCCCACAACTAGAAAAAAAGCCATGATCCCGCTCCCTGGAGCCTGGAGCTGGTTACCCATCTACAATCCACCATCTACCATTCAGCCATCAAAGCGTCTAATGTGCCCATCTACCTGTGTGTCTACCTGTTCATTCCATTCCATTCCACGCCAGCGGCTGTGGATGTGGCTGTGGGTGTGACACCCAGTCTGCGTCTGTTGTTCCCGTTGGCCAATCCAGCATGAGGGGAACCGGTTGCGAAGAAGCTCGGGCCCTAGTCAAATGTCATGCCCAGGCTCAGAGGCTTACAATAAGAGTCTGACAGACAGGCGGACAGGGGTGTGGACTGAAGGGGGTTCGCTTTCTGAATACTATGATTTGCTAATTTTTCTATGGGAATTTTTTTAGAATTTTATTTCTTTGGTTATTTATTTTTTTTTAATATTTTACATACATTTAAAATTACCTTTGAAGTTGTAACTTTTTAATTAATATATAAACAAGAAACTATACAATTTTAATACAATATTCTAAATCAATTATATTTGGAATACTTACAAAATCAAATCAAATCAAATAAGAAAATAAATATTTTGTATTTAAATTAATGGTATTTAAAATGTTATTTATGTTTTGGATGAACGGAATTATTAAATGTAGTATTTTCAAACTATATTAAATACTATTTATAAAGCTAAATATTTATTTACCTTTTTACAATTTCATTATTTTATTTCCTCCATTTTCCTCCGAATATTAAATGAAATTCAAAATACATCTTAAATAGTATATTTGTATATTTTATGTATCTACCCCCTTTGTAGTCTTTTCTGTTTACGTCCATGGCAGCAGGTACCGCCATGAATTTTGTATTCCGAAAGCCTGAGTGTGAGCTCGGGCCGTGGGTATGGGCTTTGGAGCAGTCGGAGCTGTTGGAGCAGTCGGAGCTGTTGGAGATGCCAGACACGCACCCACAATCTGCCATCCCACGCCTTTCACCTCTGCCGTTGCATAATTCGCGCTTAACTGGGCCATCTCGCATCTCCGCGGCCAATCCCAAGCCCCAATCCCCAATCCCCAATTCCACTTCCAATTCCAATCAGCTGCTGACCCCAAAACGAACACGACACTGGAGAAAGAGCTACTATAACAATTCGTAAATAAATAATATAAAGTATGCATGGCTAAAAATAAAACACCAGTTGGCTTGCGCATTTTACCGTTATTAGCCAACTACGGCTACGACTGCGGTGTGCACTTAAATTTATTCTGGCTGCTGGCTTTTAACTGGTTTCCTACGAGTTGTTTTTGTTTTTCTATATTCGATATATTTGTTGCTGTTGCTGTTGCTATGGCTGCCTTTTGCATAAGCACCTGTTTCCTTTGAAAATAGCCCCCCCTCTCCCCCCGCCCCTCGAGTGACGGCGTCGCCTAGGAAAGAATTTCAAAACGAGTTCGCTGCCCAAGTCTTTTGTTTTGCATAAAATATGAGCAATTGAAAGATACAAGATACAAGATACAACGACAACAACAACAGAGCAACATTCATTTCGAATTCGAATTCGGTATCGGTATTAAGGCGAAATCGAAAACGAAAACCAAACCAAATCGAAATCGAAATCCCAAATCGAAATCGAAAGTGAACAAACCCGTTTGCCTGACCTTTACACATTAATAATGGTTAGCACATCTCCGTCAGCAGCTTCACTACAACAACAAAAACTACTACAACAAAAACTACTACAACAAAAAAAAACTATAAAAAAAACTATAACAGAAAAAAACTGAAACATATCTTACAGGAAAACTGAATGACATTCAGCTGGCAACACGCTTTTGTTTTATGTTTAATGATTCATGAATAAATAAACTAGATATTGAATTAATGGGCAGCTCCTGTTAATCGAATTCAACCTTTGGCGGTAGCTTTTGATCGGTTGAATATATAACATATACCATATAACAATTTCTGGAAATTCTGAAGCATATGGCAGTACTATAATTAAATCATATTTCATTGGTTATACTATTGGATCTGGTATGCAAATGGGGGTTCATGTGGTAGATTCACGAGTTCAGGTTCTATATGGACTAACCTGTCCAACCAGACCTCAATGATTTCTGGAAGTCACGAGGATTGGGCAGACAACCTTGCCAAAAGGGGATGTAGGGGATGAAATCATGTTCAAGAAGCTAGAACTTTGAGTTATATCATGCTTAAGTTAATTCATGAATTAATTAATTGTTAATTTATATTTATATTAATTTTTCTGCATCCTCCCCAGCTGCCTGCTTTTCTTCATCTGCGCTTTGTGCTACAGCCTGGTGGCTGCCCAGGAGGAGGGCGGTGCGGCCGTCTCTCCGGCCAAGAGGATCGCTGCCCTGCGCCGGCCAGTTGGCAAGTCGGCCAAGGTCACCACCTCCACGACACCGGCACCGGTGTCCAATGATGCTGGCGGCGATGGCGAGGAATACGATGAGGATGCCGGCGGTGAGCAGGGCGAGGAGGGTGATGAGGCGGCTTTGGCTGCCAGATCCACCACCACCACCAGCACGGAGCCACCGAAGAAGGTGGGCCCAGTGATCCGGCCGTTCCGCTCCAACGATGATTTCCTCAACTCACTGAAGCGCCGCCAGGCGAATGCCAAGAAGCATCGTGCCGAGAAGCCACCAAGCCCCAGCAAGCCGGCCAGGAAGAACGAGGAGTCCGCCTCCGGCGAGCAGGAGGAGCAGGCATCCGCACCAGCTCCCGCACCCGTTGCCAGTCCCGCCAAGGGTTACAAGGGCAATTCGGCATGTGAGTGTTGAATAAATAAATCATTAATTAACAGCAATAATTCACGAATTTGAGATTAACCTCAAAATAATCCTCCTGGAAGGTTTATAGTGTGCAATTTCCACAACCTAACTGATCGGTTCTCTCTCCCTTTCCCGCCATTTCCAGTGAGCCGTCGCAAGCTGTCCAAGCCCGTGAAGGCGTCGCCCGTGGAGGCGGAAGATGCCGCAGCTGAGGAGTCGGAGCAGCAGCAGAAGGAGGAGTCCAAGCCCAAGCGTCCCATCGGTCGTTTGGCCCTGCGAAAGCGCAACTAAGCGGGAAGTTCCAGTTCGAGTTCCAGTTCCCCACCCCGTTCCCGCTATACCTCCCCTCCCTTCATTGCCTCCTCCCCACCCCTTTGCATTGAATCACCTGGCTAGCTATGTGGCAGCCCGATCTGCCCTTTAGTTCTTAGTTCGCAATTGATTTTTTGTGTATGTATAAAATATTTGTAATTTTATGTTTTAAACAACCAAACAAGCACACGCTCACACACACACACCAAAACACAAACACACACACACCAACACACTCACTGCCACGCTCTCACAATCAAGGATTCCCGCCCCCCCCCATCCCTCATGTCCGTCTATATACGCATATGTATTCCACCCAAAAATATATGTGCGGCGATATTTGCCCGGGCACAATTATGTATTCTTCACAACCATCAACCAATCAATCAATCAATCAATCAACCAGTAATAAAAACCACAAAATCAAATTCGTTTTTTTTATTTACTTTCGTGTGTTCAATTTGCTCGCCATAAAAGATGCCACAAATTGTGATTCAGCTATAAAGTGGTATTTTTTTATTACCGCCTCATCGATTTTTCCATAACTTTGACTGGAAGTGACAGGCGCTCAGAAAGTTCCAATGGGCTGATAATGATCAGCTGTTTAGTTATCTCTTTGATTTGGGGTAACGGTTTATCAATGTATGGTGTGTTCCTATTGGTCAAAGCAGGACCGTTAATTGCGGGATTATGATTGATTTTATAGTGGGAACCCGCTAAAAAGGATTTTCTTAATCGAAATAAAAATATGTGATTTAATTTTCGCATGTTTATTCATTAATAATTACACGGGTGAAATCAAAAAAAAAAAAGTTATAACGGAACAGAGTTATGAACATTTTAAAAATCGGGAATGTGTTTTATTTTTTTCTTTCGTTCAGCTGTTCAGCAGACATTTCACAAAGTTATAAAGAGTTCATGTAATATGTGTGTCAAAAAATGTAATATTTAGCACTTTCGCTTGGAGCATGCCGTTCAGTTATATAGTTCATATATATTAGTATTTCTTTCTCTCTCTTTTTCGATCTGCGCTCCGATCTCAGTGTTAATACGTCTTCTGCTCTCCGTCTCTTTCCGATTCGATTCGATTCTATATTCCTTCGTTGTTTTCGCTTTGCTTATACAAAAATAATTGTGTATATATATATATAGGGCTTTAACATATATCTCTTAGCTACGTCTATATTCGAACAATGTGGTTTTTTATGGGTTCTTTAAAAAAAATCATACATCAGACACACGCACTCACAAAAACATTAATATTGACAAGAACAGAGAGGGAAATGCTGGAAATTATAGTTAATATACATATATAAGTTGGTTGCTTTAACACGATATCAATTCGATGCAGTTTCTAATGCTGTTTTCGATTGGTTTCCCCCAGGGAGGAGTAGTCCCTGGGTGTGTGAAAGGCACATAGCGTTCTCTGCCTGCATCTGCATGCAGTTGGGGGGAATGTGTTGATGTGGATGCGGGTGTGGTGCTGCTCCAGATGCTCCTGTTGCTCCGGTTGCTTCTATTGCTCATGTTGTTCCTGTTGCTCCAGATGCTGGCTAACTGACTCTACAACGTTTCGAGCGCGGGGTTGTTTTTTTTGTTTGTTGGTGTGGTGATTAAGTACAGTGGCCAAACTGATTGTTAATACTAGAGTTCATTGAAGTGTCCTTCGCCGTCATCCTCTTACGGATGGTGTCTGGCATTCCGCATCAGGGGCACCAGCAGCGAGGGTGGCCCCGCCTGGCGCAGGAAGGGATGCGCCAATAGCTCCGCGGCGGTGGCCCTCTGTCCGGGATCCCTTACTAGCATCCTGTCCAGGAAGGATTGCAATCGCGGCGACACCTTGTGGGCATTCTTCAGGTTCGGCGGCTGCATATCCCTGATCCGACGCATCGCCTGCAGCGGTGGTTCGTTGAAGAAGGGTGGCTCGCCGTCGACCATCTCGATGACCATGATGCCCAGCGACCAGATGTCCACCTCCGGACCGTAGGGCAGGCGGGAGATCACCTCCGGCGACATCCAGTACGGCGTGCCCACCAAACTCTTCCGCTTGGGCAGCTCCTGCGAGACCTGGGCACAGAAGCCAAAGTCCGATAGCTTCACCCGTCCATCGGCGGCCAGCAGAATCGAGTCCGACTTGATGTCGCGGTGGATGACGCCCTGTGTTCGCATCGCAACCAGATACGGGGAGAAAGAAAATTGGTTGAAATGAGTCGGTTGCACAGTTTGCGGTTTTCCCCCAGTCCCAGTTCCATCCATCCACTCCCAGTCTTAGTTCCACTTCCAGCCCACGCCATTTCTCCCAGCCACTTATCGCATTACACATTGCCAGCCATTGTGGGACAGAAATGCAAAAGAAGCGGAGCAGCCGCTTCTGGGCCCCCAGAATGCAGGCATTTCTAATTATTTTGATGTTATTTTCACAGCTTTTGCTCTGGGAAGAGGCAACTCGAAATCCGAACCTCGCTTTTTTGGGGTAGGGCCTGCACGTGCGATTTCACCCGGCGTGCCTTTTGGGCGTGCAATTGAACTGAACACTCCACTCCATTCCACTGTGCGGCGACGGTGACAACATTTAGAAATTGAAACCAAAGCGACGCGAAAGCGGAGGGCAAAGAAAGCGCCACAAATGGCATGGCATGGCATGGCAATGGCACAAAGAATCGAATCGGATGGCCAGTTGTTGGGAATTGTAAGGCAGAAAACCCACAGAGGAGGAGGGCAGGGGAGGGAGGGAACCCAAACCCAAACCCAAGCCCCAGCCCCAGCACAAGCTGGGGAAATGCTGGTCACGCACCTGTGAGTGCAAATAGGCCAAAGCCTTCAAGCACTGCTTGCAGACGGTGGCTATCTGCTCCTCATCCATCCGCGAGTGGGTGACAATGTCGGTGAGGGCGCCGCCCTCCAAGTACTCCATCACGACCCAGAGCTCGTCGTTGACCAGAAAGCTGGAGTACGTCTCCACGATGTTTGGGTGATGGTAGTCGCGCATGATGACCACCTCGTTGAAGAGGAGCTCGCGTCGCTGCTGTTTGCGCAGGTCCATCTTCTTGACGGCCACCTGGCGACCTGGCAGGATAGGGATTTCAATAATTAACATGGTTTAGGGGTTCAGGAAGAAGGTGAACCTACCTGTGGACTTGTCGGTGGCTATGCAGACGGTGCCCGTGGATCCCTCGCCAATCTTGTTGAAGTGGTCCAGGTTCTCGCGCGGATCCCCCGCGGAAACAACCATCTGGAGGGCGGCGCGGAACTGCTCGTGGGTGAGTCGCTGCTCCTGCTTCGGCTGTGCCGCTCCTACTCCTCCTCCTCCCGCCCCCTGTTGCTGCTGTTGCCCTGCCAAATGGCTGGCCCCGCCACTGGAGCTGGATGCCCGCGACGCGGTCTTGGCCAGGTGGTTGTGGTGCTGCGGATGCTGGTGCGGGTGCTGATGCGGATGGACATGTGGATGCAGGGGGTTCTGGTTCTGATCGCCGCCCGTCGGTTTCGCGGGATACATGTTGGCGGGCGGGTAGCCTACTCCTCCACCTCCTCCGCCCGCGCTGGCATTCCCATTGTTCGTGTGTGAATGCGTGGATCGTGTCCCGCTGGCCACCGAACCCACCGGCGACATTTGCTGGGGCATGGTGCCGGGCGGAGCCAGGAGATTGCCTCCGCCCCGATACTGCTGTTGGTCCGTGCGAACGGCCAGGGGTCCGGTGACTCCGGGTGCTCCTCCTCCTCCATTGACATGCGGATGCTGACTGGTATATAGCAGGGGATGGCCCATGGGCGGTGGCTTGAAGGCACCACCACCAGGTGCTCCTCCGATTCCTCCTAACCCTCCGCCACCTCCACCCCCTGTGGAGCCTGTTTCCTCCTCCGGCACAGAGGGCGGTACATTGGCCAGCCGTCGCACTCGGGGCGGACTGGAGCTCCTCAGGGAATTGGACCGGGCCACATGCGAGGTCTTGGGCAGCACAATCCCTCCACCTCCGCCAGCCTCTCCGCCGGGCATGGAGTGCTGGAGCAGCATTGGCATGCCTGGGTTATTGCCAACCGATGAGGACATCATCATGTTGGCCGTGCTGCTGCTGTTCAGCGATGTGGTGTCCGCCTTGTTGTTATTATGATGCGGACGCACAATGGTCTTCAGATCGAGGATTTCCGTCGGCGTGATCTCCGAGGGATCAACGAGCGGGAGCGGGCGATTGGTGGACTTCAGGATCTGATTGTTGCCCACAATGGAGGCCCATTGGAGGGGCAGGCCCACATATTTGTTCTCCCGCTTGTCGAAGCCCGTGTGGACGCGATGCTCGAAGTTGCTGGGCATCGAGATCAGGGGTTTCTTCTTCTTCTTCGAGAACATGGTCGAGGGTGTCGCCAAGGTGAGGCTGCTGCTGGTTTCTAGGTTTCGAAGTTTTGTTTGTTGGTTTTCCCCGCTTGTTTGTTGGTTTGTTTGTTTTTCCTGGATGGCTGCTATCTGGATGGGCTCTTCCAACTTCCAATAGTTCCCAGCGACAATTTGCTTTTACCGCCCTTTAACGGCAACAACAACTGCTTCCAGATCTCACCGACACTCGCACACACGCGCAAACGCAAACGCACACGCACACACACATAACACAGAGCGGACGCGAGACTGGGAGACCTGGGACTGGGAATTCGGAATTTGTGTGTGGAAACTGGAAACTGCTTGCTGCTCGCTGTTCGATGTTTGCTTCGCTGCTGGACTGCTGGAAAGCTGGCATCGAATCCTCAGCACCTCGCTGGAACTGCACGGCAACGACAACAACGGAACCGTACGGAACGGAACGGAACGCAGCACAACGCACACAAATGCAGGCCAAGGCAATGCAATGGGGGGAACGAAAAAAAATAAACTAAAGAAAATAATTGCCGATGCTAGGAGATAGGTGTTGATATTTCAGTGTGACCGTCGGCGGTTAGAGTGGGAAAGCCACAAACTAACGGAGACTTAAGCGTGGTGAGTTTGGGTGTGGTGCGGCCAGGGGTGCTAGCTATTTGAATAGCTGCTGAAAACGGCTGAGATAACATATTTGTTGGAAACTAATTAATTTCTCGGATTTAAAAGGTTTCAAGTCAGGAACACTGCTCACATCCATTCTATATTGTATAGTTTTGAGTTCAGCGTGGTGAGTTGGGTAGCTGGTGGTGAATAAACGCCGGGGCTGCGTATTTTCAAAAAGTACAGCCAACCGTAGTTTCAGTGAGGTGAGTTTGCGGGGTGGACCAGGGCTGTACAAGCAACGGAAATTCAAATTTCAATTTTCAAACACTTCCCAAAAAAATTATTAATAGCCAAATACCTTAATTTTGGGTGTTTGTTATGGATTTGTTTTATATAGCTTGGATTTTGAAGAGGAAAAAGATAAAAAGAAAAGGGTAGAAGAAAACTACAATTAATTATAAAATATAAATAAGCGAGAGTGTTTGGGAGAGTGGAAACTAATGTGATTATTGGTTAGTTATCCTAATAAATGGATTCTACCTGCATCGCTCCGGCTAAGCTCGTTGTTGAGCCTCGTTGCTCAATCCAAAGTTCAAGGGAGTTTATCAGAGAGTAGCAAATAAAAATAAATAAACAATGGAATATCAATTTATCGCCAGAAATAAATTCAAGTACATAAACAGAAGGCAACCTGACCAGAATCAGATTCATTATGCAAACGACTCGAATAATGAGTAATGCCTTCATATTTCAGACGTATGTACATATATATGTATGTACGAATGATTCTACTTTCGGTTTTTACAAATATTTACCCTACTTTACTATACACTACTTTACTTTACTTTACTCTACTTTACTGTATTTTACTTTACCCTACTTTACTTTACTTTGCTTTTGCAAATAAAAAACCCCTCAAATGCAAAGTCAGCAAAATGATTAAAGAGTTCAATAATTATAGTTGATTATAATTAACTTATTCTCTAAGTGGAAATATTTTTTTTTTAAATTAAAAATATAAGATTTTTTTATCATTAAATCTATCTCTGATAAATTAAACATAAATATTAGTTGCTCTGACTGCTGCTGCTGGTGGATGGAAGTCTAAACATGGAACTGCCAAACAAGGGAGTCGTCGACTAGGAGGGAGACACCACTAGAGGAGCAACTGCATCACAAAAATATCCGAGAATAACAAAAATTATAACCAAGGATTTAGAAGCAGATTTATAGCGTTCAGTTTTATAATGAATTTAGAGTATGCCCTTTGGAAATGGGACTTAAATAAGGAAAGCAGTGAGCTAAAAAGTAATCAAAATAATTATAAATAAAATACAAATAATTTAGAATATATAAACTTTAACAGATCATAACTTAACTAAATTAGGATGGATTATTATATTATTATCCCATCTCAATTTCAGAATATTCAGTTGTATTTGTATACCATTTATATATATATACGAAAAGATCGAATGGCTTGAGCTTCCGGGCCGGAAGCTAGTCTTCCCTTTTCTTGTTTTGTGTAAGTTTGTTAATAAAAATAGATGTGTAGATGTATTATGTGACCACAAAGTTGCGTTTTTTGCAGTTCAGTATTTTGCTCAGCGGGTGAGAATTATGTGGAAACGGAAAGAATGCTCCGTCTCGTTGTCGCAGACAAATGTGAATGCCATCTTTTTAATGTATTTGTGTGTCGGTCCGGGAAGTGGCTCCCATGTGGAGTTGTGCTTGTACTCCCCATGTGGGATGTGGGGATATATATGGTATGGGTATGGTATGGGATGGGTGGGGATATGCGTATACATTGGCACGCACACAGCATAAGCAAATGCATAACAAGACCACCACCACAGGCACACATAACAATAACCGAGATAAGTAATAGCAAATTGCTGGCATCGTTCACCACCCGTTCAGTTCAGTTCCGACCCCTCCTCCTCCTTCATTTTCCACCCATTTTCCACCCATTTTCCCCTTCATCTTCCTCTATTTATCCTCACTTTCCCTCGGCTTGTGGCTGGAACACTGACTGAGACTGCAGTCTTGAGAGTATTTATAACCA